>OY979702.1:67615222-68215222 GCA_963855925.1 Inga laurina
ACTCGTTAATATTCTTCAAACTATTCAAACGTGGATATGCTCATGAGGCGGGGAAAAAATCAAGGACTGGTGGCTCAAAAGGCTGATCTGTAGATTTTTTTTTATTAATAAATCACTAGAATCTAATATGCATTAGGTTTTTGTTCTGTCAATTTTATGATCTGATTATTGATCATCCACACAAAAAAATATATGTGAAGTTAAATTTATTTTGTTCTTAAAAATAGCATGGCTGCATACTATTTTTGAGATAGCAAAAGGATGGCGAATAATACAATATAAGAAGGGGGCAAAAAAACACAGAGACAGAGATTGATTTCCCAATACTCAATAATAATAATAATTAGAATGGAACAATGAACATTGAGCACTGAATATTAACTTTAAAAAATCTTTAAATAGTTATTCATTGCAAAATACCCTTGCAAAATAGAATCCAAACTTGCAACCACCAAGTTCATATCCTTGCAAAATAGAATCCAAACAATGAAAAAAAAACAAATTTAAGTTAAATAGTTAAACTAGCTCGTTGATGAGACGACGAATCCAACGAGCCTTGTGTTTGTTTGGAATGAGTGGGAACCCATTCATTAAGTTCGGAGACGCAACAATTTTAAGATGAGCCATGTCAATCTCATTAAGTGTCAACCCCTCCACTTTCAGCAGTTCAGGATATAGTTCTTGAGCAACTTGCTTATTAGAAGAATCTTGACAAGCCTCAACAAAAGATTTGCACATATTCTCGGAGACTTGGACCAAAGTTTTAGAAGATTCTTTCATTGCTTCTGACAAAATTTCTATAACATCACGAATTGATCTACGTCGCTTCCTAGATGTTGACTGCACTTCACTTTGATCTATCTCAACATATTGTTCAATAATTGGGTCAGCTTGGTCATTTTCAGTTGCATCTTCATTTTCTTTTGCCTCTTGTTTAGCCTCCTGTTGTGCTTGGGTAGGTTTTAAGGCGCTATTTCCAGTGGCACGATCCTTACCCCATATAAATGTTAGCTTTTCAAAGTGTGGCAACTTCTTATTACAGAATTTACCTGCTTTACTATTCACCTAAAAGCACAAAAAGTATGAAATAACAATAATATAAATGTGGTTGTGTGTTTGCAATGAATGACATACCTTCACATATTGTTCCCACACCGCATCCTCAACTATGAGACACTTATTTACCGGGTTCCAGCCAAAACCAGAAGTATTGGTGCCATAAATCAAGTTGTAGACAATTTGCCATTGTTGCTTCAATGTCCTCAATCGAGACCATATATTAGGATGTGCTTTGATTTTAGTCCCTGGAAGTTTTTCTTGCAGTATTTCCTCTAATGTTCCAACATAGCCTCCACCAAAACTTGTGTCAGCAACAAACTTGCCTTCCACCTTCAATTGAACCAAACAATCAACAAGAACATCATCCTCAGAACTAGTCTATTGATGCTTGTTTCCCTTTGAAGCATTGTCCTGCTCTTAGTTATCCATTCTAAAACAACCATATAAAAAAAATTTAATACAAGGTATGATGTCAAACACATAAACTCAGACAGTGAAACAACTTTCAATCACATTCAAACAAATTTGAATTATCTCTAAAAGAGCCAAATTCATCATAACATTGCAACATATAAAATTCAATTACACATACTGTGAAAGTTTTAAATCATAAGTCTAAGTACTAAAAATATAAAAGTGTCAAATATCCAAAGTATAAGGACTAATAACACGAGTCTCAAATACATCACAAATGGCTTATCTATTTCCTCTACGAGCTCTAAATGCATTGAATATTTCATTAGGTAAATTATCTCGGAATGCACTCTACGCATCTGAGGGCTCCATAGTTAGAATAGGATTGAATTCTATAGGAATGTTTAGTTCATCTTGTGCATCATATTCAGCCTCCAATGGATCATTCAAGTTGTCCCGCATTATAAGATTATAGAGAAAGCAACAAGCAATAATATATTGATTTTGCACGGGAATGTGATAAAATGATGGACTCCTTAATATTGCCCATCTCAGTTTCAGCATCCCAAAGCATCTTTCAATTATATTTCATGCCGATGAGTGTCGCATGTTAAAACACTCTTGGGGATTTTGAGGATGTTGACCTTCTCGCTACTCACGTAGATGATATCGTTGACTTTTATATGGGGTAAGGAACCCTTGACAATTGGTATAGCCAGCATCAACCAAATAAAAATTTCCTACACCCAATTAATTATTGTTAGAAACTAAGGCCTACAACTCCAAATCAACAGTAGACTCAAAATAGTAAAGAAATCATTGTGGTATGTGTACCTTGGGGCACCTTGAACCCATTAGGTCCACCAATAGCATATCGTAACCCTCTTCCATCTGCTGCCTAGCCTTCCCAACCCAGATATACAAATATAAATTGGCCATCTGGGGAGCACACACCAAGCACATTAGTAGTTACTTCTCCTTTTCTATTTCGGTACCTAGCCTTTATGGAAATTGGCACTTGAACCCTTATGTGTGTGCCATCCAATGCGCCCAAGCAACCCTGCATCCAAAAGTCATCATAAGTTACCATGTATTACCTCTTAAGCTAATTTAAAAAATACAAGAATCATTAGTACCTTAAACCATCTCCACCTCTCATCATTTGAATCTTCAGGAATTGGCTCAGGAGTTTTGAAAAGCTCTCCTTGTATGAGCATCATGGCTCTTAACACTATAGTGAAATAATGACTAATGGTCTCCCCGGACCGCCCAAACTCAAATTGGATTACCCTATTTTTCATATGATAAGCAAGTATATGTAAGAACATAGCTACTTGCTCATCATGTGTTTAGTTGGTTTTAGGCCACCTATTGTATCTAGCATGCCACAAAGTTTATCAAATGTCGACCTATACATCCTAATTTGGTTGTAACAAGTATTGTCACTGCCATAAATCAACTCCCTCAGATGCTTTCTCTTAGTATGAAAATCAAGAGTATAGGAACGGTCTTGTATGATCCTATTGTTCAAAATAGTTGCAGCACACATCATATTCATCAACATTGTTTGAAAAGCATGGATAAGCATTAACCATCCAAGCATTAGAAGGAGAACTGCTTTCTCTCTACGTTTATCCATATTTTTGGCTTCTGCAAACCATCCACATGTTTAAATGCAAAAAAAAAAAAAAAGGTGGAGGTTGCAATCAATCAAACAATATATATAAAACAATAATGGTAAAACATATGTGAACAGGGCAACATTTGAATAAAACATTCTACTGATACAGATACATGAATCTTCTGGACATCCCAAAATAATTCGACATAAAAGAAAAATAGTTTTCAAAAATTAAATGCAACTTCATTGATAATTGTAGAAGAGTTAAGATCTTTCATCAAACCCAACTTCATTGATAAGCGTCAAGTTATGCCTTTAAGAATAAACATCGCCACAAGTCTTATTGAGATATTCAAGTCTTGGTGTGTCAGCTCAATAAAAGTTCTTTTCTTACCTGCCTTGGTTTCTCAAGAAGTAACTTGCACCAAAACTAATCTCCCCCACTTCAAATTAAGTATCAGTAAGAGGAAAATAGTATCAAAAGCATGAATGCTATAAATGCTTCACAGCATTCAGTTTTTTTTTATAACCATTATACTTTTATTAAAACTCTTGGCAATCAATCATGCAAGTTATTGGAAATTTATTTAATTACCACAATTATATTTTTTTAATTATGAATTTTACACGATAAAGTTCTGTGCAAGCTATTTTAATTTAAATTATTTGGAATTTGAGATGGTAAATTATTCGTAGTTGTTGCTATATTTTTTACTTCTTACTTGTTTCAGGTTTCAAATGTGCCTGAACAGTGGGCAAATGAGTATACAACAAACGAGAATCACTTATCAACTGATCAACTAATGATCAGTGGGTAAATGAATTCTCCAAGTTGCATGTTAATGATTGGGCAGAAGAATTTGGTGAGCAGATTGGTAAAGGAGGTTTTGGGGAGAATTCTACTGATGAATGGCACAGGCATATGATGAGTAAGTTAAAATCAGTTGCCAATATTTTCCCCCCTTAAGAGAGGGACTCAAGTATAAGCTCCCACGCTTCATAAGATGCCCAAACTTTGTGGCCCTTTACTTTGTTTTGAAAATGTGCATAAGCTTTTCCAACAAAAGTTCTCTCAAGAATATTATTTTTTTTACTTTATCATAACTTATCAAAAATGTATATCTTAAAATTTTAGCTCAATGTTATTTATTTATCATGGAGATTTTGCCCTTAAATTGATCAGAATTTGTTTTGGGCATCATTTGAAGGTACATAAATGAGCAAGTTGCTGCTAGGCAACGGCCAGATAATTCAAGGGGCGTGTATGTCTTTTCAGATTTGAATCCTTATGTTGGCCATGCCAATCCATTTAAAGAAGGACAAGAACTATTCAGGAAAGGTCTTTTAAGTGAAGTAGTGCTTGCATTGGAAGCTGAAGTCTTGAAAAACTCTGAGAATGTAGAATTAAGGGGGGAAAGATGATGTTCACGGGCGCATGTCAGAATTTTCTAAATGATATATCATATCTTTAAGAAATTGGGAGAGAGACGTGGAGCCCGCAGGAGAAAAAGCACCCTAAATTATATCTATTAAAAGGAAGTAAAAAGCAGAAACCTAGGGAAAAAAATTGAGAAACAGAGACGCGCGAAGACGATTGCAACAAGAGGAATATTGAATCACAAAATAACCTACCGATTAAATCATCTAATCCTATAAGAAGAAGAAGATGATGATGAAAATTTTGGCAAACAAAAACAATTTCTAAACAACATGAATTGAAGTTCAAGAAAGAAAAAGAGGGAAATTGAGAAGATAGGCTTACAGATTCCCTTAGCAAACCAAAATAGATTCGTAACAGAGCAACCAAAACTTACCTCATCGGCCACAGTAAATTCGGTGTTTGTTTCTGCCGTCCTCCGCCGTGAACCACCTCGCTCTCGGCTTCTGCTGCTTTCGACCTTCTGCTCTGTCTCAACGTTGTTCTGCTCTCAAGTCTGGTAGGGCTTTTCAGAAGAAAAAAATGATGATAGCTTGTTTTTAATTATTTGGCTGGTGAGGGTAAATCTTGTCTTTTTATTATATTAGTAGGGTCAAAATTGAGATTTCATCAATGATTACAAGCCTGCAATGAATTTTCATATGGTGCCCCTATGAATGGAGATTACTAAAAAATATGCAATCTATTTTACAATTGTAATCTACATTACCATTAATAAGCCCAACCAAACAGGCCACCAATGATAATGCAATTAAGATTACCATCGCAGGTGTGCAATGTAATCTAACCAAACGGGCCCTAAGTAAATTTTGGGATATTACATCAACTATCTACTCCTCTTCAAATTTCAAATAATACACTTATTTGTCTTCTTTCCCCCTGCATTTGTAGACTTATATATATATATATATATAACATATATTTTCCTGCTTATTGTAGAAGGTTTTAAGCTATGTTTGAGACCATAGTTACATTAAAGTCAATGTCTACAAATGACTCTGCTGAGGTGGAATTTATTATCATAGGCACTCTACTTTTAAGGGTGAAGAAAGAAATTTCTTTCTCTTCAGACCTATGTAATGAGCATCATGCTTACAATTAATTTTCTTTACTACACGGTTTAAGTGTGACCTATGGCACTAGATTGAAATTTTGAACAAATGATGGGATTAAATTATGATTTTTTTTTTTTTTAAATTTATGAATCCCAACTTGCATGTATAGCGCAGGTGATCTTTGGACGTCTCAGTCACATGGTCATTAGAGATCATCGAGATCTGCCACGTGTATATTCAATCCAAAGTATACAGTCACATAAAATACAGTATTTGCATAGAAACTAGAATCTAGAAACCCTTCTTCGTATCTGTTTCTGCGAAAGCTCACAGAAATTTCCACTTAACAACCCTCTCTTCTTCATTTCATTCCATGGTTTCTTATTTTATTGGTCTTTTCCATTCGCTGGGCCATCAAAATCTAACTTAGCAATAGTGACTCCAGCATCTAGCTTTCTCATTGAGAAAGTCAACCGATCATGAAAGTGATAGAGATTTTCATTAGTGGATCCATGTTTATACAAGTTTCAATGGAGATAATGAAACTTGTAGATTCACAGATAGGCTTTGATGGCCTGCTCTTGAAACTGACAATTTAAACACCTTTTGGGATACAGTCATGAAGGTCCTCAAAAGAAAATTTCATAAACTGGACTTAATTGCTCAAGAAACATTTCTAGACACTGCAAGCTTTTTCACAGGGAAGGAGATTAAATATGTAGAAGTTTTAGATGGTCATATATATACTTATATGTTAACCTTTTGCGCCCATAATGAATGCCAGAATGATACACAACTTTTCATTGAAGATGTCCTTAATGGACATGATATGAAGTTCAACGATGTACAACTTTTGATTGAAAAATCACTTGTTACTATTATAGACCAAAAGATACAAATGCATAATCTGTTGCAAGACATGGGAAGAAAAAATATTCAAAATAGATTTCCTTCTAAGCTAGAAGAGTGAAGCAGATTGTGGGATTTCAATGTGTTTTTTGAAGTTATACAAAATGACACTAAGTTTTGCTGCCATTTTTTTTTTGGTTAAAACATTAATGTTATCATGTACTAATTAAAATTGAAGAACCTCACTTTGCATTTTTTTTTAGGTATGTAAATGTATATATTTTCAGGCTACACTTAAAGTTGAAGCTATAGTCTTAGATCTAGAAGATTCACAAAGAAAAATGTTAAGGGTGGAAGTTTTATCATGCATGAACAATCTTAGATTGCCCATATTTTGGAATGTGAAATTTTGTGGAGTCCTAAATCTTCTTTCAAATCCGCTCCAACACATTTCATGGCACCAATATCCTTATACTTCTTTGCCATCAAGTTTTGAACCCTATTTTCTCAGAATTTATTTTGCCTCATAAGTATATGGGATGAAAAAAAGGTACCTTACAGTTGCATCACAAATGAATGGAAAGACGTAAAGGTAATGTTAATTGTGCCTGTGCTCTTCTAACTTTTAGATATCTTTTAGCTAATTGTCTAATACACCTTTTTTATCTCCAGAAATTCTCTTGCTTGAAGAACATGAATCTTAGTGACTCCAAAAATTTGATCAAGATGCCAAATTTCAATATATTTCCGAATCTTGAGAGACTAGACCTTAAAGGATGCACCAAATTATCACATCTCGATGTATCTATTGCTTATCTTTCAAAACTCAAGTTCTTAAATGTGACTAGTTGTAGTGATATTGTTAGTATTCCCAATCACTTATTCTCTCTGTCCTCTTCAGAAGTTCTAAATTTAGCTTGTTGCTCCAGATTTGCTTATTGTTTAAAGTTTTGTCCTCTTGAAGAGTTTGGTGAAAGAGAAACCATTAAGCAATCATTTTCCTGCAAGAGACAGAAGCTACGTAGACAAAAATCTATGTAAGCGTACTTGGTATTCATTAATGCTATATCATTTATTAATCATTAGTTTATTATTCCGTCTTTGCTATATTGATGTGAAAAAACACAACCCAATGACTTATATGCAGCAAAACTAAATTCAACTGTTGATGAAAGCGCAAATGTAGTTTTAATGAGATTGCCATGTGAAAATGTGAAAATGGAATTTTCCCCCCCTTCTCTTCTCTCAGAAGGATTGCTCTCCCCCCTTGAGTAAGACCTCACTCACTTACTCTAATCTGACCCATTCCCACTTTGGTTATTTAGACACAAACGGTTTGAGATCATATGCGAAGCTACTAGATCATGCTTCTTGCCTCTATCCATGCAGGCTTCTCTCAAACAGAAGCCATATGTTCACGAGATTTCTCGCAAGCTTGTACATGTACTATTCATGTTTAGTTGCATAAGAGCCTTATTTCTGTCTGATTATTCTTTTATTACCGAGTTGCCTGATCCAACAGGAAATCGTAAATGTCTCTGTTATTTTGACCTATCAGGATGAAAAATAAAGAAATTGCCAAATTCAATAGATCAACTTTATCATTTACAAACATTAGAGTTTTGGTAGAGTTGCACACTGATTTGCATAAACTTATGGGTCTGCGTCATCTTGATTTTTATCAAACTCAAGTGATGGAGATGCCAAATAAAGCTATTGGGTATAAATTGATAACTCTTTAAAAATGTTGTTGTCTTTTTATTGTGGGCAAATGTAGGGAGACCAATATCAAACAATTAAAAGAACTTAATCTTTGGGGATTCCTTTCTGTTGGAAAATAGCTTAGTCCACATTTAGTGGATTAGGCCCAAGTCTAATAGGATTGAGGTCAAAGTATAAATAATATAAAAGCTTGGATTGATATATGTAATTTCCCAACTTATTATGAGTCATATAATTTAACCAATAGAATATGACTCTACAAGTGATATTATTTCACCAATACAATATGTCTCTCAATCGAAAGGATATTTTGTCTCTTTGATGAAAAGATACTTTAATAGAAAGGAAAGGATGCGTAAAACACTATAAATAGGCATAAAGGATTCAGTTGTAAGACACTTGAAACATACAAAAACTCTATCACACTGACTCCTTATTCCTTCAACTATATTTCTCTCTCTTCTTCTTGTCAGTGGTGTATTTATTATGCATCATAATCGCTTCCACAATTATAATCTGATTAGCGTGGGTACAAAAGATTAACAATCACACTCCAGGTACACCCAATATTCTTACATGGTGTCAGAGCCATTTTTTTTTTCCTGAAGCCAGTATTGTATAAATTTTATGTGATATGCCTCTATCTGGTTTTTTGTTTTTCCAAAAACGATGTTCTCAATTTCCACTGCTAGATATATATACACGTCTAATATTACGGTTGACATGTATGGGTTTGTGGATGTATATTTTTTGTGTTGTGTTCTATGATCTACTGTATATATATGTTTATATATATTGATATATATGGTGTTTATGAAAACATACGTGTGTACAGGAAACTAATGAACCGGCGCGTGTTGCTAGGTAGCGGCCGGAAAGCCGAGAGTGTAATAGTTGGTTTTGTTTTTGTTTTTGTTTTTGTTTTTTTTTTTTCATTTTCCATTTTTCTGTCTAATTTTGGTGCGTGGGGGCGCATGCCAAGTCCAAATCAGATCCAGTTTGTCTTAAAAATCCCGAAGTTCAAAAGCTTTAATATGATATACTGTATGAGTATTTTGGACATCAATTGATATATATGTATGATGTTCTAAATGCATTTATTATTGTTTAAAACCATTTTTTTTAAAAACTTCTAAAATTCATTTGTTGCTTTTTTATTTTTTATTTTTTTGTATTTAAATGTGTAATAAACAAGATTTCATATATTATAGATAGCATATTGTTTTGTTTATGCTATAATGAAACATGTTTTAGTTGATTATTCAATATGTTATTATATGTTTTTTGATAAGTGGGAGCTTTTAGGAGTTGATGCTTCTAAAAGTTAGAATTGTAAAGGTACTTATATATAATTCTTGATAGAATTTAGTGATGCAACTAATATTTAAGTGATGAGAGATACAAACATATGCTTTTGATCATAAATTTAATAGTATTATTATTTTTTCTGGTTAAGAATAAATATAAGTACATGACATTGTATACTATGTTATGCTATATATATTGTTGATGATATGTTCAATAGTTTGATTCCCTTAGAGAGACATATTGAATGTGAAATAGATTTGTCATAGAATTGAAAATGGCAACTAAGAATATCATCGTTGAGTTAAATAAAGGGGACAAATTAATTTCAATAGCAACTTCAGTCGGTAATTCCGCCACCAAAATTAAAAATTTATTGTATTTGTAATAAATTTTATATTAAAAATAATATTTTTTTAAAAAATAAAAATATGATATTAATAGTGATATGAATTTATTGTATTTGATATTAATAGTGATATGCCCAATTTTTAGTGTTAGGCTTCCTTGTTTTCCCTGAGGATATAATATAATGGTCACAAACATAAATAACAGATTTTTTTTAGGGTTAATATAACTTTTGGTCCTTGAAGTTTGATCCAATTTTGGTTTTGGTCCCTCAAGTTTGAAATCTGTGGTTTTGGTCTCTGAAGTTTCACCCGTTTTTGGTTTTGGTCCTTGAAGTTTGAAATCGGTGGTTTTGGTTTCTGAAATTTCACCCGATTTTGGTTTTGGTCCCTCAAGTTTGAAAAGGACTTGGCGACCCAATTAAAAAACCCGACCCGACCCAGGAAAAAAATCAAGTCCTTTTCAAATTTGAGGGACCAAAACCAAAATGAGGTGAAACTTCAGGGACCAAAACCACCGATTTCAAACTTCAGGGACCAAAAACAAAATCGGGTGAAACTTTAGGGACCAAAACCACCGATTTTAAACTTGAGGGACCAAAACCAAAATTGGATCAAACTTCAGAGACCAAAAGTTATATTAACCCTTTTTTAAAAAAAAAAGTAATTTAGTTATTTATATATTATAAAAAGAATTCAAGGGGAGTAACAATTTTAGACTTCTTTGTACACCAAATTGAACCCCTTGGAGCGCCTCACCTTCAATATATATCCAAAACCATGAGGTGCAAAAAAAAAAAAAAAAAAAGAGCACACCACATCTCTATAAATATACACTTCTCTATTATGAGAAAGACGACAAAGCAACACTTCGCTATCATCACAACCATATAGTACACTTCTAAAGCTCTTCTTTATTTTCTTCCCTACAGTCATATAGTAAGTTCAAATTTTAGCAGATGACACAGCCACTGTTAGGATACTCTTCTACAGTTCCAACATAATAAGGTGGTGGTGGATAATAAACATGGCTGTAACTAAGAGGAGCAGTCACAATGGCTTTAGCTATATTCTCTATCTTTTCTTCTGCTCTCTTGTCAGACTCCTTGGCTGCTCCAACAGACACTATTTCTGTATGACACAACTTCCTAAGCTTTCCCACTATCTTAACTGGGTCGATCTCTCCTGTTACCGTTAATTTCATATCCTTCATATCAACGTTCACCGACTCAACTCCTGCAAAACAAAACCAAACCAGTCAACTTTTCACCTTTGCTATAATTAATTAGTTTATCCAAATTTGAATGAAATTGGGTTCAAAACTCTACCCAACATGATTTTTTCGTTTACCCAGAAGACTTAAAACTCAGGATTTGGTGATGGAGATATACCTGAAATGCCTGAGGTTGTTTTCATGACCTTTTGCTTGGTTCTTTCACTTTGTAGGTCCACCTTCAACACTATTTTTTGCCAACAAATAAATCATCATGAAGCTATATATTAGTCGATGTAAAGGGAATCAATAATATTCATTATATTGGGACTTGGAAGCAAAAGAAGTATATGAAAGAGTAGGGTCAAGTTCTGACCTTCATCGTCATTTGCGAATTATATTGTTGTGTTGTGTTGAAGCTAATAGTTTCACAATAATGAAAGCGAAAGGGAAGTTAGCTAGGTTGTGAAGAAGAGGAAGACTAGAAGATAAATGGCTCAGTGCGGTGAAGTGAAGATTTATACATGGCGGCCAATTTATAGATGTGCTGGAGATTCTGAGTCAAAGCAAGTCAAGTCAAGTCTATATATCTTTGACGCGTCGATTTAAAGTCACTTTAGGGATCATCTCAGAAAAAGGCACGCGAAGACTGAATGACGACATCATTTTGAATTATTGTCTGTTTGCTTTTGATGCCATTAATTAATGGTTTTGGCTTTTTCAGGAAGCGGACAAGAAAAGAGCAGAGGCGACTTTTCCACGAAAGCATCTTCCTCCTTCTGGGTTTCATCCTCAACTATCTCATACATCATAGTACAACTAACTATGAAGAAGCTTATAACAAAAAAAAACAAAACAAAACAAAAGACTTTGAAGAAGCTAAACGCTAACAATCTTCCACGCGTCCAGTATGGGTCAACTATCAGTCAATATGGATCCTACACGAATTCGTGTCTAATCCCTAATCTACTGGCTTCGATTGAGTTTCTCGAGTGTTTCGCGTTCGGATTCACGATCATTGTTGTCAAACTCGCGAATTGAATCTTCGAATTGATCGTTTTCATTCAAATTTGGATAAACTAATTAATTATAGCAAAGGTGAAAAGTTGACTGGTTTGGTTTTGTTTTGCAGGAGTTGAGTCGGTGAACGTTGATATGAAGGATATGAAATTAACGGTAACAGGAGAGATCGACCCAGTTAAGATAGTGGGAAAGCTTAGGAAGTTGTGTCATACAGAAATAGTGTCTGTTGGAGCAGCCAAGGAGTCTGACAAGAGAGCAGAAGAAAAGATAGAGAATATAGCTAAAGCCATTGTGACTGCTCCTCTTAGTTACAGCCATGTTTATTATCCACCACCACCTTATTATGTTGGAACTGTAGAAGAGTATCCTAACAGTGGCTGTGTCATCTGCTAAAATTTGAACTTACTATATGACTGTAGGGAAGAAAATAAAGAAGAGCTTTAGAAGTGTACTATATGGTTGTGATGATAGCGAAGTGTTGCTTTGTCGTCTTTCTCATAGTAGAGAAGTGCATATTTATAGAGATGTGGTGTGCTTTTATTTTTTCCTCCTCGTGGTTTTGGATATATATATACATTGAAGGTGAGGCGCTCCAAGGGGTTCAATTTGATGTACAAAGAAGTCTAAAATTGTTACTCCCCTTCAATTCTTTTTATAATATATAAATAATTAAATTACGTAAATTAAAAATTGGTTAAAAATAAATATGTAAAAAATGAAACTTATTTTTTAAAAAAAAATCTGTTATTTATGTTTGTGACCATTATATTATATCCTCAGGGAAAACAAGTAAGCCTAACACTAAAAATTGGACATATCACTATTAATATCAAATACAATAAATTCATATCACTATTATTAATATCATACTTTTATTTTTACAAAGATATTATTTTGAATATAAAATTTATTACAAATACAATAAATTTTTTATTTAGTGGCGGAATTACCGACTGAAGTTGCTATTGAAATTAATTTGTTCTCTTTATTTAACTCAATGATGATATTCTTAGTTACCATTTTCAATTCTGTGATAAATCTATTCCACATTTAATATGTTTCTCTAAAGGAATCAAACTATTGAATATATCATTGATAATATATATTGCACAACACAGTATACAATGTCATGTAATTATATTTTATTTTAACCAAAAAAATAATAATATTACTAAATTTATGATCTGGAGCATATGTTTGTATTTCCCATCACATAAATATTAGCATCACTAAATTCTATCAAGAATTATATATAAGTACCTTTACAATTCTAACTTTTAGAAGCATCAACTCCTAAAAGCTCCCACTTATCAAAAAACATATAATAACATATTGAATAATCAACTAAACCATGTTTCATTATAACATAACCAAAACAATATGCTATCTATAATATATGAAATCATATTTATTACACATTTAAATACAAAAGAAAAAAAAATAAAAAACCAACAAATGAATTTTAGAAGTTTTTTTAAAAAAATGGTTTTAAACAATAATAAACGCACTTAGAATATCATAACCAGAATACTCATATATTATATCATATTAAGGCTTTTGAATTTAGGGATTTTTTAAGGCAAACTGGATCTGATTTGGACTTGGCATGCTCCCCCACGCGCCAAAAGAAGACAGAAAATTGGAAAAGAAAAAAAAGAAAAACAAAACCCACTATTACATGCGCTTCCTTCCGGCCGCTATCTGGCAGCACGCGCCGGCTCATTAGTTTCCTATACACACGTATGTTTTCATAAGCACCACATATATCAATATATATAAACATATACAGACAGTAGATCACAGAACACAACACAAAAAACATACATCCACAGACCCATACATATCAACGGTAATATTAGACGTGTATATATATCTAGCAATGGAAATTGAGAACATTGTTTTTGGAAAAACAAAAAACCAGATAGACGCATATCACAGAAAATTTATACAATACTGGTTTCAAGAAAAGAAACCTGGCTCATAAGAATATTGGATGTACCTGGAATGCGATTGTTAATCTTTTGTACCCACACTAATCATATCACAATTGCAGAGGAAGAGATTGCGACGCATAGCAAATACACCACCGATAAAAAGAAGAGAGAGAAATATAGTAGAGGGAATAAGGAATCAGTGTGACAGAGTTTCTGTATGTTTTAAGTGTCTTACAACTAAATCCTTTATGCCAATTTATAGTGCTCTACGCATCCCTTCCTTTCTATTAATGTATCCTTCCATCAGAGAGACAAAATATCCTTTCGATTGAGAGACATATTATATCTGTGAAATAATGTCATTTGTAGAGTCATATTCTATTGGTCAAATAATATGGCTCATAATAAGTTGGGAAATATTACATATATTGACCCAAGCTTTTATATTATTTATACTTTTACTCCAATCCTATTGGGCTTAGGCCTAATCCACCAAGAGTGGATAAAGCTATTTTCCAACAGAAAGGGATCCCCAAAGGTTAAGTTCTCCACAATAAAAAGACAACAACATTTTTAAAGATTTATCAATTTATACCCAATACCTTTATTTGGCATCTCCATCACTTGAGTTTGATGAAAATCAAGATGATGCAGACTCACAAGTTTATGCAAATCAGTGTGCAACTCTTCCAAAACTCTAATGTTTGTAAATGACAAAGTTGATAAATTGAATTTGGCAATTTCTTTATTTTTCATCCTGATAGGTCGAAATAGCATAGACATTTACGATTTCCTATTGGATCAGGCAACTCGGTAATGAAAGAATTAATAATCAGACAGAAATAAGGCTCTTGTGCAACTAAACATGAATAGTACATGTACAAGCTTGCGAGAAATCTCGTGAACATATGGCTTCTGTTTGAGAGAAGCCTGCATGGCTAGAGGCAAGAAGCATGATCTAGTAGCTTCGCTATGATCTCAAACCGTTTGTGTCTAAATAACCAAAGTGGGAATGGGTCAGATTAGAGTAAGTGAGTGAGGTCTTACTCAAGGGGGGAGAGCAATCTTTCTGAGAGAAGGGGAAAAAATTCCATTTTCAAATTTTCACATGGCAATCTCATTAAAATTACATTTGCGCTTTCAGCAACAGTTGAATTTATTTTTGCAGCATATAGGTCATTGGGTTGTGTTTTTTCACATCAATATAGCAAAAGACGGAATAATAAACTAATGATTAATAAATGATATAGCATTAATGAATACCAAGTAAGCTTACATAGATTTTTGTCTACGTAGCTTCTGTCTCTTGCAGAAACATGATTGCAGCTTCTGTCTCTTGCAGAAACATGATTGCTTAATGGTTTCTCTTTCACCAAACTCTTCAAGAGAACAAAACTTTAAACAATAAGTAAATTTGGAGCAACAAGCTAAATTTGGAACATCTAAAGAGGACAGAGAGAATAAGTGATTGGGAATACTAACAATATTACTACAACTAGTCAAATTTAAGAACTTGAGTTTTGAAAGATAAGCAATAGATACATCGATATGTGAACATTTGGTGCATCCTTTAAGGTCTAGTCTCTCAAGATTTAGAAATATATTGAAATTTGGCATCTTGATCAAATTTTTGGAGTCACTAAGATTCATGTTCTTCAAGCAAGAGAATTTCTGGAGATAAAAAAGGTGTATTAGACAATTAGCTAAAAGATATCTAAAAGTTAGAAGGGCACAGGCACAATTAACATTACCTTTACTTCTTCCATTCATTTGTGATGCAACTGTCAGGTACATTTTCTTCATCCCATATACTTATGATGCAGTGATAAATCCTTATTTTATTATATATTTTCATATTTTATTTGATAATTTTGTTATGATGATTGAGCTTAAAACGTCTTTTTTGTAATTAAATGTGTTTATATGAAATTAGGACTAAAAAGGATAAAATTATCAAAATAATTGCCATTACATTTAATCATTAATTTATTAAAAGAATTTGATATTGGTTTAATTATCTTTAATTGTAGGTGTCAGAAAAATTGGATTAAATTTGAAAATTGCAATTTGGGGCTTGAATTTAGGAAATGACAGTTTGGTATCATGAATTTGAATAATCACAATTTGGCCCACGAGTTCAACACAGCGTTTTGCAGCAGGTCATTAGGTCTGATTCAGAACAGCAGCTGGAGGGATATATAGAACAGAGGCGCCGCAAACCGAACATCCGGACCTTCCACCATTTTCTCCTTCATCGTCTTCATCACCAAATATCAATTTCTCCGTCGCCGGTGATTGTCACTCTCATCAGCATTGTACCGGTGGCGGAGCTTTCTACTTTTCTGCACTATTGTGAACAGAGCTCATCGTTCAGACGCTGTGACATTAAAGGGAGGAAGGTCGTTTGGCCACGAGCTGAGAGTTAAGAACGGAGAGTGCTTGGAGCTTTGGTCTTGGTCATCATCCCTCGTCTCGCCGTTTTCCATCCACTACCGCTGCACCACCTTCTGGTCAGAGCTTAGTAGTTCTACCTCTGTTCTGCACAGACCCGTGAAGCAGAGAGGAAAAGAAGCTGAAGGAATTTGGGGAGCTGAAGACGGAGCAAGTTCTTAAGGAAGGAGGCAGCATGTTCAAACTTTGTAATTCTCTTAACTCATTCGGCACTTCACCTTAATTCATGGCTGTTTTGGTTTCTGCTGGACAATTTGCTTTGTGACAATTAGCTTCATGAATTGCAGCAGCAGTGATTAAAGTTCCCATCTCCTAGAGCAAAGCAAGGAATTGAGTCGTTTAGAGCTAAAAGGGGAGTTTTAGTTTTAGTTAATTAGCTTAACTATATATTTATAATTTCTTTGGTTTTAGAAATTGTAATTTGTAGTTAAGACTAATATGTTTGGTTTAATCTTTATTTGAACCAATTTGTGATTTGAATTAGTTTATGTTGAACATTGTGCTCATCAATATATGTGGTTACATATATGTTTCATTGTAATTCTCTTGATTCTCTATTATCTTGCATGGTATTGTTTGAAGATTGAGTTGATTTTGGATTACTTTAGAACCAATTGCATAAATTAATTCATAATCACACACTAAGAGTACTTAATAACATCTCTAGAGTAGGGGTTCCTCTCTTTTGGTATTAAATTTATCGGTTGATAGGGTTTGGTATTTTAGAGAATTTAGTGATTTCATAAATTGCATACAAAGTGGTTTCTAATAGTGTTTTAAGAGATGATGTCCCCACACATGTAACACCCCAAATTTTATTCACCAAGAATATATTGTAATTATTTTATATATTCAATGAAATGGTGAATATTTAAGGTCAAAGGAATTAAATATTGAAAATTAAAAGTGGAATAGTGGTTTCAGTAAAATCGCCTGCGAGGCAGTGAGATTGTCATATAATTTTGGAAGACCAAATGATGACCAAAAAGTACAAAATTTTACAGGGTGAAAGTAGACATCTTAAGCTTTAATTTGATAGGTATTATAAGCCATTTTGACTTGTGTATTGAGGGTTATGAATTTTTGAAGTTTGCCCAGCGAAATTGACTAATTTCTGGAGCAGCGGTCAAAGATTGAAAATCTGGGAATGATATGATCCCTTCCAATAAAATTCCATATTTTTCCTTGAAACTAGACTCAATAAGGGTTCCATAGGCTTTGGAATCGCATCAAAATGATGTCTACAAAATTAGTTATGATTTTTCAAAGTTAAGGCAGAAAATCTGCTAGAATTGGCATTATTCCGTAAATTGAAAATAAAAAGGTGGTAGAAATGATTAATGGAATTAAAATGCCAAGTGTCATGATCATATGAGGAGGGGATTAAATTATAATAGATTTGTATGAGCACATGTCAAATTGCATTAAAAAAATGCTACATGGACAAATAATGATGAAATGGTATGCTACCTTGAGTGGAAGAATTGGTCTAGTTGGAAGAGTAATGGTTTAGTTGGAGCATGAGAAGGGGGAGCACGTTTTTTTTTAAAGCTAACCAAGGGAGAAGGCTAGTTCAATGTTAAGGAAAGTCAAAGGGAGCAATTATGGAGGGAAGTATGGTGAAGTGCATGATGAGAATAGCTTGAGTGAAGGAATGAAATAACTTGAGTGCTTGGAGAAGTGCAAACTTGGACTTAGTAGGAAGAGAACTTACTTGTCTTGTAAGAGGAGAGGAGGGACGATTTTCTTGCCTAATCAAGGGAGGAAAATGTTGTCCAAATGTCAAAGGGAACTAAAGGAGTAATCATGAGTAAATAGGAAGAAGGCATGGGTAGATGTAAGGTTGTGACAAGTGTCACATTATGGCTCCTTGATGAGATCAATGGTGTAGAATTAAAGGAGGAAGTTTATGAAGCATTTCTCTTCCCTTCCTTTCATACACTTCACGCATTACATGAGAGAAGGAGAGAGAGAAAGTGCCTTGGAGAAGCATAGGAAAGCTAGAGAGAAGGAGCAAAATCCAAAGGTAAGTCCTATAGATTTTGTGATTAAGCCTCCCTTTTTGTCAAATAGCTCCTCTAACCTTTTGTCCTTCATGGAAATCATGGTTTAGCAAGCTATTATTCAAGGTTGAGGAGAGAGAGAGGACATTCTAGAGAGAGAGACACCAAGGATCAAGAGGTAATCTCCAAAAACCTCAACTTCTTAGTGTAGTAAAGTTGTTGTTGGTAATTATTGTTTGGTTTTGTGATTTTTGGGATGAGTGGTAAAATTAGAAAACCCATAACCCTAAGGTGTTATGCTGCCCAAAATCCTTTAAATCATGATTATGAAGTGTTTAAATGAGTTAACTAAGGATTAGAAGTGGAAAAGTACAAGTTTTGGAAGCTAAAACACAAAGCTCCATTTTTCTATTTTTCTTCATATTTTCGGCCAGACCAGAACTGGTACTAGGAGTTGGATTTTCATGAAATAAATGGTTCCATTGGACTCATTGGCCAAAAATAGGTGAGGTTACAGTTGGGCGCTTTTTCGGTAGAGGCCGAAAAAGCATAATTACGAAAACGCCACTGAAATCCCTAAATAGGGGTTGTCAAGGGTATTTTCGTAATTTGACAGTGAATTTGGTAATTTCGAGTCTGGAAATGGATTCCTTGAGTGAAAATAAGTTAGAATGACCTTAGTCAAAATTTTGGGAAAACGTGCCACCGGGCCAGGTACGGCGGGGCTGGGCCGGGTTCCCGGGGGCATTTTGTGTAAATTTTCATCATAGACTAATATAACCACAATAAACACTATGGAAGAGTATAAAATGATACTTGGATAGGTTATGACCTATTTCTGGTACATTTAATATTTTAGGATCGAGTCGGACGCCGCAACAGCACGCTTTACGAGACACCATTAAAAAGAGGATTATAAAGCATTGAGGTAGGGACATTATCCTTCATACACTATGCCATAAGTTATGTGATTGTGTGGATGCCATTGTTTTGTAAATGCGCTTTATTAATCAACATGATTTGCCCAGAGAGGGGCTAGAAGTATCAGAGGCACTTGCAGTGGAGTTGGTGAAAATCCAACCGGTGCAGAATAGTGGGGCTAGGCCCTACTCATGTATACATGCAAATGATATATTTATAATGTTCATTAATTGGTGCATACATGGCATATATCATATTTATTTTTCGCATTTTCTATGAACGATAGCATGTTTCTACTGGGGTTCTCCGGAATCTCACCCTATTTTTAATAAACACCTCAGCAGGTACCAGTAGGTCGAAGGGAAAAGATGTAGACGCCGGAAAGTGAGCGGCATGGGTCTCGAGGCGAGGACAAGATTGTGCTCATAATTAGTCTATTTTGTAATATTTTGGTGAAATTTGTAAATATTAAGTTTCCGCTGTATTTTCTGTTTTTCGATGACGAACGATATCAGAATTGTAAACGAATACTTTCATCAGTATAATTGTACTTTTCTGTATGCCCATTGAATTCTGTCTTTATTACTCTTCGATTATCGAAATGGAAACGGGTGTTGACAACACGCCAAAAGAAGACAGAAAATTGGAAAATAAAACAAAAAAAAATCCCACTCTCTTAGTGGTGCATGGAATCCGGTGACACATGCCGAATCATCATCTTCCACGCGCCACGCTCTGTCGAAAGGTGGCCGCCACGTGTCATATAGAGATGCCACATGGCCTCACGCACCAAGTGAGCGTCACTGGAAAGCAGTAAAAAGGATCATGAGATACTTAAAAGGCGCATCTGACTATGCACTATGCTACGAAGGAAGTGATCTACCCCTGGTCGAATACTCCGATGCTGATTTAAGCGAAGATGAGGAAAAGCGAAGATCGACTTCAGGTTATACTTTCTTATTAAACAATGGTGCCATATGTTGGAGTAGCAAGAAGCACACATGTATTGCTTTATATTCTATGGAAGCAAAGTTCGTAGCATGCACTGCAGCAGCACAAGAGGCTTTATAGTTAAAGAGGTGTATTGAACATCTTGGATTTGGCAATGAGAGTACCAATCTAGTATTAGAGCACTGTGATAACACTACAACCATAGCCTATACTAGAGATCCCAAGTACCATAGTAAGACCAAGCATATAGACATTAAGTACAATTTTGAAAGAGATTATATAGCACAGAAAATTATTGTTGTGCACCATATTTCAACCAAGAGTATGGTCGTTGAGATATTTGCAAAGCATGTAAAGACACTAAGTGTACGTAAAATGTAGAATTGCAGACTTTATGTATTACATTTGTGATTAATTGAAGTACTCATCATTATTGGTTTATATATCTACGTGAAAATATACAATGTCTAGTATGTCATATAGGTTTGTGAGGTTGGTTCTCTCATACGAGCAACCACCTTTGATACTCAGGAGGGGTGTACAAAGATGAGACAATTATGTTCACTAGTAAAGCTGCTAGAATGTTGATATGGTAGAGAAGAAACACAAACTATGTCACCTTAACAACAGTATAGCGTGTCAAGATGAGATCCATAAACATGAATATAAGTATGGATTGAATCATGGACGTCCACTTCCATGATGCCTGTAGTTAGACAACAAATTCTTCAATATTGATGTATGAGTAGAGTGGAAGAATTTGGGTTTAGATGCCGGAGTGTCTAGACTTAAGTTTGTACAATGTTAATAACATAATGCAAATTGACGTATGCTCTTATGGTGTAAGAGTAACACTATAGCATGTGATTCATACCGCGTGTACTAAAGAACCGTAAATCGTAAACGGGAAGCAAGTAAGAAGAACCCTGCTTAATTGTTGTGTAAGTCCTTGGAAGTTTCTTATTCTTCTATTGATATCCTTTGACTTTGACAATATCACAAAGGTGTGCTTTAGCGACTGCTACTTTAGCATATGTCCTACGATCATGATAGATGCGATCTATGGTATTATGTTAGGATAGCGGCTGATGTATATTTAAGTGATATCTGGATGAAAGAAAAATTACTTGGAATATACACAAATATGTTGGTGTCTAAGATATGTCCCTTATGATATTATTTTTAATAATTTCATAAGTATGGATACTATGCATACTAGAAAGGCAATATGAGTTTTATACTGGCTCAAAAGGGATTAAATTAGCCATGTGAAAGTGTATATAATTGAATCTAAGATTTTAAGGCACAATGTTAAAATCAAGCTACACAATGGAGGTTGTCTTGTGCTGGTCTTTATAAAGGAGATTTCTAGTATACACCTATATGCAGACGTCATGCCTACGCGGTCACGGCAAAGCACCTAGTATGAAAAAAAAGAAAGAAAAAGAAACATATCTAATGCCCCAAGTGTGGATGAGAGATGTTGGAAAATAGCCTAGTCCACCATTGGTGGATTAGGCCCAAGCCCAATTGGATTGGGGTCAAAGTATAAATAATATAAAAGCTTAGGTTGATATATGTGATATTTCCCAACTTATTATGAGTCATATTATTTGACCGATAGAACATGACTCTATAAGTGATATTGTTTCACCGATACAATATATCTCTCAATTGAAAGGATATTTTGTCTCTCTGATGGAAGGATAAATTGATAGAAAGGAAGGGGTGTGTAGAGCACTATAAATAGGTATAAGGGATTCAGTTGTAAGACACTTGAAACATAGTCACACTGACTCCTTATTCCCTCTACTATATTGCTCTCTCTTCTTCTTTCTATCGATGGTGTATTTGTTGTGTCATAATTGCTTCCGCAACTGTAATCTGATTAGCAAGGGTACAAAAGATTAACGGTCACACTCGAGGTACGCTCAATAATTTTACACTTTCCATCGTAAAGTTGTAGAATGTAATTAATCTCATGGATGTTTTAGTGGGAAATTTGAAAGGAAATATATACCTTGAGAAGTTAACATTGGATTGGAGTATGAACATTGACAAATCACAAAATGATAAGGATGTGCTAGAGAAGCTCCAGCCACATCAGAACTTAAGAAGTTATCAATTAGAAACTGTGGTGGTACATTGGGTTTCCAAATTGGTTTGCAGATCCTTCATTGTTCAAAACAGAGTCCTTCTTAAAGCTGAGCCATTGCAAATACTGTCCATCAACACAGAAAGTTCTTAAAGTTCAGGGCCTATAATAGAAATCTTACAAGTTGAAAAATTTGAGCATACAATTGCCAATTACTGCCTTGAAGAGTTGAGCTTTTCTGATTGTGCCACTGTCATTATTTCATTATTAGAATGGAGATAGAAGGACAATGTGACTCTCTCAAGCCTTTTTTGCTAGATTTATTCCCTAAGCTTCAGTTATCAAGACTGCATGGCTGTAGTAATCTTGAAATGATATTTGTTTCGACGGGACATTCGCCATTACTCTCTTACACAATTGGATGATGAGTATCTTCCTGAAGCTGGACTATTGCCACCAACTCTTACTTCCCTTACCTTCTCTAATTGTTCAAACCTAACAAGGCTGCAACACAAAGTTCTTTGCCACTTGCCCAATCTGAACTACTTGAAACTTCATGATTGTCCTGAGCTCCAAAGCATAGAGGCAAAGATTTCTCACATCGCCTGCGTTCAAATTGATGATGATATAGTAACTTGAAGCAACAATCTCATTCATGAGTGCGTCAGCTTTCATACTAAATGTCTAGTTGTTCATCAGGTAACTACCCTCCTCCTTTTCAAATTTTAAATCATAAACTTATTTGTCTTCTTTTCCCCTGCGTTTGTAGACTTGTATATAGTATATATTTACCTGCTTATTGTAGATGGTTCGAAGCCATGTTTGAGGCCATAGTTATACTGAAGTCAATGTCCACAAATGACTTTGCTGAGGTGGAATTTATTATCACAGACACTCTACATCACCACATGGCTTCAAACAAAACAAAATGCCTTTGCCACTAAGAAAATTGTTAACAAATAATTATCAAAGGAGCGTTGTCTCTTTCACCTTTTTGCCAGCTGCTTCACAATGAAAAGCAGAAAAAGTTTAAGAAACGAACAAAACTTTTAAATTTTTAATTCTTATCAAAGGCCCACGCACTTGCATAGAAAACTAGATTTTTTTTTTTTTTTTTTTTGCCAAAATAGAAAACTAGAATTTAGAAACTCTTCTTCATATTTCTTTGAGGATAAGTTCCCAGAAATTTCCACCTTAACAAACCTCTCTTCATTTCATTTTAGGGTTCTTATTTAATGGTTTCTCCATTCGCTGAGCCATTAAACGATCTTCGCAAGCTAATTGAGCAATTTTGACTCCACTCTATATCCAGCTTTTCCATTGAGAAAAGCAACCGATCATGAAGGTGACAGAGGAGAGTTTCATTAGTGGACCATCATCATCATCATCAGCAAGACCGATCCATGTTTGTCTAAGTTTCATAGGAGATGATGAAACTTGTGGATTCACAGATAGACTCTGGGCTGCTCTTGAAAGTAACGATTTGAATACCTTTTGGGATGACAAGAAGTTTGACCCACGTGATTTCATCATTCTACCACGTCACTTTCTTAAAGCAATTCGACAATCCAAAATTTCAATTGTTGTCTTCTCAAAAAACTATGCTTCTTCTATATGGTGCCTTGAGGAGCTCTCTCAGATCGCTGCGCGCATTCATGAACCCTGATATACTGTTTTCCCAATTTTCTGTGATGTACTTCCATCTGAGGTTCAAAATCAGACTAATTCTTTTGAAAAAGCTTTTGCTCAACATGAACAAAGGTTCACAGCAAATTTACCCAAGGTACGCAGCTGGAAGTTAGCAATAAAACAAGTGGCCAATCTCGCCAGTTGGGATGCACCATCGAAGTAATTTACTCTTGCTTTTTTCTTCATCATACATTCAAGTCTCAATAGGAAAATTTATTGAGAAGTAATTGTTGATCAATTAGTGAAAAAAGAGTATTAACTGCGTCATTAATTTAAATTGGTGCTTTTAAATTTGTTTTTTCCCCCTTTATTCAGGCCAGAGCCACAAGTGATGAAATCATTAAGGAGGTGAAGAGAAAAATGCGTGAATTAGTGTATGCTGATGTTGACCTAGTAGGGATGCAATCTAGAGTGAGAGAAGTAGAAGGGCTTCTTGATTTGGGTTTAAATGATGAAATTAGAGTTGTGAGCATTTGTGGCATGGGTGGAATTGGCAAGTCAACTCTTGCCAGAGTTCTCTATGATAAGATCTCTCACCATTCCGATGCTTCTTATTTGATACTCAGTGCTCTTGAATTTTATGAGAACACAGAGCTGAGATATGACAAGAGAACTCTCATAATTTTCGATTGTGTTGACATTTGTAAAATTATTATACAATCATTGACCAATGTTGTAAGAGGAAACCAGTTAGGTGAAGGGAGTAGAATCATCATAACAACGAGAGATGAAGGATTGTTTAAATGGTTTGAGAAGAATCATATTTATTGGGTTAAACTATTGAGCAAGGTTGAAGCTCTTCAATTATTGTGTAGAAAAGCTTTCAAGTGTGATTTTCCAATGAGAGGTTTTGAGGAGCAAATAGAGAGTGTATTCCAATGTGCTAATGGCCTTCCACTAGCAATTGTAGTCAATTCTTATATAATAGGAGAACTTCTAAATGGAGCAGTGGCTTGGCTGAATTCAGAAACCTCGCTTAATTCTATGATAATGAAGGTCCTCAAAAAGAGTTTTGATGAACTGAGCTTCATTAGCAAGGAGACATTTTTAGACATTACTTGTTTTTCATAGGGAAGGAGATTAAGTTTGCAAAATTAAAGGAATTTTGGACAGTACTCAAATATTTTCTTCTCAAGGAGACCCTCTATCTGCAAGTTTTGATTGAAAAATCACTCATGGCTATTATAAATCAAAAAATACAAATGCATGGTTTACTGTAAGAAATGGGAAGAGAAATTGTTCGGCATGAATTCCCTTATAAGCCTGAAGAATGGAGTAGGTTATGGCATTTTGATGATATTTATGCTATTATGCAAAATGACATACTAAGTTTTTATTAATTTTTTTGTTTGTTTGAAACATTAATATATATATATATATAGTCCTGAAATTGAAGTAATTCCACTTTGCTCCATTTTTTATATATAAATGTGTTTATTTTCAGGATACTCCTAAAGTTCAAGCAATAGTTTTGGAGTTAGAAAATTCACGGAGGAGTATGTTGAGGGCAGAAGGTTTATCATGCATGTGCAATCTTAACCTACTTATATTTTATAACGTGAAATTTTTTGATCTACTAAAAGATCTTTCAAGCCATCTCGGAGATATATCATGGCACTAATATCCATTCACTTCTTTACGGTCCAGTTTTAAACCATCTCAACTTAAAGAATTGATTTTGCCTGAAGCTGCATCACAAGTATATGGAATAAAGAAGAGGTACTTGATAATTGCATCACAAGTATAAATGGAGAAATGACTTGTTTATAAGCAATAATCATAGTATTCATATCAACAAATAAAATATAGTTTCCATTAAATATATGCATATATTAAGAAACTATATATTTTTATCTCTAATCATGCATGCATATAAGTGTTAGTAAGTGTTTGTGCATGAAGTTTAATTTCTATTAAAATCTTTAACTTTCCTTCTCACGTTCTTTAATTTTAAGGTATCAACCTGTTCAGACAAAGCAGGTGATATAGCTTATCGTCTTTATCATCATCGGTTCCCCGTCTTGAGTAATATGAATCTCAGTGGTTCGAAAGATTTAGCCAAAATGGCAGATTTCACGGCATTTAATTTCTAAGTCTTGAGAGGCTAAATCTAGAAGGATGCACTAAATTATTACAACTTGATTAATTTATTATTTATCTTTCAAGGCTAAAATTCTTAAATTTGAAAAATTATGCTAGTCTTGTCTGTAATCCCAATCAATTATTTTGTCTGCCCTCCTTAAATATTCTAAACTTGGCTTGTTGCTCCAAGTTTACCACTTGTCTGAACTTTTCTCCTTTCGAGGAGCTTGGTTAGAGAGAAACTACTCTATAATCATTTCCTCAAAAGCTATGCACTATTAAATGTTATTACAATTGAGTCGTTTGAGCTAAATAAAAATTTAATTTATGTTTTACATTGAGGTAATAATTATTATTGAATTTTTTTTTGTATTATTACGAAAGATTGAATAAGGAATGAAGTGGTTTAATTAATAGATGAAGAAGAAAATTTTGATGTGGTTTTTGGTTAAATTAAACTATGAGAATCAAAGTTTCACATCCTTATCACATCTCTTTAATTATTAGACAAGACAAGTTGCAATTTGATTGGAAGCCAAGCCAAGCCAAGTGATAAACAACTTGAATGCAAGCAAAAAGCAAGGAACATAGCACTGCCCATACTATGTTCATGAAGGAGGATATTCTCATTAAAATTATATTCAGGCACATTATATTTCCCCCCTTAAAACTATACATAATTGCTAATTGTTTTGGACAAGAACTTACAGAAACGTTGAAAAGTCTTTGTGGACGTGGACACCGCCACTTTCCACGCGTTTTGGAGAGAACTAATGGCCCCTTGATATACAATTTATGATTCTTTCAAGTGATCTTAGTTGCATATAAAAATATATAATAAATTAGACATAGTTTTGGACAAGACCTAATATAGAAACGTTGAAAAGTTTTTTTGACACAGACACCGCCATTTTCTACGCGTTTAGGAGAGAAATAATGGCCCGATGAAATGAACAGTATACAATTTATGATGATTTCAATTTTCAAGAGATCTTAGTTATCTGGCAAAAAATAAAAGATTTTAATCAAGTTCATTGCGAAAATTTGAAGAAATTGGTGCTATTCATATTCCCTCAACAATAGTAACAATTGAATTCAAACAATTACAAGACATTTGTTACACAAGGGTATTTTAGGGAGATCAAGTTACATTTGTTATAATTAACTAATTTACCTAACTTTTTAAATCTACTCAAATTATTTAAGTAACTTTTATATTAAAAATCAGAGAAATATTATATTACATATTAGTTTATAAGTTAGGTAAATTATTTTGAGAAAGAAAAGATAAACGTTAGAGATAAATTGGATCAAGGAGTCTTATATTTATATTTATGACCATGTTGGACGCCTAAAAACACAGGCTAACCGAACCAACTGAACCATAAAACTTTATTAAGCATAACAATATTGAACTACATCCATACCAAGTCCATGCTCATATATATAAGCATACCAGAGAATACAAAATAACACACTTAACACAACTGAGATTGGGCCTTCTAGATATTGGGCCTATTACAAGAAAATTGACGCTGACCCAAGTAACTACTCTACTCAACACTCCCCCTCAAGTTGGAAGTGTATAAATTGTAAACTCCCAACTTGCACAACATACTATGAAAAATGTCATTCCCAAGTGCTTTGGTTAATATATCAGCCAACTGTTGATGTGATCTCACATGGTGTAAACTAATTAATTTAGCTTGAAGTTTTTCTCTGACAAAGTGACAATCCACTTTAATGTGTTTTGTCCTCTCGTGAAATACCGGATTTGTTGCAATATGTATAGTAGCTTTGTTGTCGCAGAAGACAGCAGCAGGTCCCATTCTTTTGACTCCTAAATCTGATAGCAATCCAGTAATCCAAGTAATTTCTGAAGTTGTCTTGGCAAGAGCCCAATATTCGGCTTCTGCAGAAGATGTAGAGACCGTGGATTGCTTTTTGGACTTCCACGACACCAGAGAACCTCCAAGTTTGATAATATACCCGGTCACCGATCTTCTAGAGTCATCACATCCAGCCCAATCAGAGTCACAAAAGCATTGTAGCTCCATTTCACTGGATGAAGACAAAAGAACTCCCAAACCAGGGACGCCTTTTAGGTACCGCACCACCCTCATGGCTGCTTCCATATGAGATTTTCTAGGTTGCTGCATAAACTGGGATAATACCTGCACAGGGAAACATACATCAGGCCTAGTCATAGTAAGATAGAGGAGTCTACCTACCAAATGTCGATACATTTCTGGATCCTTTAATAACGGGTCTTCTTTCTTCTTCTTTTGTCGATCTCTCTTCCTTCCTTTCCTTGTATTTGGATGCTGGCACAGTTTTGAATTCTCCTGCATTGGGGTGGATTCTAGTTTTGCTGCACTTAACCCTGTGTCTATCAACAAATCTAAAACATACTTTCTTTGATTGAGAATAATCCCCTTTTCAAATTTTACCACTTCTAAACCTAGGAAATACTTTAAGGAGCCTAGGTCTTTGATTTTGAAGGTCTTATGTAGATGTCCTTTAATTGTATTTATTCCCTCTAAACTATTTCCTGTTATTAAAAGGTCATCCACATAAACCAGCACAATTATAAATTATGTTCCTTTCCTTCTCAAAAAAGGGAATAATCATACTTACTCTGTCGAAAACCTCCATCATGTAGAGCTTGTGTCAACTTGATGTTCCATTGCTGAGAGGCTTGTTTCAGCCCATAGAGAGACTTTGTCAACTTGCAAACCTTATTAGAACCAACATTTGGAAAACCTTGGGGAACTTGCATGTAGACATCCTCATTCAAGTCCCCTTGAAGAAATGCATTATGTACATCCATTTGAAAACAAGCCCATTTATTCACTGTAGCTAACTTAAGAACTACCCTAACCGTTACCATTTTTACTACGGGTGAAAAGGTGTCATAATAGTCTATTCCTTCCCTCTGGTTATAACCTTTTGCTACTAGGCGTGCCTTAAATTTATCTATACTTCCATCAGCCATATATTTCACTTTATAAACCCATTTACACCCTATTGGTCTTTTCCCGGGGGGTAGGTCCACTATTTCCCAAGTATGGTTTGTTTCTAAAGCTTGAATTTCTTCGTTCATTGCCTTTACCCACCTAGGATCTTCTATGGCCTCTTTATATGTGGTTGGCTCAATCATAGCATCAGTACATAAAAGATAATGCTTATAAGAAGGTGAAATATGAGAGTAACACAAGTAATGACAAAGTGGATAAGGAATATGCCTTTTATGGTGTTGTGTCTTATTCTGTACAGCATTAATCTCATCAGTTACAGGAGGACTGGAACTTTGCAAACCTGGACAGTTATAATCTGTGAGCCATGACGGTGGTTTCCTTGTCCGTGTAGGTCTCTGTTCGGTTCTCGCCATGCCATGTTGTCCACCATTCCGCACCTCTGTAAGTGGAGGCGCATCGTGACTTAAATCAGCAGGTAGAGGCTCCCCATTTGGGGACTCATGAACAGGCTGAGTGAAAGTCTTCACCACCAGATATCTGCTTACTTAAGTCTGCAACACAGTCATCAGTATACCAAAAAAAATCCCTACTTTGTGATGGTGCTCCCCCTTGATTGGCACCCAAGTGATCTTTAAAAGGCAATTTATTTTCAAAGAAAGTGACATGTCGATTAACAATTATGTCTTGACTTCTCATATTATATAAAATGTACCCTTTGCTTGTGGTTGAGTAACCTAGGAAGACACAAGGATCGGTCTTAGGTTTCAATTTATCAGTATTGGTCAGATTAGAGGCAAAAGCAAGACATCCAAATATTCTCAAGTGACCTAAATTAGGGCTTTTCCCATGAATTAGCTCATAAGGAGTTTTAAAATTTAGAACTTTACTAGGTGTTCTATTGATTAAATAGGCAGCTGCCTTGACACATTCTCCCCAAAACATAATAGGGATTCCAGCTTGAAACATCAAACATCAGGCTACCTCAAGTAAATGTCTATGTTTACGCTCAACCAAACCATTTTGTTCAAGTGTATGAGGGCAAGAAGTTTGATGAATGATTCCTTTTCCTTCAAATAATATTTTGTTTTCATTATTTAGAAATTCAGATCCATTATCACTTCTTACCCCTTTAACCGAAAGGTGAAATTGGTTTTCTACATAAGCCAAAAAGGTTTTCAGATGTCCAGTTACTTTTGATTTATTTTTCATCAAAATAACCCACGTACCTCGAGAGAAATCATCAACAATAGTCAGGAAATAATGAAATCCCTGGTGTGTTGGTTCCCTATAGGGTCCCCACACATCCAAGTGCAATAATTGAAAACAAATTGAACTTCTTTTATTACTGTTGGGAAAGGGCAGCCTTGGCTGCTTGGATTGCAAACAGACATCACAAACAGTATCAACAGCACTATTTTCAAACATATGTAAATGTTTAAGAATTTGAAACGATGGATGTCCTAGTCGGTAATGCATAGTCCTAAGATTGTCTAAGTTTTGACTTTTGTGAGATACAAGGCAAGTGGCAGATTTCACTGGCTTATTTCCTGTTAACATGTACAATCCATTATCCATTCTACCAATCTCCATAACCTTCCCATTCGAGTTGTCCTGCACAGTACAAAATTTAGGATGGAATGATACAGTACAATTATGATCACAGGTCAACTGGGAGACAGAAATCAAGTTAAAACACAAACCAGGAGAATATAGCACATTCTTAAGAGTTATATAATCGCACAATTTTAGGTCCCCAACATGTGTAACTGGAAGTAACTGCCCATTAGGGATTCTAATCTTCTTGATATCACCACTATATGGTCTTATATGATTTAAAAGTTTGTAATTGCTAACAACATGAGTTGAAGCTCCCGAATCTATTAACCATATAGAAGTAAGAGGCTTATAAGAGTTAGACTGTTGCAAACCTGTAGTATTGCCAACCACTCCCACAGTTCCCTCATTAGGAAGCTTGTCCTTCTTCAAGAGTTGTAGAATCTGTTCATACTGCTCAAGAGTCAAGCTTGGCGTCACAGCAGTGGTGACACCAGTTGGAGGAGAATTATGCACTGGAGGGTCGGCATTGACTTGATTTATGCTATCCTCGGGAGGTTTGTTGCCACGATTATTGCAAAAGTTTGGAGGAAAACCAATGAGCTGAAAACAATTGTGACGAACATGCCCTCGTCTACCACAGTGAGAACATTCATCTGAGTTAAAGTTCCTCTAAAGCGTCCTCCCCTATTGGATCGGCCTCCTCTGGCCATCATGATTGTGTTTTCACCAGAAGAAAATGCAGGCATGGAACTAATTGCACGATGGTCTTCATCTTTGGACACAAGTGCATAATCTTGATTAACAGAAGGAAGAGGTGATAACATGAGAATGTGACTGCGCTCCTGATGATAGGTCTCATTGAGACCCATCAAGAATTGAAATAGACGTTGTTCTTGAACCACTTGCGCATATTCTTTGGAGGTTGGGCATGTACAGGTCGGAAGTACTACCATGGTAGAGTATTCATCCCAGAAATCCTTCAATTTGGTATAATATTAGGAAATAGACATGGAACCTTGACTGAGGGAATTGATTGTCCTGTGTAGACCAAAGATTCTGGCGCCATCCCGTTTATCAAAACGCTCACGAAGATCTTCCCAAACCGAATGAGAGGAGATAGAAAAAGTCCGGCCGGTAGAAAGATCTTTGGCGACAGAGCTAATGATCCAAGACAGGACCACGGCATCGCATCGATCCCATTGGGGTCGAAGGTTGGGTGCCTGCGCTTCTTGTGTACACGTGCCATCAATGAAACCAAGCTTATTCTTGCCAAGAAGAGCCAATCTCATTCCGTGACTCCAACTTGGATAATTGGCAGTACCGGTAAGCAAATGAGGAACCAAGGACGTCGATTGTGTGTCAGAAGGATGGAGATACAACGGATTTTGAAAATCAATAGCAGACTTCGAAGATTCATCGATGGTGGCCATAGGATTCAAGAAACAGAAAAGAAGAAGAATCGGACTTGACAGCCACAAAAAAATGCAGATCGAGGCAAAGGGGGGATGCACGGCGGAAGAGAGAACACGGCAGCAAGAAGGACCGAGAATCACTACAAGACTCACAACGCAAAAGCAAGAACTGGACCAGGGATTCAAGAAGGAATGGGCCGAACTAACACGACCCAAACTTGGGATCCAAATAACGTGACCCGAACTATTGAGCCAGACACCATGATCTCTGATACCATGTTGGACGCCTAAAAACATAGGCTAACTGAACCAACTAAACCATAAAACTTTATTAAGCATAACAATATTGAACTACATCCATACCAAGTCCATGCTCATATATATAAGCATACCAGAGAATACAAAATAACACACTTAACACAACTGAGATTGGGCCCTCTAGATATTGGGCCTATTACAAGAAAATTGACGCTGGCCCAAGTAACTACTCTACTCAACAGACCGAAACTAAACCCCTAACTAACTCGAATAATTAACACAGGAGGGTATTTCGCTTTGACCTATGACAGGATCAACATATACTTACTATACGCGCAAATAAATATTAAAATAGGAGATTTACAAAATTAAAATGGATGCTCTTTTTCATTATATTACTTTCCGCCCGACGGGCGTTGTGTTGTCTATGTACTAGGTAGTGATTACTATTTGATGATTTTATGTACTTAGGTAGTGATTACTATTTGATGATTTAATAAAAACATAACAAACGGACAAAAAAAAGTAAAAAAAAAAAAAAAAAGAAGGATAAGGCAGTTGAAACTTGAAAGAAAGTTCGAAGAAGCACTACTCATCCATAAAAGACAGAGTAAGGAGAACAAGATAGGGTTTTTACAGCAGAAACCCTCTATATATTAAGTTGTCGTCCGTTGGGAATAATGACTTGTTACCTAATACAAATCATATTCAGCTTTCACAGTATTTTTCACTTAAGAATTCCAAATTATATAATGCATTTGATGGGGTCTCTGACGTCTACTCCGATCTGATTCCTAATATAAAAGTCAAGTGGATGTATTCATTCTAAAATAGAAGATCCCAATTCATTTTATTTCTTATATATATCATTATTCCTCAAACTAATTTACTTAACTTATAAATTAATATATAATCTAATGTTATATATAAGTATTTTAGGGAGATCAAAACAAATTTTTTATAATTAACTAATTTATTTCATTTCAGTAATTTATCTAAATTAGTTAAGTAATTTTTATAATAAGAACATGTGGAGTATTATTATAAGTTCCTTTTTTTTTTTTTTTTGCCAATAATTCACACATCCATTGTCCCATTACAAAGAGTTTGAAATAACAAACTCATACTTATAAAAAAAAAAAAAAAAAAAAAAGGTCTTTAAGAGATGTTCTTAGTTAGGTTACAATCGCTGTTTATAAGTTAGCTTACTAGTTATTACTATTTACTCGTCGGCTTTGGTAGTTTTTGTTAAAAATAATCTATCAATTCTTGGTCATATTATATTCAATTGTGTCACATACAAACACTTGCATAAAATTTAGAACTTAGAAAACCCTTCTTCGTATCTCTTTCAGGGCAAGCTCCCTGAAATTTCCACCTTGAAAATCCTCTCTTTTTCATTTCATGTTAGGGTTCTTATTTTATTTCGTCTTTTTCAATCGCTGATCTCCAAAAGCTAATTGGTGAGCAATTGTGACTCCACTCTATCCAGCTTTCCCATTCAGAAAGGCCACTAATCATGAAGGAAACAGCGGAGATTTTCATTAGTGGATCATCAACATCATCATCATCATCAAGGCCGATCCATGTCTATCTAAGTTTCAAAGAAGATGATGAAACTTGCAGTTTCACAGACATGCTTTGGAACGCTCTTGAAAGTAACGATTTGAATACAATTTGGCATGACAAGAATGTTGACCCCGGTGACACCATTTTTCTTCCACCTCACTTCCTTAAAGCCATTCGACAATCTAGTATTTCCATTGTTGTCTTGTCAAAAAGCTATGCTTCTTCTCTAGGGTGCCTTGAGGAGCTCTCTGAGATCGTTGCACGCATCCATGAAGCCCGATATACTGTTTTCCCAATTTTCTATGATGTACTTCCATCTGAAGTCCAAAATCAGAGTAATTCTTTTGAAAAAGCTTTTGCTGAACATGTACAAAGGCTCAGAGCAGATTTACGCAAGGTACATAGCTGGAGGTTAGCAATGAAACAAGTGGGCAATCTCTCTGGTTGGCATGTACCATCCGAGTGAGTATTTTATTCTTAGTTTTTTCTTCATCATAACTTTCGAGTCTCATCAATTGGCAAATTAAAGAGATATCCAAGTAACTGTTGAAACAGAGTATTGACTAAGTGATTAATTTGGTGCTTTAATTTTGTTTTTCCTTTACTCAGGCCAGGGCCACAAGTTATTGATGAGATCATTAAGGAGGTCAAGAGAAAAATGCGTGAATTAGTGTATGCTGATGCAGATCTAGTAGGGATGCAATCTCGACTGAAAGAAGTTGAAAAGCTTCTGAAGTTGGGTTCAAATGATGAAATTAGAGTTGTGGGCATTTGTGGTATGGGTGGAGTTGGGAAGTCAACTCTTGTTAAAGTTCTATATAACAGGATCTCTCACCAATTTGATGCTTCTTATTTGGTACCCAGTGAAACTGAATTTTATAAGATCACAGGCGTAAGACACAGCAAGAGAACTCTCATGGTTTTTGATGGTATTGATCTTCGCCTACATCTAAAAGCAATAACCCGGTTGATTGTAAAATATAACTGGTTAGGCATAGGAAGTAGAATCGTCATAACAACTAGGGATGAAGGATTGATTAAACAGTTTGAGAAGCATGATATTTACAGGGTTAAATTATTGACCAAGGATGAAGCCCTCCAATTATTGTGTAGAAAAGCTTTCAAATGTGATTTTCCAATGAGAGGTTATAAGGAGCAAATAGAGAGTGTACTCCAATATGCTAGTGGCCTTCCCTTAGCAATTGTAGTACTCAGCCAATTCTTGTATAACAGAAGAGCTTCTGAATGGAGCAATGCCTTAGTTGAATTCAAAAAGGTCGCTAGTTCTGTGATAATGAAGGACCTCAAAAAGAGTTTTGATGAACTTGACTACAATTGCAGGGAAGTATTCTTAGACATTGCATGTTTTTTTATAGGGAAGGAGATTGAATTTGTAGAAGGAGTTTTGGATATTGTTCATAAATTTCCTTATGATAGTCCCCATCCAGTGAAACATGATATGCAACTTTTGATTGAAAAATCACTCATGGCTGTCATAGATCAAAAAATACAAATGCATGGCTTATTACAAGAAATGGGAAGAGAAATTGTTCGTCATGAATTCCCTTCTAAGCCAGGAAAATGGAGTAGATTATGGAATTTCGATGATATCTATGGTGTTATGCAAAATGTTCACACAGTAAGCTTTTCTTACATTTTTTGTTTGGTTGAAACATTAATATGGAATGTACTAATATTTAAGTAGTCTGACTTTGCTTCATTTCTTATATAAATGTGTTAATTCTCAGGACAATTATGACGTGAAAGCAATAGTTTTGGATCTAGAAGATTCACAAGAAAATACATTGAGGGTGGGAGGTTTATCATATATGAGGAATCTTAGACTCCTCATATTTCGTAACGTGAAATTTTCTGGAGTCCTACTGCATCTTACAACGTCGCTCCATTTTATTTCATGGCACCGATATCCTTTCACTTCTTTACCCCTAGCTTTTGATCCATCTAATCTTTGGGAATTGATCTTGCCTGAAAGCTCCATCACAAATATATGGCATGAAGTATCTCCTTGGGAACGAAGATTCTCTCACTTGAGAAACATGAATCTCAGTGGCTCTAAAGATTTAACCGAGATGCCAAATTTTGAAGGATTTCCAAGACTTGAGAGGCTAGATCTTGAAGGATGTGTCAAATTATCACAGCTTCATCCATCCATTGCTAATAGTGATTTGGATCTCAAATTTATAAATTTGAGAAATTGTACTAATCTTATCAGTATTCCCAATGAATTATTTTCGTTACCCTCTTTAGAAATGCTAAATTTGGCTTGTTGCTCCAAGCTTGCCAATTGTCTCAACTTTTCCCCTTTTGAGGGGATTGGCAAAAATTTTGAGGAATCATTTTCTCAAAAGAGACAGAACCTATATAGGCAAAAATCTATTTAAGCTAAGGGCACTACTTGCTGTATCATTTATTTCTTAATCCTTTTTTTCATGTCTCTCCTCTCCCTTATTCGTCTCTTTCACACTTTGTCAACTCCCTTAATATATATTTGTTTCTATATTAGTACTCTATTAGCATGTACGAAAACTTAGCTTGTTTGGGTAAAAGTATATGACGAGAGAAAAGAGTTGTTTCTACCAAAACCATGTTTTGATGAGATCATGTTGCAAAATACGAGATCCATTAACTTTCTTACCATTTGAATGTTAACAAGTGGCTCTGCTACGTGGTTCTAATAGCTGAGGCTCCAAACACTTAAATACGAGATCCCTCTCTGAATAAAAATAACATCCTTCACACGGAGCTTAATATGCTCAAAATTGAACTAGTCAGGTAATTAGATAATTAGCATAGGTATTAAATTATGGGCCAGGCAGTTGAAGGAAGCCTAAAAAATGCACTTCCGAAATAAAATATTCAAAAAAAAATGGGGGAATTGAGCTGCTACTGCGATTCTGATTGGGGTGCATGCGAGACTATTGGGAGGTTTGTTACAAGTTATTTACTTAAAGTTACGTTGGAGGTTCACTTGTGCATTGGAAAATGAAGAAATAAAACATGGTCTCTAGATCTTTGGCAGAGGCTGAGTATAGACCACTTGCTTCTGCTACTTCTGAGGTCGTTTGGGCAGAAGGGCTACTAAAAGAAATGGGATATCCTCTTTCTGAACCGATAGATGTATTTTGTGACAGTAAGGCTGCAATTCACATAGTAAGTAATCCAATATTTCACGAAAGGACTAAGCACATTGAGATAGACTGTCACTTTGTTTGTAACAAAGTGCAATCTAAATTAATCAAGTTACAATATGTTAGAACCAGAGGACAACAAGCTGATATACTTACAAAGCCTACAACCATGGAGATTCAAAATGAACTTCTGGTCAAGTTGGATGTTGTGAATATTTATGACACTCAACTTGAGGGGGTGTGTTGAGATATAATGTGCATAGTTGTAAGGAATAATGGGCTTCAGCCCAAATGTATTGTGTACTGTATTGTGGGCTTGGCCCGATTAGTAGTTGTAATAGATTGATGTATTTCATTTGTATATAAATAATAGGTTTAGGGACTGTATATGTTGTTAGTTGGATATTATATCTCATTAATGAAATAAGGTGAAGGTAGCCAATTGCCACTGCTTTGTTCAGAGAAAGTTCCTCCTAACCAACATATGTGTCCACCAGCACCTAAACAAAGATAAAAAGTAAACAATCCTCGAGTATACAGCTAACATCTGTAGAGATATAGCTATATATATAATCCCTTAAAAGATTTGAAATAGAATCATGTCATTCGTGTGTACGTAGCAAGACTGGGAAGGAAAGAAATATTTGCAAGAGAATCAACACGCAGATCTAAAGAAGAACCGAACCAAATGGCTCGAGCCCAGGGGAAAAGGGAAAAATACGTACAGATTAAAGAAGATTCATCGGCAGACTGACAAAATAATTAAGCAACTTGTGTACGTCCATATTTAAATGATGGAGTTTTAAGTTTATAATATTTTGAGAGTTCCTGAGTTCCTCATTCTTTTGTTTCTACTTGATTTGACCGGACACTGGTGTAGAGTTGATAGAATGAAAAGACTAAGTTTAATTTGAAGAAAGAATTGCTACTTTTTATACAAAAATAAGCAAGATGATATTTACACTAAAAGTTCATCCCTTAAGCAGACTATCAATTGATTTAACCATTCAATAGTAATTTGAAGGAGACAAAGAAAGAAGCACGGTAGTTGAGCCAAAAAAAAAAATTTTGATCTAGTTTACGAAAATTTAATTTGGCACATAACCCATGTGAATTCAAATTCACCTGCCGATGTGAGCATGTCGGCAATGAATGATTTGCCAATAGTTTTATGATTGTTCTTTGAGTTTAGAAACGTATATTGACGTTAGTGAATTCTTGAAATCTAACTTACCTGATTAAATTTTGTTTTATAATAAATAATGGAGTGGAGTGAAGCTGTATTTTTTAATTATTACATTAACCCACCTGTAAAAATGTCTTAGATGCGCATCTTTGAAAATGTTTCAATTAAGTACTCCATCCGTCATTTGTGATGGTCTTCTCCTAAAATATATATAAGCATTATTTTAGTTTTGTCAAAGTATTTATTGTGTTTTTTCAATTTTACCTTTGATTGTATTTGTTACACGTATTGTCCCTCTTTCACTTATTTTTTCTATAAATAAGGGTATAATTGAAAAAAAATGTATATTTATTGTTCTTAATTATTTTAACTATTTTCTTGATAATTGTTTATATTTGAAGTTTCTATAACTCTTTGGGTAACATGATGTCTAGTGGTTTTTTGGATTTATCATCTAAGCAATTCTCTAATCCGAATTGATGAGTTTTTACAACTAGGATGCCTCACTCCATGAGTCTTTTTAAACAAGTTACTTTCTTATATTTTATCTAATGTTGCTACGAGCATGCCATGTGTTGCCGTTAGCCTATAGAAATTGAGGGTGGCAACATATATATTCCAGCGCCAAATGGGATATTCACTTGCGAAGGCTTTAGAACAAAGTAGTCGAAAAGCTTTATATCCTTGGTCGACAATTCGGGTCTGTAAATTGCATCGACCTTAGTCCTTAGACGTTTAAAGTTGTTAAACCCACTACAAGTCTACAACATTAATAGCAGTGCGATAAACAACCACCACAATCAAAACCTGATTGGACTACAAACATACATACATATATATATATATGTATGAAATTAGTAGTTGTTCAAAAGCCCTAGCATAGTGATGTTAGGATTTTTAAAATAAAAAAAATTGTCGAATGTTGGTGGCAGTTCCAAATGACAACTAATGCTGATGCCAAAATTTAAAATTCACAAACTGCCACGCGGAGGTAGTGGTTTTAGGTTTTAAAATATTATAAAATGACGCTACCATTGCTCACGCCATTTGACGCTAGTCAGTTAGTTAACAATTTGTAGCGGTTATTTACCTTATCTATATTTGGTAATGAATTACATTGACTAAACTATTATTGAGTTATGGCACTGATGATTTTATTCAACAACAACAATAATAATAATAATAATAATTGTTATTATTATTGTGAATTTGATTATTTCATAACATCCCAATTTATAAGGTTTGATTAAATTTTTATTTCAATCATGCTTCCGTCCATTGCGAATTTAGAGTTGTTACTTAAGACAAATCATATACATCATTGACAGTATTTTTCTTATTTAAAAATTCCAAATTATATAATGCATTTGACGTTGGGTGGTCTATATCACACCTTTACATTTGCCACACATGATATTCAGCTGGGATGGAGTGATAATGCAAATTAAAATAGTGGTTTACGTCACTAATTTTTTACATAAATAATTAGACACCTATAATGTAAGGATTGATTTATCATCAATTTTTAAACTATGGAACTATATTGAAATTTTGGACAGATTATGGGATTAAATTATTCATTTTTTTAATTTAGGCAAAAATACACATTCAGTCTTTTAACTTTATACAAAGTTTCAGTTTGCAGATCTGTTAATTTTAAAAAGTATGTTTTCAATCCTTTAACCATAATACTGTTAGTCTCGAATGACATTTTTGTGATGACCAATGTCATTTTGAAAATTAAACTTAATATATCAGCATTTGAAACTTTTTTTTTTTCAACATTTGAAATTTCAATATCAGTGTTTGTTTTGTTAATGATCTTGGGGTTGAAAAACTAAAAAGATATCTTACAAAGTTAGGGAACTAAAATGAAACCTTGTGTAAAGTTAGATGACTGAATATGTAAATTTGTCCTTCAATTTATAAATCCAAACTTGTATGGCGCATAGTTGACATTTGGAGGTCGCGGACTCATCACGCTACACCATACATTGGCCACACACATAAACACTTGCATATAATTACAATTTAGAAACCCTTCTTCTTATCTCTTTCAGGGAAAGCTCCCGGAAATTTCCGTCTTAACAAGCCTCTCTTCATTTCATTTTTGAGTTCCTATTTTATTGGTCTATTCCATTAGCTGATCTTCGAAAACTAATTCAGAAATTGTAACTCCATACTCTAAAAAATCCAGCTTTCCCACAGAGAAAGGCAATCGATCATGAAAGTGACGGAGGAGATTTTCATCAGTGGATCATCATCATCTTCATCATCAAGACCGACCCATGTTTATCTAAGTTTCAAAGGAGATGATCAAACTTGCAGATTCACAGATAGGCTTTGGGCTGCTCTTGAAAGTAACGATCTAAATACCTTCTGGGATGATAAGAAGCTTGACCCAGCTGATTCCATCGTTCTGCCACGTTACTTTCTGAAAGCAATTCGACAATCCAACATTTTCATTGTTGTCTTCTCTAAAAACTATGCTTCTTCTATATGGTGCCTTGAGGAGCTCTCTGAGATCTCTGCACGCATTCATGAACCCCGATACACTATTTTCCCAGTTTTCTATGATGTACTTCCATCTGAGGTACAAAACCAGAGTAATTCTTTTGAAAATGCTTTTGCTGAACATGAACAAAAGTTCACAACAAATTTACGCAAGGTACGTAGCTGGAAGTTAGCAATGAAACAAGTGGCTAATCTCTCTGGCTGGCATGTACCATCGGAGTGAGTAACTTCCTCTTGCCTTTTCTTGATCATAACTTTGGACGCCTCAATAGGAAAATTATAGAGATCTTCACGTAACTGTCAATCAATTAGTGAAACAAAGTATTAACTAAGTGATTGATTTAGTGTTCTAATTTTGCTTTTCCTTTATTCAGGCCAGACGCACAAGTTATCGATGACATAATTAAGGAGGTCAAGAGAAAAATGCGTGAATTAGTGTATGCTGATGTTGACTTAGTAGGGATGCAATCTAGAGTGAAAGAAGTAGAAGAGCTTCTTGATTTGGGTTCAAATGATGAAACTAGAGTTGTGGGCATTTGTGGAATGGGTGGGATAGGGAAGTCAACTCTTGCCAGAGTTCTATATGATAAGATCTCTGACCATTTTGATGCTTCTCATTTGATACTCAATGCAAGTGAATTTTATGAGAACATAGAGCTAAGACATGACAAGAGAACTCTCATAATTTTCGATTGTGTTGATATTCTTAAAATTATTATACAATCACTGACCAATGTTGTAAGAGGAAACCAGTTAGGTGGAGGGAGTAGAATCATCATAACAACGAGAGATGAAGGATTGTTTAAATGGTTTGTGAAGCATCATATTTATCGGGTTAAACTAATGAGCAAGGAAGAAGCTCTTCAATTATTGTGTAGGAAAGCCTTCAAATGTGATTTTCCAATGAGAGGTTATGAGGAGCAAATAGAGAGTGTACTCCAATATGCTAGTGGCCTTCCATTAGCAATTGTAGTACTGAGCCAATTCTTATATAATAGGAGAGCTTCTGAATGGAGTGGTGGCTTGGATGAATTCAAAAACGTCTCTAATTGTATGATAATGAAGGTCCTCAAAAAGAGTTTTGATGAACTGAGCTTCATTAGAAAGGAAACATTTTTAGACATTTGTTGTTTTTTCACAGGGAAGGAGATTAAGTTTGTAAAAGGAATTTTGGACATTACTCAAACGTTTTGTTGTCGAAGAGACCCTTTGCAAGTTTTGATTGAAAAATCACTCATGGCTATTGTAAATCAAAAAATACAAATGCATGGTTTACTGCAAGAGATGGGAAGAGAAATTGTTCGGCATGAATTCCCTTGTAAGCCAGAAGAATGGAGTAGATTATGGGATTTTGATGATATTTATGGTGTTCTGCAAAATGACATAGTAAGTTTTTATTAAATTTTTTGTTTGGTTTAAACATATATTTATATAAGACAGACAGACTGGGCTAGTAGTATTGAGAGTGTATACAAAAAACAGAGCTAAAAGTAGACTGAATAGAAATGAAGAAAAATAAAGGTAATCCGACCAAAAATAACCTAGGTTATGAAAAGAATCATGCCCTCTTTCATACCGGAGATCTTTTACATAGTATCCACATGGGATCTAAGACCTTTATCCTTTAGGTTATCTCAACACAGCCTTCCTTCGTTTCCTACAGGAGGCATAACCTCCTTTTCTTTTCCTTTCCACCAGACTTTTTTTTTTACTCGCCCAGTGAATCCACTTATAGGATCATCACAAATGTGTTTCAGATAAGACTTCTCCCTAGATCCCCAATAAGATTTAAGCAGCTCATACCTATTCAATAAGAGTTAATTAAATGCTAGGTTGCAAGCTACCATTGCAGAGAACTGGTCGCAAAGATCAAAAATATTTGAGAGAGTACGAGAGTTTGAAAAAGAATTGCTTCTCATTCAAATTTTTTTCAGTGTCTTGGAAACTCAAGTTACAAGGCTCTTTATAGAGTTGGCATTTCAACTCTAGTTACATTTTTCAACCTCGGTTACATGAACCTTAGTTACTTTACATCTTTTCTACGGAGAGAATCTTCTACTTTTACTTTTAATCTTTGTCTCCCACGTTTTTCTTCTTCTTCTGTCATTTTCTGCTGACACTTACAATTTGTCTTCTTATGCCGACGGTTCCTTATGACACTTGTTACAGTAAGCTCGAATCTAGATGGATGTTTAGACTCTGCTCAATCCTATCTTGTTCTTTACAGATCTGGCATTCATAGTTAGGATAACTGTCCATTATTTGACATATTTTTCTTTGGAGTTTTCCATGTTGTGTTTCTTGATCTTGTCATCTGCTGCAAACTATTTTCCTTTATTCAGCTTCGTTCCTAAGGAATATACACAAGTAGAATTACTTGTCTGATATACCCAAGGACATTCTTCTTTGTCTAAAGTTGCAATCCTGTTCATTTCTTGGAATATTATATGATAGTCCTGAGCCCTGATGTTAGAGACTCTAAACTGATGAAAATCTTCATCATCTTCCAATTCTTCCTTCAATTGTGGTTCATATTCAAGTGGTTTCTTGGTAGTTCCTAACCTAAGGAGATTTATAGGTGCATAAAACTTATCCAGAGTAATTTCTGCTACAGTCAAATAATATCTTATAAATACATGGTGTTGAGTTACAATCTTAAAATACTTCTGTACTGCTTCTCTTACAATATTGGGTAATTCAACTACTTCTTCCATGGATGGAGAAGGATATATGCTTTGAATTAAACCAAAATTATACAAAATTTTTGCAATACTAGATGGGGTTCCTAGATATATAATGGCTCTATTGAAAGCATAATGGGACACATATTTAATGGTCTTATGAGTAAGTGCGAACTTATTAAGCTTTTTTCCAATAAGCTTATAATAATTATATTGTTGGGGGTATATCAAATACTGGATTAAAGGCCTGATTAGGAGATGGGTTAGATCTTCTAGGCTGAGCTTCCTTTTCTGTTTCTTGTTGGCTTATAATTTGAGAAAAAGATAAAGTCTCTTTTCGGGTTACAGGTGTGGACCTGGGTCCTAAAGACTCCATTAAAGATTTGTTTGGGTGAGTAGATGACTCACCAAGCGTCCTTTTACAGGTGTCGATGGGCTAGCAATAATTGCTTCTTTGCCCTTATTCATCACATTACTCTTCTGGACATATATCCTTACAGCTGCCTCTGTAGATTCTTTTTCTGAATCTACTTTATTCATCTTTTTCTCAAGCTGAATATAGATATGATTAAGCACATCATTTATACTAGCAACAGAGCTTGACAACCCTTGTATACTAGTACTTACTTGATTGCTTAACAAACTCATATTCATCTCAAGGATATTCATCTTCATTATAAATTGGTTCATCACAAGAGATGACTCTTCATTGTTATTCTTCTGATTTACAGGACCATGAGCACCAAATCTATTTACTGGTTCCTTCTGCTCAAATAATCAGCAATAGAATTATTCTTTCCCTTTATATATTCAACATCATAATCATAACACGCTATATTTGCTTTCCATTTAATCAATATCTTATTCCTTAACATATTATTTTTTATACCTCTTGTCAACCAATGTTTGACTTGGGTATTAACAGTTCTTATTATAAATCTTGAGTTAACAATAAACAATTCTAATTTTTCTACGGCTTTTACTACTGCTAAAAATTATTTCCAATTTGAATGATATCTACTCTGAGATTCATTAAACTTTCCACTTTTATATCTAGTTATTTTTTCAATTCCTTCTTCATCTTCATGATATAATGCAGCACCCCAATAGTTATCGGAGGCATCTGTATATATTATCCATTTTATATTCTCTTTTATTGAAATAATTAATTTTGGTAAATCCTTACATAGTAATTTTATATTTTCTGCAATCCTTTCCGTTTCTGAATTCCATTTCCATACTGTTTTTTCTCCAGCTAACTTAGATATCTTAGCTGTTAACTTAGATTTGGAATATAATTTCTAGCCTGATTTACAAGTCCTAAGAATGATTGAAATTCTTTCTTATTTGTTATCTTCTGAAATTGGAATATTTTTTTACTTATATGATCTTGTAATGCTATTCCATTTTTTGTTATAATATGTCCTAGGAAAGGAATTTTTTCTTTCCTCAATTCCATTTTAGATGGTGATATATTTAAACCTTTTTCTTCTATCAAAGTTATGAATTTCTCAAGATGTTCTTGATGCTCCTTTTCATCTTTTGAAAATATTAAAATATCATCTATACATATCACAGCAAATTCTCTTATAGGTAATAATAATTTTGACACATATTCCTGAAATATACTTGAACTATTATGGAATCCCATTGGAAGGACATTACATTCATATAATCCTTTTGATGTACCAAAGGCAGTATATTTTTTACTTTCTTCTTCTATTTTTACTTGGAAAAATCCTCATTTACAGTCAACCTTATTGAATATAGTTTTTTCTTTTATTAAATTAAATAATAATTTCATCTTAAGTATAGAATACCTATTTCTTATAGCTAATTCGTTTAACTTTTGGTAATTAATCACCATTCTAGTTTTTTCTCTTTTTTCTTCACTATGTTTGGCTAGAATTATAGCTGGTGATGAATATTTTGATCTACTTTCTCTTAAAAGATTATTATTTTTCATTTCTTCTATATGCATTATAAACTCTTTTCTATCATTTTCTATTCATGCATAAGCTTTACTATTTACTTCCTTACTATAATCTCTTAATTCTATTTTTACCAAAGGCTTAGATTTTTCCCAATGAACTAAAGGATTTTCGCTATAATTATCTATAACCCTTTGTTCAATAGTTTTTACTTCTTTTATCTGTAAGGTTGCTAATAAATGTTGTATTTCTATGGGATCATTATTTTGCAAAAACTGAACTTCATATTCATTATTCTTCTTCTAGAATTTTTCATCTTTTTTTTATAAGGTCTTGTTATTCTAATTCCCCATGCTTCATGTTTACAAGGTGTTGTTAATATTAAGGCTTTACTCACCATGTGTATAAGTCTATAAGATAATATTGTTCTAGGAAATCAAGTCCTAATGTTACATCATAAGATGGTTCATTATACTGATTTAACTCCTTTATTAACAATTTATAATTTGCTATTTGTACATTTACATCTTTTGCTACTAATTCTATCATATAGATTTCTTTTCCTGCACTTTCCATTCTTAGTATTTTATTCTTTACACATTTTATTCCTGGAGGTAAAACATTATATTTTGCTACAGTTAGATTTGTTCTAGTATCTACCAAAGCATGATATTTTCTCGCTCTATGTTTCTTATAATTAAATTTTATCAAAATATAGTATAATGCTCTCATATCCTTGATAATAATTCTAATTGATCTTTTAATCTTTTCTTTACATCTATTCTTCTAGACCTAGCTTCTAGGGCTCTGTTTAATTCTATATTGTATCTTTCTGGATAAGTAGAATATATATGACTTAACCTTCTCCCTTCCCATTCGTTGGTTTTATGTATTTTATTCAGCATTTTTCTTATAAAAGTTTGGGCAAATCCCTACAAAATATCTTGGAAGTAGGGAAAGCTCAAATCAGTACACTGAAATTGCAAAATCCTAGTCAGTACGGAGGAGGAATCTGGGATTTTGAAATCTCGGCGAAAAAAAGAATGTGCCCTTCAGCTATCCCCCTCTTTCAACTCAGAAAAACAACACCTTTCTCTTGATTAACAACACAGCATTTTATATTAACAATTCCGTTTTATTCTTTCACATCTTCGTATATCAAAATATGGTGTTGTTAATATAAAATACAGTATTACTACTGAAGAAAGAGATGTTGTTATTGACCTTGAAACATAAATTGTGAAGTTGTGAAACAAAAAAAAAATGGAGTTGTTAATGTAGAATATGTGTTGTTAATATAGAGACCCGTTTTGTTATTGTGAAATTAGAAAATGGAGTTGTTAATATAGAATGCGGTGTTATTAATTAAGATTGAGGTGTTGTTATTCCGAACTGAGAAAGAGGGACAACTGAAGGGCAGATTCGTCTTTTCGTCGAGATTTCAAAATCTTATATTCCTCTTCCCTACCGACACAGCATTGACCTAGGATTTTGCAATTTCGGCGCACTGATTTGAGATTTCCCTATTTTCAAGGTACTTTTTTTGGATTTTCCCTAAAAGTTTTATCATTTTTTGGTATTCTTATTCTGACAAGATTATTATAATAATACCAACATCCACCATATTCTTCAAGTCTTATCCTATGATCCATCAACCTCTTGATAATAGGTCTAATTTTTCGTTCAGTATTTTTATTATGTCTTTTCTAGTTATCAAATTATTTACAAATGCATTATATTTTTGTACAAAATTTCGTGGTTGTTCAAAATACACTATTCTTAACATTGCTCTTTCTTCTTTATTAGCCTTCTCTAATCTTCTTTTTTTGTATCTTATTAAACTTTTATCCGAACTAGGTATTACTATTCTATCTTCATTTATATAGTAATAATTATTTTCAAGTCCTAATATTACTCTTGTAATGTTCATATTATTTGTAATATTCATATTAACTTTTAGATTACAATTATTTGATATTTTATAGTAAACATCATTCTGTCTTCATGAATTCTATATGGTCTTACTTTCTGTAAGAAATCTTTCCCTAATATAACTTTACAAGTTTTATTTTTATATTCATTATCTACCTATAATACTGATTCTATTATATCTCTTTTATTAAATCTAAATATTGCACTTGTTTTTGTTCCTTCTTCAGTTTCTTCCAAGTTATTATCGGTATATTCTAATTCCATAATACTTTTTTCTCTTCTTTCATCTATTAAGATTACTATTTCTTTCCATATTCCATTCTGTGTTATTTATGCCATAATTCTATTTCCTATTTCTTTTTTGGTTACATCTATATGATCTATCTCTTGTTTTATTTCTGCTAAATCTGTAGTAATAGGTATTTCTGCTAGTTAGTTCCTTCTATTTCTTTCATACTGAGTTTCATTAAAACTTCCTCTCGAAATCAAACTTCTACTCATATCAATACTTTTCCTACTTGGATTTATATTTATATTTATTTGAGATGATTCTGGAGAATTTATTTTTAAAGATATATTTCCTAAATTATCATGTGCTGTTAATCTTTTTTTCTTTTTTATCATTAATACTTATAGTCCTATCTAATTCTATCTTTAATTGTTATGGGGTTGTTATATTTATGGGATCTACTTTTATTTCCTTTAATATAGGCATAAATTGTTTTTCTATACTTATTCTTCCTATTGATTTATTAAATATTTTATGTTCATTGGTAAATACTAATCCTATCATAGCTGTAATACTTATGGCTCTAGGTCCTTGTAGTAGTTTTATTCCTCTTAATTTATAATATATCATTATAGATTGATCTATATGTTCATTATTTCTAGATATTGCAAAATTAGTATTTAAAGTGAATTTTAATTTTAGATATATTAAGTTTCCTGCTAATATTCCTAATCCATAGTCTTCTACACTTCTTATTATTCTTCCATTTGTTATTAATAATTCTATAGGTGAATCTATTCCTTTTCTAAAATATGCTTTTACTAATAATTGTATTCCTGCAATATATATCTGTGTTACTTCATCCTTAAAGGGTAATTTAGAGATTTCATGCTATATTAATCCTTTACTTATTAATGGTATTCTTAAAACTTCTTTAGTTAAAGATGATTCTATGGGATGTTTCTTTTCTAATATTACACAATGACTCTTTATATTTTTCTTAGTTTTTAAAACCTCACTTACTTTTTCCATAAAATTTTCTTGCTTTAATTGTTCGGGTTTAATATTTAATTTTATATCTTTTATCTTATCATATTGTTTTTTATTAAATGTCATTCTTTTCTATAGATCTTTCATTTACATTTCTATATTCTTCATATTCCTCATATGTTTTTTCTTCCTCTTTTAGTGTTTCTTCATATGCCTTCATCATATATAATTGGGATTCTACTCCTTCTTCTTCGGAGAAATTTTCTATTTCTGATGCTAACTCTAATTCACTTTTTAGTTTTATTTTATATATTTCCATATCTATATTTTCTATATCACTATATATTTCTTTATCAAATTCTAAAGGTTCTAAATCATATTCATAAGCTTGTTCCAATATTTTCATAGTCTTTTTAATCTCTTGGTTCTTTACATTCAGTAGATGTATAACCTATTTTTCCACAATTATAACACCTACACTTCTTAGGTTTTTTATTATAGTCTACCTTTCTTCCTTTTTTGAAATATTTTCTAGGTTTATATTTTCTATAAAATTTTTCTTTCGGATATTTTTTAAACTTATATATGTATTTCTTACTCTTACCATATTTACTTATTGGTTTATCTTTCTTTCTATATTTTCTTACATTCTTTTTTCTTTCTTCATTGCATCCCCATCTATGTGGTTTTTCATATTCTCCACACTTTATTATCATTTTATTTGTCTTATAATATTTCATATTTCTCCATGCTTGTTTACATTTATTTGATAAATATTCTCTTAAATAATCTATTCTTCTTCCTAAGGTATCTACAAATGGTATTAAATCTGCTCTATTTTGAAAACTTTGAATATAGTCTTCTATTATAGTTTCTCCTATTATTCTTGGTAATTTTCTATAAAATAAATCTAAATAAAACCTTTCTTTATCACATGGATCTAATCTTGCTTCATAATAATATTTTTTATATTCACATTTATATTGATTTAAATATTTTGGATCTAATGAACATATTTCTATCTGATGTAATTTACTAATTGCTCTTATTATCTTAGTCTGTTCATCGGCTTCTGCACTTCTTCCTATGAATTCATTTCTTAGTACTTGTTCATATCTTCTGACTAATAATACATAAAATTCTCTTCTATTTTGATATTCATGTCTATCTACTCTTCTTACTTCTTCTCTGAATTCATGACTCATACTTTTCCACCAATTTAAAATATTTCCTAAAAAACTTGCTTCTATTAGTACACTTGTTATTCCTATTTGTAGATTTCTTCCCATTAATGCTAGTAATTGTGCTAGTCCATTCTTCCAACAGTTTTTCATTATCTAAATTACAGTCCAAATCTAACCATATTCCTGAATTCGGCATTGTTCTTGTTTCAAATTGATCTATAAGAGGTGGTGTAAATCCTGTATTTCTAGGAGTATTAAATTTTACTTCAAATTCCATTTTTTCATCTTTCATATTTTCTTTGTGTGGTAATTCTTGTCCTCTTAATTCTGCTTCTCTCTGTAATCTACTTCTTACATAATCATCTTCAGTTTTTACTTTATCTTGTATATCTTCTTCCATTTTGGTTTCTTTACTACTGTCTGTTCCTAATCCTAACACTATATTAGTATTTATTTGAATATCCTCTTGATTTTCTATTATAGTAGCATATTGAAATTCTTTTCTTATTTCTTCTAAATTTTTTTCTTCTTGACCCATTAATCTTTCTATTTCATCGTATTCAGATTCTTCTACTGCATTCATCATTTTTACAGAAGGTTTTAATATTTCAAGTAATTCATTGGTTCCTGTTCCTATATAACATACTATCTCTGACAATCTATTGGCTTCATATAATTCTTTATCTTGGAATTTTATATCTTCTTTTTCTTTAATTATTATTTCCTTTCCTTTTTGCTTTTCTTTATTTATTTCTTCATGTATAGTCCATAAATTCTTATTTAATATTTGTTGTACTTTTATTATTTCTTCAGTTATTATTCTAGTCTGCTTTACATTTTCATCCATAGTTTGTGCTCTTATTTGATCTCTAGCTAATTCTAATTTTTCAAATTCTTCTATAGCTTTCATCATATTTAATTTATATCCTGGAATTACTGGTTGCTTCCATCTTGATATTATTGGTTTCATTTCTTCGCTAATTTCTGGTTCTTCTTTTTTATATTCAATTCCTAACGATTGCATTATACACTTTAAACTTTGTTTTATATATCTTAATTCTCCTGTATTCAATTCTACTTGTTTATGTATATCATATACTTTTTCTTCTAAAGGTTTACATAATCCTTCTAGCCTATCATGTCTATTTTTGGGTTGTTCCATGTTTACTTTTTCTCTTACGTCTTTCGGGATCATTCTTAGCACTTCTTCTAGATCATATATTTCTAATAAATCTTCTATATTTGGATTTATATATGTTCCTAACTGCTTCATTAAATACATATTCGTCCAATTTATTACATTCCATGTATTATCTCCTTGACCTCTAGTAATGAATGAAGAAAACATATATATATATATATATAATGTCCAGAAATTGGAGTAATTCCACTTTGCTTCATTTTTATACATAAATGTGTTTATTTTCAGGATACTCCTAAAGTTCAAGCGATTGTCTTGGAGTTAGAAAATTCACGAAGGAGTACATTGAGGGCCGAAGGCTTATCACGCATGAGCAATCTTAAACTACTTATACTTCGTAACGTGAAATTTTCTGGAGTACTAAAAGACCTTTCAAGCCATCTCCGATATATTTCATGGCATCAATATCCATTTACTTCTTTACCGTCAAGTTTTAAACCATCTCAACTTAGAGAATTGATTTTGCCTGAAAGCTGCATCACAAATATATGGGTTGAAGAAGAGGTACTTGATAATTGCATCACAAGTATAAATGGAGAAATGACGTGTTTATAAACAATAATCAGTATTTATATCAATGAATAAAATATAATTTCCATTAAATAGATGCATATAATCATGCATGCATATAAGTGTTAATAAGTGTTTGCAGGTGAAGTTTAATTTCTATTAAAAACTTTAACTTTCCTTCTTGCATTCTTTTCAGGTGTCATCCTGTTCAGAAAAAGCAGCTGATCTAGCTTATCGTCCTTATCAACATTCGTTCCCTGACTTGAGAAATATGAATCTCAGTGGTTCGAAAGATTTAGCCAAAATGCCAGATTTCATGGCACTTCCAAATCTTGAGAGGCTAAATCTAGAAGGATGCACTAAATTATCACACCTAATTGATTCATCTACTTATCTTTCAAGGCTCAAATTCTTAAATTTGAAAAATTGTACTAGTCTTGTCTGTATTCCCAATCAATTATTTTCTCTGCCCTCCTTAAAGGTTTTAAACTTGGCTTGTTGCTCCAAGTTTGCCACTTGTCTGAACTTTTCTCCTTTAGAGGAGCTTGGTTAGAGAGAGAAACTACTCGATAATCATTCCTCAGAAGAGACAAAAACTATGCACTGTTAAATGTTATTACAATTGAGTCATTTGAATTATATGAAAATTTAATTTATGTTTTATATTATATCGATGAAATAATTATTATTGATTTTTTTTTTTTGTTAAAAGGTATGATTATTCTAATTTTTAGAAATACGAAAGATAGATTGATTGAATGAGGCATCATGAAATTGAATTGGCTTAATTAATAGATGAAGAAGAGAAATTTGATGTTTTTGGTTAAACTATGAGAATTGAAGTTTCACATCCTCATCACATCTCTTGTTGTTTTTCACTTTTTCCTCTTTCTTACTCGTATTATTTGTATAGCCTTCTCCTTTCCTTTCTTCATTTCAAATTCTTTGTGACTGTTGAAATCAATCTTTTAAAATTTGTTCCGCTTGAATCAATTCAGGGGAATTATGAATTAAATAATAAATTAATCAAAGACATGAGTTTATTAATAATTTGTTCTGACCCATATTATTATACGGTGGTATTGGACCACGCCATAACCTACACGGTCACATAAGATATTATGTAGAGAATGGGCAAACGACTTGACTCAACTAATAATACAAATTTTTGTAACCCATAAATAATTAACAAAATAAGATTGGCTTTAAAGTCTTGGGAGAAAAGTTGCCCTTTCCCACCTTGAAGTCTTTTTTAATTTTCAAGATCTACAATTAAACTTTTTTGGCCCGAGAAGTGTGTCACCATGAAGAGACAAAATTCTTGAACTCAAACAATCAGCTCTATTTTGTATATACATTAAATAAAAATTTTATTTGACAGCACATGTTAACCTATCGAGTTACCTCAGATTTTTCTGGCCCATAATTAACTTGCTAGTATAGTTCACTCCTAATTTCGTTTTAAAGGAGTAGAAATTCTGAGATAGCTTTTTATTATTAAAAAAAAAAAATTCTGAGATAACTTTTAATGAATGCTTTCAAAAGTATATCAAACAAAATTAAAATGTCTATTTAGTTATAATGTCTATTTAGTTAGTTGAAGTTTATTATTAGACAAGACAAGGTGCAATAATTGGTTGGAAGTCCCCACATAGAAGTGTTTGGGAAACACCCAAACCGCGGTTTCAGAAACCATTTTTTATAAGCTGAGATAAAACTCTTCTCACATACTTATCTTGTAAATCGTAAAAGTTATTCTCCAAAAACTAATCCAGATAAACTAAACTAAGTCAAATTAAATGGTTGGTCCATGAATTAATATCAACAACCCTAAAAAAAACATATACTCTCTCTCAATATAACATGTTTTATTTAAAAATAAGATTTTTTTAGTATTGCTAATAACAAACTACTCCCTTCGGTTCTAAATATATTAATTAGTTTAAGGGTTTAATTTGATCTTAAATATAAAACTATAATCCATTTTACATTTTAAATGCAAAAATTTTTTCCCACAAATTATTATTATCGATTACATATCTTAAAGCGATTTCTACCATTAGGGGTAATGATTAATGACTATTTTAGTGAAAACTAACACATTTTTATTATAAAAATAATTAATTTTTTAAAAATTGATAAATTAATTATCTAACTCTTACCTTCAAGACATGTGAGTCTGTAAAACTTCTTGACTAATCAATTAGGATAATTTTGAGATTTCATAAGAAATAATTAAATTTAACTAACTTACGTAGGAGTATAATATCACCCATATCACTTGGTGGTGATGAAGTACTGAAAAAATCAAAGCGTTTTTTTTTTTTTTTTTGGACTCAAGACAAAATTAAAGCTGTGTGAAACGGTGAATCAATAATTCCATGGAGATCAAAGGAAGCAGCCGATCAACGAATAAGTGGATCAATGTTTATGTAAGTTCCAGAGGCGATGAAAAAAATAAAGGTATAGTTAAAAAAAATACATATTTATTGCAATTAATTAATTTTACTATTTTCTTGATAAAACAAATGGATTATTTGAAATTTATATTTAGATACGGAGTGAGTACCATGTGTGTGTGTGTAAAAGATTGATATTTAAAAATAAATTAAAAAGTTAATCCCAATAGTTGCTCCCGATTTAAATTTGGCCCCTACGGTTCCATAAAGTCAGTAGGCACGCGCTGGAGGAAGAAGATCTCAGAAAGAGACGTTTGGGATAAGAGGCTCTTCAATTACTTTGCTTTTGCCGATCAAAAAAATTACTTTGCTTTCCAGTTTCCACTTTGCTGATTTGCTCTATTCAAAAATAAAAGTTCCCAGAACTTTCCACCTCAACAACTGTCTTTCCCTTTCTTTCTTCTTTACTTTTCAACAACTGATCGATCATCAAAGACCTAAAGGTTACAGTCATGGAGAGTTTCAGCAGCAGCAGCTCTTTGTCAAGGCCAATTCATGTGTATCTCAGTTTCAAAGGAGATTCTGAAACTTGCAACTTCACAGATAGGCTCTGGGCTGCTCTTGAAACGGACGATTTAAATACGTTTTGGGATGACAAGAAGCTTGATCCAGGTCACTCCATTATTCTTCCTCGTCACTTTCTCCAAGCAATTAAACAATCCAACATTTCAATTGTTGTCTTCTCCAAAAACTATGCTTCTTCTATATGGTGCCTTGAGGAACTCTCTGAGATTGCTGGTCGCATTCATGAACCGCGATATACCGTTTTGCCAATTTTCTATGATGTACTTCCATCTGAGGTACAAAACCAGAGTAATTCTTTTGAAAAAGCTTTTGCTCAACATGAACAAAGGTTCAAAGCAAATTTACACAAAGTACAGAGGTGGAGGTTAGCAATGAAACAAGTGGCCGATCTCTCTGGTTGGCATGCACAGCACGAGTAAGTAATTTTACTCTGGATTTATTCTTGATCAAAATTCAAGTCTCCTAGGCAAATTACTGAGATCTTCAAGTACTTTTTGATCATTCAGTAATATACAGTGTTGACTAAGTCATTAAATTGGTGCTTTTATTTTTCCTCTGTCCAGGTCAGGGCCACAAGTTATTGATGACATCATAATAAAGGTCAAGAAAAAAAAAGCGAGAATTAATTTATGTTGATGTAGATCTGGTAGGGATGAAATCTCGAGTGAAAGAGGTAGAAAAGCATCTGGATTTGGGTTCAAATGATGGGTTTCGAGTTGTGGGCATTTGTGGTATGGGTGGAATAGGGAAAACAACTCTTGCCAGAGTTCTACATGATAAGATCTCTCACCGTTTTGATACTTCTTATTTCCTGCTTAATCTATCGGAATTTTATACCAAGAGGCTAGCACGTGGAAAGAGTACCCTCATAATTCTTGATGGTGTTGATGATGCCGGAAATCTGATGCCACTGATCAAGCCTATAAAAACTAATTGGTTTGGTAGAGGAAGTAGAATTATCATCACAACCAGAGATGAAAGAGTCCTTAAAATATTTGGGATATATGATATTTATAGGGTTAAACTATTGACCAGGGATGAAGCTCTTCAATTATTTTGTAGAAAAGCTTTCAAATGTGATTTTCATGCAAGAGGTTATGAGCAGCAAATAAATAGGGTGCTCGAATATGCTAATGGCCTACCATTAGCAATTGTGATACTGGGCTCATTATTATATAATAGAAGAGTCTCAGAATGGAGATGTTCTTTGGGTGAAATCAAAAAGGTTGCTAAACATACAATTATGAAGGTCCTCATAAAAAGTTTTAATGAACTGAATTATGACAGCAGGGAAATATTTCTGGACATTGCGTGTTTTTTCAATAGGCAGGAGATTAAATATGTAGAAGGAATTTTAAATAGTTATAGGTTTCCTAACAAGGAAATTATTCAAGTGAAGCTGCAAATACAACTTTTAATTGAAAAATCACTCATGACCATCATAGATCAAAAAATACAAATGCATGGTTTATTGCAAGAAATGGGAAGAGAAATTGTTCGGTGTGATTTCCCCTCCATGCCAGAAGGGTGGAGCAGATTGTGGGATTTTAATGAAATTTTTCATGTTATGAAAAATGACATGGTAAGTTTTATTAACATTTTTCTACTTTCTTTTGAAACATATGTACCAATTGAAGTCATTTGACTTTAATTTCATCATTGTCTTGTCTTTGTGTTTATTTTCAGGTTACTCAGATAGTTGAAGCGATAGTCTTGGATCTAGAAAATTCACAAAAGAGGGCATTAAGTGTCCAAGCTTTATCACATATGAGCAATCTTAGACTACTCATATTTCGTAATGTGAAGTTTTATGGAACTCTCAAGCATCTTTCAAATAAGCTCCGATATGTTTCATGGCACCAATATCCTTTCACGTGTTTGCCGTCAAGTTTTGTGCCACATAATCTCATTGAATTGGTCTTGCGTGATAGCTCCATCACAAGTATATGGGATGGAGAAAAGGCACCAGATAGCTGCATCATAAACATAAGGGAAGGAGATCTAGAAGTACCTAATAGTTTCATCACAAGTAGACTGGAAAGAGGTATAGTAATGTGTTATTGTGCTTGCGTGTGTGGGGAACTATCAAAATCACATTTTGATCCCTTCTATTGCTTATCTTTTGAAGTTCAAATTCAAAAATTAATTTTGAGAAAGATAAGAGACCGACAAGGACCTGATAGCTGCATCGCCAATATATGGGAAAGAGATAAGTCAATGTTGTTTTATGCACCTGTGGAACTCATAGTTGAATTATACAATCAGAAGCATGATTAGGGATATTGTTTAGCTGATTTTTTATTACACTTTGTCCTCCACAGGCTTCCCCATTGAGAAGCATGAATCTTAGTAGCCCTTTCACAACTAGCTGGGGAGATATGGTATGTTATTGTGTGTGTGTGTGGAACTATATAGGTGAATTATACAATCAAATCATGATTATGGATATTGTTTAGTTGATTTTCTATTACACTTTTTTCATCCACAGACTTTCCCTTTGAGAAGCATGAATCTTAATAGCCACACCACACATAGACAGGATGGAGATATGGTAATGTTCTTATGTCTGTGTGGAACTCAGATGGTTGAATTATACAATCAAAATCATGAGTATCAATTTTGTTTAGCTGATTTTTTACTACACTTTTTTTCATCCGCAGGCTTTTCCATTGAGAAACATGAATCTTACTGGATCCAAAAATTTGATCAAGTTGCCAAATTTCAAAAGATTTCCATATCTTGAAAGACTAGACTTTGGAGGATGCACTAGATTATCACGGCTTGATGTTTCCATTGCTTATCTTTCAAAGATCAAATTCTTGAATTTGAGAGATTGTGTTAATCTTGTTAGTATTCCCAATAACCTATTCTCTCTACCATCTTTAGAAGTTCTAAATTTAGCGTGTTGCTCCAGATTTGCTTATTGTTTGAAGTTTTGTCCTTTTGAGGAGTTTGGTGAAAGAGAAACCATTGAGCAATCATTTTCCTGCAAGAGACAGAAGCTATGCAGACAAAAATCTATATAAATGTATTTAGTATTCAGTAATGCAATATCATTTATTAATCATTAATTTATTCTTCCGTCTCTGCTATATTGATGAGAAAAAACACAATCCAATTATGTACATATACAGCAGAAATAAATAGCCCTATTGATAATATTGTAGCTATTGGTCAAGAATTTCATGGAAAAAGCTCTAACACTAAGTCCCTAAAAATCTTGAGGTGCATATGTACGGAAAGTTGGGAGGCATGGAAATGTGAAAATCTGTCAAGGGCTTTCTCATATCTTCAAAAGTTGTATATATAGAAGACTGTCCCAAACTAAAAGAGCACCTTCCTCCACAACTTGCTTTCTAAGGAAGCTTGTTATTGAAAATTGCAAGAATCTTGTGGCTTCAGTTCCAAGGGCTCCATCTCCTCTTGAATATGTTCCAAGTGATAGTGGAAAGGTGCAATTGGATTGTCCTCCATCAACCCTGAAAGTTCTTCAAATCTATGGAAGCTTCATAGAAATCTTGTAAAAATTGAGCATACAATTGCCAATTCCTGCATTGAAGAGTTGAACTTTTCTGATTGTGCCACCGTGATAATTTCATTATTAAAACGGAGATAGAAGAAAAATGTGACCCTCTCAAGTCTTTTCTACTAGATTTATTCCCTAAGCTTCAGTTACTAAGGCTGTATGACTGTAGTAATCTTGAAATGATATATGTTTTGATGGGACATTTGCCATTGCTCTCTTACACAATGGGTGATGAGCCTCTTCCTAAAGATGGACCATTACCACCAACTCTTACTTTCCCTTTCCTTCTCTATTTGTTCAAATCTGACAAGGCTGCAACTCAAAGTTCTTTGCCACTTTTCCAATTTGAACTACTTGAAACTTCATGATTGTCCTAAGCTCCAATACATTCCAAAGCAGAGAGGCAAAGATTGGGCAAATATTTCTCACATTGCATGTGTTCGGATTGATGATGTAGCAACTTGAAGCAACAATCTTGTTCATGAGTGCGTCAGTTTTCATACTGTATGCCTAGTTGTTCATCACGTATCTACTCCTCCTTTTCAAATTTCAAATCATACACTTATTTGTCTTCTTTCCCCTGCATTTGTAGAATATATATACATACATATATATATATATATATTTACTTGCTTATTGTAGAAGGTTTGAAGCCATGTTTGAGACCATAGTTATACTGAAGTCAATGTCCACAAATGACTCTGCTGAAGAGAGAAATTTCTTGCTTTGCAGACTTGTGTAATGAGCATCATGCTTACAACTAATTTTCTTTACTACACAGTTTAAGTGCGGCCTTTGTATTTATGATAATATTCAGGTTATATTGATTTTTCACTTAATACCCTTTGAAACATATTACTCCTTCCATTGTCAAATACTCATAAGCCATAAGTGGAATGAAGGGCCAAGTAAGTAAGTCTACAAGAGAGTGTAAAATCTGTAAATGGTATGGTAACCCTAGAGAATGACCCCCAGAAGAAAATAGGACAATAGAACAAACAGGGCTGTGTCCACAAGCTCTAACCAATGTGTTATTGTAATTTCTTTATTTTAAAAACAAAAAAAAATCATTTGATTCCTATAATTTTACTTTAATTGTAACTTAGTCTTTACATTTTAACTAACAAGTCACAACTTAACCCCTGTAGTTTTAAAAAAATAAAGGTAACTCATCAATCCCCATGCTTTATGATAATATAAAGGTTCTTAGGTGTAAAAGTTTGTTTGACAATTTATTGTTGGGAACATTTTAAACTCATTGACACTTTAAAATTCTAAATTGATCCCCTGTCACGTTTTTATTATTTCCATATCTTAACAAACTTTTTTATTTTTATTTGAACAAAAAAAAACAAACTTTTTTATTTTTATAAGTTCAAATGGTATTTTATTGGTACTTTCCTTTTATTTTTAGTTAAGTGTTTTTAAAAATTAAAAATAGTAACATTTTTTAAAAGTAAAAAACCAAAAAAAAATTAGATGTTTTCTTATTTTTGCTTTTCTATTATTTATTTATTTTATTTTTTTGTTTTAGAAAATCAGGAAATTCTTTTTTCTCCACTTGAGGGCTTAAGGTTGTCACATATCCACCATTGACACCACGTCACCGCCAACAATGGTTGCTGTCACATCACCACTAGCAACATGCTGCCAATGACCGATGCCACGTCAATGCCAGCAGCATAACGTTAATTTCGTAAATAATTTTCTTTTTTTAATTGATAAAGCTCAATGGCATCATGTGATCCATATAACTAAAAGGTGATTATTGTTGAATCAATATAATAAGATATTAAAGCACAAAAAATAATGACAATATCAACTATATAAAGTAAGTGAATCAAACAATAATTTACATTTTTTAATTATCAAAGTTGATGTTAAAGAACAATTATTTCAAACAAAATTTCATATTTTTTGTTCTTGAATTTATTTTTTTAGAACAGCTATCCAAGATTTTTTTTAGTTTTTTTTTCAATTTTTTTTAAAATATAATTTTATAAACATTTTTTGGGAAAAAATATAGAAAACAGAAACAAATGGTTACGGTTTTTTTTTTTTTTAAAGTAACTTTGGATCTTAAACTAACTATTAAAAAAACCAGAGCTTGGGCCCAAAAAAGACCAGAGATATGATACGAGCCGGGTATAAGTATAGGCCGTCCGCTTTAATTTTCTCTCTTTTGGGGAAAAAGCGAAAAGCTTGAACGTTTCGTTTTTGGATTCTCGGCCTCACTCGTACTATCACTCTCCTTTTCTCTCCGCTCTCCGGTCGCCACCTACTGCGGCAATTCTCATCAAGGATCACCTGGCTCTGCGTGGAGCGGAGTCTCCGTTCTTGTTGGCGTCTGACGCTCCAGCTTCTGGTGGAAGCAGGTTATTTGAGCAGCATTAACTGGCAATTGTGTCCTACCCTTAGGGTTTCAAGGTGCTTCGGCTTTCGCTGAAACAGGTAGGATCGTTTAGACGATATTTTGGGTGTTGCGTTATTGATGATTTTCGTTACTGATTGAGAATAATAGTTGACTGCTTTTGTGTAAAACATGGAACGTTTTTGTATTAACTGTGGTGAATCTTCCTTTTTTTGAGGTCGGTACGTAGTAAGGAATTACGTGGAAGGGGCGGATTTTTATGGGTTGTTTTCTATAGTTTCTGGAGAATGTCGGAAAGTTATAAAAGGGTAAATTGAAAACTGATTGTGCATTTTGATTTGAGGAACTCCCAAACGTTTGAAAAGAATTCCACTTCTAGCTTGTTTGGGGGAACTATAACTTTTTATCATTTGGTAATGGTCCATGTTAGCTTCCATTTAGTTGAAGTGTGCAGTTTGAATTTTGAAAATCCTAGTATTAGTATTATTAAAAATCTGCCATTGAGTTAGAGAGTTTAAAATTTGAATTGTTGACAAAATTCTGATACTTTGCTTTCAATATTTGGTAGTTGTAATAATACATCTTTCATTCCATGACACTATTAGCTCAATGCGGCAAAAGCTGGGGGCCGGATGGTCTGCTATGCTTGTTCGAGGAGGGGATTGTCTAAAAATAAACTTAGGGAATAATGTTGGGAGGAGGGGATTGAGGAAATGATTAAGGGGAAAGGTATTATTTATTTATTTTTTTTTTTTCAGAATGAGATTGCTGCTGCAGAAAGGCATGCAGGCTATATATATCACAAAGGTGTGCTTTAGCGACTGCTACTTTAGCATATGTCCTACGATCATGATAGATGCGATCTATGGTATTATGTTAGGATAGCAGCTGATGTAAATTTAAGTGATATCTGGATGAAAGAAAAATTACTTGGAATATACACAAATATGTTGGTGTCTAAGATATGTCCCTTATGATATTATTTTTAATAATTTCATAAGTGTGGATACTATGCATACTAGAAAGGCAATATGAGTTTTATACTAGCTCAAAAGGGATTAAATTAGCCATGTGAAAGTGTATATAACTGAATCTAAGATTTTAAGGCACAATGTTAAAATCAAGCTACACAATGGAGGTTGTCTTGTGCTGGTCTTTATAAAGGAGATTTCTAGTATACACCTATATGCAGACGTCATGCCTACGCGGTCACGGCAAAGCACCTAGTATGAAAAAAAGAAAGAAAAAGAAACATATCTAATGCCCCAAGTGTGAATGAGAGATGTTGGAAAATAGCCTAGTCCACCATTGGTGGATTAGGCCCAAGCCCAATTGGATTGGGGTCAAAGTATAAATAATATAAAAAGCTTAGGTTGATATATGTGATATTTCCCAACTTATTATGAGTCATATTATTTGACCGATAGAATATGACTCTATAAGTGATATTGTTTCACCGATACAATATATCTCTCAATTGAAAGGATATTTTTTCTCTCTGATGGAAGGATACATTGATCGAAAGGAAGGGGTGTGTAGAGCACTATAAATAGGTATAAGGGATTCAGTTGTAAGACACTTGAAACATAGTCACACTGACTCTTTATTCCCTCTACTATATTACTCTCTCTTCTTCTTTCTATCGATGGTGTATTTGTTGTGTCATAATTGCTTCCGCAACTGTAATCTGATTAGCAAGGGTACAAAAGATTAACGGTCACACTCGAGGTACGCTCAATAATTTTACACTTTCCATCGTAAAGTTGTAGAATGTAATTAATCTCATGGATGTTTTAGTGGGAAATTTGAAAGGAAATATATACCTTGAGAAGTTAACATTGGATTGGAGTATGAACATTGACAAATCACAAAATGATAAGGATGTGCTAGAGAAGCTCCAGCCACATCAGAACTTAAGAACTTATCAATTAGAAACTGTGGTGGTACATTGGGTTTCCAAATTGGTTTGCAGATCCTTCATTGTTCAAAACAGAGTCCTTCTTAAAGCTGAGCAAATACTGTCCATCAACACAGAAAGTTCTTAAAGTTCAGGGCATATAATAGAAATCTTACAAGTTGAAAAATTTGAGCATACAATTGCCAATTACTGCCTTGAAGAGTTGAGCTTTTCTGATTGTGCCACTGTCATTATTTCATTATTAGAATGGAGATAGAAGGAAAATGTGACTCTCTCAAGCCTTTTTTGCTATATTTATTCCCTAAGCTTCAGTTATCAAGACTGCATGGCTGTAGTAATCTTGAAATGATATTTGTTTCGACGGGACATTCGCCATTACTCTCTTACACAATTGGATGATGGTATCTTCCTGAAGCTGGACTATTGCCACCAACTCTTAATTCCCTTACCTTCTCTAATTGTTCAAACCTAACAAGGCTGCAACACAAAGTTCTTTGCCACTTGCCCAATCTGAACTACTTGAAACTTCATGATTGTCCTGAGCTCCAAAGCATAGAGGCAAAGATTTCTCACATCGCCTGCGTTCAAATTGATGATGATATAGTAACTTGAAGCAACAATCTCATTCATGAGTGCGTCAGCTTTCATACTAAATGTCTAGTTGTTCATCAGGTAACTACCCTCCTCCTTTTCAAATTTTAAATCATAAACTTATTTGTCTTCTTTTCCCCTGCATTTGTAGACTTGTATATAGTATATATTTACCTGCTTATTGTAGATGGTTCGAAGCCATGTTTGAGGCCATAGTTATACTGAAGTCAATGTCCACAAATGACTTTGCTGAGGTGGAATTTATTATCACAGACACTCTACATCACCACATGGCTTCAAACAAAACAAAATGCCTTTGCCACTAAGAAAATTGTTAACAAATAATTATCAAAGGAGCGTTGTCTCTTTCACCTTTTTGCCTGCTTCACAATGAAAAGCAGAAAAAGTTTAAGAAACGAACAAAACTTTTAAATTTTTAATTCTTATCAAAGGCCCACGCACTTGCATAGAAAACTAGATTTTTTTTTTTTTTTTTTGCCAAAATAGAAAACTAGAATTTAGAAACTCTTCTTCATATTTCTTTGAGGATAAGTTCCCAGAAATTTCCACCTTAACAAACCTCTCTTCATTTCATTTTAGGGTTCTTATTTAATGGTTTTCTCCATTCGCTGGGCCATTAAACGATCTTCGCAAGCTAATTGAGCAATTTTGACTCCACTCTATATCCAGCTTTTCCATTGAGAAAAGCAACCGATCATGAAGGTGACAGAGGAGAGTTTCATTAGTGGACCATCATCATCATCATCAGCAAGGCCGATCCATGTTTGTCTAAGTTTCATAGGAGATGATGAAACTTGTGGATTCACAGATAGACTCTGGGCTGCTCTTGAAAGTAACGATTTGAATACCTTTTGGGATGACAAGAAGTTTGACCCACGTGATTTCATCATTCTACCACGTCACTTTCTTAAAGCAATTCGACAATCCAACATTTCAATTGTTGTCTTCTCAAATAACTATGCTTCTTCTATATGGTGCCTTGAGGAGCTCTCTCAGATCGCTGCGCGCATTCATGAACCCCGATATACTGTTTTCCCAATTTTCTGTGATGTACTTCCATCTGAGGTTCAAAATCAGACTAATTCTTTTGAAAAAGCTTTTGCTCAACATGAACAAAGGTTCACAGCAAATTTACCCAAGGTACGCAGCTGGAAGTTAGCAATAAAACAAGTGGCCAATCTCGCCAGTTGGGATGCACCATCGAAGTAATTTACTCTTGCTTTTTTCTTCATCATACATTCAAGTCTCAATAGGCAAATTTATTGAGAAGTAATTGTTGATCAATTAGTGAAAAAAGAGTATTAACTGCGTCATTAATTTAAATTGGTGCTTTTAAATTTGTTTTTTTCCCCTTTATTCAGGCCAGAGCCACAAGTGATGAAATCATTAAGGAGGTGAAGAGAAAAATGCGTGAATTAGTGTATGCTGATGTTGACCTAGTAGGGATGCAATCTAGAGTGAGAGAAGTAGAAGGGCTTCTTGATTTGGGTTTAAATGATGAAATTAGAGTTGTGAGCATTTGTGGCATGGGTGGAATTGGCAAGTCAACTCTTGCCAGAGTTCTCTATGATAAGATCTCTCACCATTTCGATGCTTCTTATTTGATACTCAGTGCTCTTGAATTTTATGAGAACACAGAGCTGAGATATGACAAGAGAACTCTCATAATTTTCGATTGTGTTGACATTTGTAAAATTATTATACAATCATTGACCAATGTTGTAAGAGGAAACCAGTTAGGTGAAGGGAGTAGAATCATCATAACAACGAGAGATGAAGGATTGTTTAAATGGTTTGAGAAGAATCATATTTATTGGGTTAAACTATTGAGCAAGGTTGAAGCTCTTCAATTATTGTGTAGAAAAGCTTTCAAGTGTGATTTTCCAATGAGAGGTTTTGAGGAGCAAATAGAGAGTGTACTCCAATGTGCTAATGGCCTTCCACTAGCAATTGTAGTCAATTCTTATATAATAGGAGAACTTCTAAATAGAGCAGTGGCTTGGCTGAATTCAGAAACCTCGCTTAATTCTATGATAATGAAGGTCCTCAAAAAGAGTTTTGATGAACTGAGCTTCATTAGCAAGGAGACATTTTTAGACATTACTTGTTTTTCATAGGGAAGGAGATTAAGTTTGCAAAATTAAAGGAATTTTGGACAGTACTCAAATATTTTCTTCTCAAGGAGACCCTCTATCTGCAAGTTTTGATTGAAAAATCACTCATGGCTATTATAAATCAAAAAATACAAATGCATGGTTTACTGTAAGAAATGGGAAGAGAAATTGTTGGGCATGAATTCCCTTATAAGCCTGAAGAATGGAGTAGGTTATGGCATTTTGATGATATTTATGCTATTATGCAAAATGACATACTAAGTTTTTATTAATTTTTTTGTTTGGTTGAAACATTAATATATATATATATATATATAGTCCTGAAATTGAAGTAATTCCACTTTGCTCCATTTTTTATATATAAATGTGTTTATTTTCAGGATACTCCTAAAGTTCAAGCAATAGTTTTGGGGTTAGAAAATTCACGGAGGAGTATGTTGAGGGCAGAAGGTTTATCATGCATGTGCAATCTTAACCTACTTATATTTTATAACGTGAAATTTTTTGAACTACTAAAAGATCTTTCAAGCCATCTCGGAGATATATCATGGCACTAATATCCATTCACTTCTTTACGGTCCAGTTTTAAACCATCTCAACTTAAAGAATTGATTTTGCCTGAAGCTGCATCACAAGTATATGGAATAAAGAAGAGGTACTTGATAATTGCATCACAAGTATAAATGGAGAAATGACTTGTTTATAAGCAATAATCATAGTATTCATATCAACAAATAAAATATAGTTTCCATTAAATATATGCATATATTAAGAAACTATATATTTTTATCTCTAATCATGCATGCATATAAGTGTTAGTAAGTGTTTGTGCATGAAGTTTAATTTCTATTAAAATCTTTAACTTTCCTTCTCACGTTCTTTAATTTTCAGGTATCAACCTGTTCAGACAAAGCAGGTGATATAGCTTATCGTCTTTATCATCATCGGTTCCCCGTCTTGAGTAATATGAATCTCAGTGGTTCGAAAGATTTAGCCAAAATGGCAGATTTCACGGCATTTAATTTCTAAGTCTTGAGAGGCTAAATCTAGAAGGATGCACTAAATTATTACAACTTAATTAATTTATTATTTATCTTTCAAGGCTAAAATTCTTAAATTTGAAAAATTATGCTAGTCTTGTCTGTAATCCCAATCAATTGTTTTGTCTGCCCTCCTTAAATATTCTAAACTTGGCTTGTTGCTCCAAGTTTACCACTTGTCTGAACTTTTCTCCTTTTGAGGAGCTTGGTTAGAGAGAAACTACTCTATAATCATTTCCTCAAAAGCTATGCACTATTAAATGTTATTACAATTGAGTCGTTTGAGCTAAATAAAAATTTAATTTATGTTTTACATTGAGGTAATAATTATTATTGAAATTTTTTTTAGTATTATTACGAAAGATTGAATAAGGAATGAAGTGGCTTAATTAATAGATGAAGAAGAAAATTTTGATGTGGTTTTTGGTTAAATTAAACTATGAGAATCAAAGTTTCACATCCTTATCACATCTCTTTAATTATTAGACAAGACAAGTTGCAATTTGATTGGAAGCCAAGCCAAGCCAAGTGATAAACAACTTAAATGCAAGCAAAAAGCAAGGAACATAGCACTGCCCATACTATGTTCATGAAGGAGGATATTCTCATTAAAATTATATTCAGGCACATTATATTTTCCCCCTTAAAACTATACATAATTGCTAATTGTTTTGGACAAGAACTTACAGAAACGTTGAAAAGTCTTTGTGGACGTGGACACCGCCACTTTCCACGCGTTTTGGAGAGAACTAATGGCCCCTTGATATACAATTTATGATTCTTTCAAGTGATCTTAGTTGCATAAAAAAATATATAATAAATTAGACATAGTTTTGGACAAGACCTAATATAGAAACGTTGAAAAGTTTTTTTGACACAGACACCGCCATTTTCTACGCGTTTAGGAGAGAAATAATGGCCCGATGAAATGAACAGTATACAATTTATGATGATTTCAATTTTCAAGAGATCTTAGTTATCTGGCAAAAAATAAAAGATTTTAATCAAGTTCATTGCGAAAATTTGAAGAAATTGGTGCTATTCATATTCCCTCAACAATAGTAACAATTGAATTCAAACAATTACAAGACATTTGTTACACAAGGGTATTTTAGGGAGATCAAGTAACATTTGTTATAATTAACTAATTTACCTAACTTTTTAAAATCTACTCAAATTATTTAAGTAGCTTTTATATTAAAAATCAGAGAAATATTATATTACATATTAGTTTATAAGTTAGGTAAATTATTTTGAGAAAGAAATGATAAACGTTAGAGATAAATTGGATCAAGGAGTCTTATATTTATATTTATGACCGAAACTAAACCCCTAACTAACTCGAATAATTAACACAGGAGGGTATTTCGCTTTGACCTATAACAGGATCAACATATACTTACTATACGCGCAAAAAAAAAATTAAAATAGGAGATTTACAAAATTAAAATGGATGCTCTTTTTCATTTATATTACTTTCCGCCCGACGGGCGTTGTGTTGTCTATGTACTAGGTAGTGATTACTATTTGATGATTTTATGTACTTAGGTCCTGATTACTATTTGATGATTTAATAAAAACATAACAAACGGACAAATAAAAGTAAAAAAAAAAGAAGGATAAGGCAGTTGAAACTTGAAAGAAAGTTCGAAGAAGCACTACTCATCCATAAAAGACAGAGTAAGGAGAACAAGATACGGTTTTTACGGCAGAAACCCTCTATATATTAAGTTGCCGTCCGTTGGGAATAATGACTTGTTACCTAATACAAATAATATGCAGCTTTCGATGTATTTTTCACTTAAGAATTCCAAATTATATAATGCATTTGATGGGGTCTCTGACGTCTACTCCGATCTGATTCCTAATATAAAAGTCAAGTGGATGTATTCATTCTAAAATAGAAGATCCCAATTCATTTTATTTCTTATATATATCATTATTCCTCAAACTAATTTACTTAACTTATAAATTAATATATAATCTAATGTTATACATAAGTATTTTAGGGAGATCAAAACAAATTTTTTATAATTAACTAATTTATTTCATTTCAGTAATTTATCTAAATTAGTTAAGTAACTTTTATAATAAGAACATGTGGAGTATTATAAGTTCCTTTTTTTTTTTTTTTTGCCAATAATTCACACTTCCATTGTCCCTTTACAAAGAGTTTGAAATAACAAACTCATACTTAAAAAAAAAAAAAAAAAAAGCCTTTAAGAGATGTTCTTAGTTAGGTTACAATCGCTGTTTATAAGTTAGCTTACTAGTTATTACTATTTACTCGTCGGCTTTGGTAGTTTTTGTTAAAAATAATCTATCAATTCTTGGTCATATTATATTCAATTGTGTCACATACAAACACTTGCATAAAATTTAGAACTTAGAAAACCCTTCTTCGTATCTCTTTCAGGGCAAGCTCCCTGAAATTTCCACCTTGAAAATCCTCTCTTTTTCATTTCATGTTAGGGTTCTTATTTTATTTCGTCTTTTTCAATCGCTGATCTCCAAAAGCTAATTGGTGAGCAATTGTGACTCCACTCTATCCAGCTTTCCCATTCAGAAAGGCCACTAATCATGAAGGAAACAGCGGAGATTTTCATTAGTGGATCATCAACATCATCATCATCAAGGCCGATCCATGTCTATCTAAGTTTCAAAGAAGATGATGAAACTTGCAGTTTCACAGACATGCTTTGGAACGCTCTTGAAAGTAACGATTTGAATACAATTTGGCATGACAAGAATGTTGACCCCGGTGACACCATTTTTCTTCCACCTCACTTCCTTAAAGCCATTCGACAATCTAGTATTTCCATTGTTGTCTTGTCAAAAAGCTATGCTTCTTCTCTAGGGTGCCTTGAGGAGCTCTCTGAGATCGTTGCACGCATCCATGAAGCCCGATATACTGTTTTCCCAATTTTCTATGATGTACTTCCATCTGAGGTCCAAAATCAGAGTAATTCTTTTGAAAAAGCTTTTGCTGAACATGTACAAAGGCTCAGAGCAGATTTACGCAAGGTACATAGCTGGAGGTTAGCAATGAAACAAGTGGGCAATCTCTCTGGTTGGCATGTACCATCCGAGTGAGTATTTCATTCTTAGTTTTTTCTTCATCATAACTTTCGAGTCTCATCAATTGGCAAATTAAAGAGATATCCAAGTAACTGTTGAAACAGAGTATTGACTAAGTGATTAATTTGGTGCTTTAATTTTGTTTTTCCTTTACTCAGGCCAGGGCCACAAGTTATTGATGAGATCATTAAGGAGGTCAAGAGAAAAATGCGTGAATTAGTGTATGCTGATGCAGATCTAGTAGGGATGCAATCTCGACTGAAAGAAGTTGAAAAGCTTCTGAAGTTGGGTTCAAATGATGAAATTAGAGTTGTGGGCATTTGTGGTATGGGTGGAGTTGGGAAGTCAACTCTTGTTAAAGTTCTATATAACAGGATCTCTCACCAATTTGATGCTTCTTATTTGGTACCCAGTGAAACTGAATTTTATAAGATCACAGGCGTAAGACACAGCAAGAGAACTCTCATGGTTTTTGATGGTATTGATCTTCGCCTACATCTAAAAGCAATAACCCGGTTGATTGTAAAATATAACTGGTTAGGCATAGGAAGTAGAATCGTCATAACAACTAGGGATGAAGGATTGATTAAACAGTTTGAGAAGCATGATATTTACAGGGTTAAATTATTGACCAAGGATGAAGCCCTCCAATTATTGTGTAGAAAAGCTTTCAAATGTGATTTTCCAATGAGAGGTTATAAGGAGCAAATAGAGAGTGTACTCCACTATGCTAGTGGCCTTCCCTTAGCAATTGTAGTACTCAGCCAATTCTTGTATAACAGAAGAGCTTCTGAATGGAGCAATGCCATTAGTTGAATTCAAAAAGGTCGCTAGTTCTGTGATAATGAAGGACCTCAAAAAGAGTTTTGATGAACTTGACTACAATTGCAGGGAAGTATTCTTAGACATTGCATGTTTTTTTATAGGGAAGGAGATTGAATTTGTAGAAGGAGTTTTGGATATTGTTCATAAATTTCCTTATGATAGTCCCCATCCAGTGAAACATGATATGCAACTTTTGATTGAAAAAATCACTCATGGCTGTCATAGATCAAAAAATACAAATGCATGGCTTATTACAAGAAATGGGAAGAGAAATTGTTCGTCATGAATTCCCGTCTAAGCCAGGAAAATGGAGTAGATTATGGAATTTTGATGATATCTATGGTGTTATGCAAAATGTTCACACAGTAAGCTTTTCTTACATTTTTTGTTTGGTTGAAACATTAATATGGAATGTACTAATATTTTAGTCTGACTTTGCTTCATTTTTTATATAAATGTGTTAATTCTCAGGACAATTATGACGTGAAAGCAATAGTTTTGGATCTAGAAGATTCACAAGAAAATACACTGAGGGTGGGAGGTTTATCATATATGAGGAATCTTAGACTCCTCATATTTCATAACGTGAAATTTTCTGGAGTCCTACTACATCTTACAACGTCGCTCCATTTTATTTCATGGCACCGATATCCTTTCACTTCTTTACCCCTAGATTTTGATCCATGTAATCTTTGGGAATTGATCTTGCCTGAAAGCTCCATCACAAATATATGGCATGAAGTATCTCCTTGGGAACGAAGATTCTCTCACTTGAGAAACATGAATCTTAGTGGCTCTAATGATTTAACCGAGATGCCAAATTTTGAAGGATTTCCAAGACTTGAGAGGCTAGATCTTGAAGGATGTGTCAAATTATCACAGCTTCATCCATCCATTGCTAATAGTGATTTGGATCTCAAATTTATAAATTTGAGAAATTGTACTAATCTTATCAGTATTCCCAATGAATTATTTTCGTTACCCTCTTTAGAAATGCTAAATTTGGCTTGTTGCTCCAAGCTTGCCAATTGTCTCAACTTTTCCCCTTTTGAGGGGATTGGCAAAAATTTTGAGGAATCATTTTCTCAGAAGAGACAGAACCTATATAGGCAAAAATCTATTTAAGCTAAGGGCACTACTTGCTGTATCATTTATTTCTTAATCCTTTTTTTCATGTCTCTCCTCTCCCTTATTCGTCTCTTTCACACTTTCTCAACTCCCTTAATATATATTTGTTTCTATATTAGTACTCTATTAGCATGTACGAAAACTTAGCTTGTTTGGGTAAAAGTATATGACGAGAGAAAAGAGTTGTTTCTACCAAAACCATGTTTTGATGAGATCATGTTGCAAAATACGAGATCCATTAACTTCCTTACCATTTGAATGTTAACAAGTGGCTCTGCTACGTGGTTCTAATAGCTGAGGCTCCAAACACTTAAATACGAGATCCCTCTCTGAATAAAAATAACATCCTTCACACGGAGCTTAATATGCTCAAAATTGAACTAGTCAGGTAATTAGATAATTAGCATAGGTATTAAATTATGGGCCAGGCAGTTGAAGGAAGCCTAAAAAATGCACTTCCGAAATAAAATATTCAAAAAAAATGGGAGAATTGAGCTGCTACTGCGATTCTGATTGGGGTGCATGCTTGACTATTGGGAGGTTTGTTACAAGTTATTTACTTAAAGTTATGTTGGAGGTTCACTTGTGCATTGGAAAATGAAGAAATAAAACATGGTCTCTAGATCTTTGACAGAGGCTGAGTATAGACCACTTGCTTCTGCTACTTCTGAGATCGTTTGGGCAGAAGGGCTACTAAAAGAAATGGGATATCCTCTTTCTGAACCGATAGATGTATTTTGTGACAGCAAGGCTGCAATTCACATAGCAACTAATCCAATATTTCACGAAAGGACTAAGCACATTGAGATAGACTGTCACTTTGTTTGTGACAAAGTGCAATCTAAATTAATCAAATTACAACATGTTAGAACCAGAGAACAACAAGCTGATATACTTACAAAGCCTACAACCATGGAGATTCAAAATGAACTTCTGGTCAAGTTGGATGTTGTGAATATTTATGACACTCAACTTGAGGGGATGTGTTGAGATATAATGTGCATAGTTGTAAGGAATAATGGGCTTCAGCCCAAATGTATTGTGTACTGTATTGTGGGCTTGGCCCGATTAGTAGTTGTAATAGATTGATGTATTTCATTTGTATATAAATAATAGGTTTAGGGACTGTATATGTTGTTAGTTGGATATTATATCTCATTAATATAATAAGGTGAAGGTAGCCAATTGCCACTGCTTTGTTCAGAGAAAGTTCCTCCTAACCAACATATGTGTCCACCAGCACCTAAACAAAGATAAAAAGTAAACAATCCTCGAGTATACAGCTAACATCTGTAGAGATATAGCTATATATATAACCCCTTAAAAGATTTGAAATAGAATCATGTCATTCGTGTGTACGTAGCAAGACTGGGAAGGAAAGAAATATTTGCAAGAGAATCAAGACGCAGATCTAAAGAAGAACCGAACCAAATGGCTCGAGCCCAGGGGAAAAGGGAAAAATACGTACAGATTAAAGAAGATTCATCGGCAGACTGACAAAATAATTAAGCAACTTGTGTACGTCCATATTTAAATGATGGAGTTTTAAGTTTATAATATTTTGAGAGTTCCTGAGTTCCTCATTCTTTTGTTTCTACTTGATTTGACCGGACACTGGTGTAGACTTGATAGAATGCAAAGACTAAGTTTAATTTGAAGAAAGAATTGCTATTTTTGATACAAAAATAAGCAAGATGATATTTACACTAAAAGTTCATCCCTTAAGCAGACTATCAATTGATTTAACCATTCAATAGTAATTTGAAGGAGATAAAGAAAGAAGCACGGTAGTTGAGCCAAAAAAAAATTGATCTAGTTTACGAAAATTTAATTTGGCACATAACCCATGTGAATTCAAATTCACCTGCCGATGTGAGCATGTCGGCAATGAATGATTTGCAAATAGTTTTATGATTGTTCTTTGAGTTTAGAAACATATATTGACGTTAGTGAATTCTTGAAATCTAACTTACCTGATTAAATTTTGTTTTATAATAAATAATGGAGTGGAGTGAAGCTGTATTTTTTAATTATTACATTAACCCACCTGTAAAAATGTCTTAGATGCGCATCTTTGAAAATGTTTCAATTGAGTACTCCATCCGTCATTTGTGATGGTCTTCTCCTAAAATATATATAAGCATTATTTTAGTTTTGTCAAAGTATTTATTGTGTTTTTTCAATTTTACCTTTGATTGTATTTGTTACACGTATTGTCCCTCTTTCACTTATTTTTTCTATAAATAAGGGTATAATTGAAAAAAAATGCATATTTATTGTTCTTAATTATTTTAACTATTTTCTTGATAATTGTTTATATTTGAAGTTTCTATAACTCTTTGGGTAACATGATGTCTAGTGGTTTTTTGGATTTATCATCTAAGCAATTCTCTAATCCGAATTGATGAGTTTTTACAACTAGGATGCCTCACTCCATGAGTCTTTTTAAACAAGTTACTTTCTTATTTTTTATCTAATGTTGCTACGAGCATGCCATGTGATGCCATTAGCCTATAGAAATTGAGGGTGGCAACATATATATTCCAGCGCCAAATGGGATATTCACTTGCGAAGGCTTTAGAACAAAGTAGTCGAAAAGCTTTATCCTTGGTCAACAATTCTGGTCTGTAAATTGCATCGACCTTAGTCCTTAGACATTTAAAGTTGTTAAACCCACTACAAGGCTACAACATTAATAGCAGTGCGATAAACAACCACCACAATCAAAACCTGATTGGACTACATACATACATACATATGAAATTAGTAGTTGTTCAAAAGCCCTAGCATAGTGATGTTAGGATTTTTTTAAAAAAAAAAAAATTGTCGAATGTTGGTGGCAGTTCCAAATGACAACTAATGCTGATGCCAAAATTTAAAATTCACAAACTGCCACGCGAAGGTAGTGGTTTTAGGTTTAAAAATATTATAAAATGACGCTACCATTGCTCATGCCATTTGACGCTAGTCAGTTAGTTAACATTTTGTAGCGGTTATTTACCTTATCTATATTTGGTAATGAATTACATTGACTAAACTATTATTGAGTTATGGCACTGATGATTTTATTCAACAACAACAATAATAATAATAATAATTGTTATTATTATTGTGAATTTGATTATTTCATAACATCCCAATTTATAAGGTTTGATTAAATTTTTATTTCAATCATGCTTCCGTCCATTGCGAATTTAGAGTTGTTACTTAAGACAAATCATATACATCATTGACAGTATTTTTCTTATTTAAAAATTCCAAATTATATAATGCATTTGACGTTGGGTGGTCTATATCACACCTTTACATTTGCCACACATGATATTCAGCTGGGATAGAGTGATAATGCAAATTAAAATAGTGGTTTACGTCACTAATTTTTTACATAAATAATTAGACACCTATAATGTAAGGATTGATATATCATCAATTTTTAAACTATGGAACTATATTGAAATTTTGGACAGATTATGGGATTAAATTATTCATTTTTTTAATTTAGGCAAAAATACACATTTAGTCTTTTAACTTTATACAAAGTTTCAGTTTGCAGATCTGTTAATTTTAAAAAGTATGTTTTCAATCCTTTAACCATAATGCTGTTAGTCTCAAATGACGATTTTTGTGATGACCAATGTCATTTTGAAAATTAAACTTAATATATCAGCATTTGAAACTTTTTTTTTTTTGAACATTTGAAATTTCAATATCAGTGTTTGTTTTGTTAATGATCTTGGGGTTGGGGTTGAAAAACTAAAAAGATATCTTACAAAGTTAGGGAACTAAAATGAAACCTTGTGTAAAGTTAGATAACTGAATATGTAAATTTGTCCTTTAATTTATAAATCCAAGCTTGTATGGCGCATAGTTGACATTTGGAGGTCGCGGACTCATCACGCTACACCATACATTGTACACACACATAAACACTTGCATATAATTACAATTTAGAAACCCTTCTTCTTATCTCTTTCAGGGAAAGCTCCCGGACATTTCCGTCTTAACAAGCCTCTCTTCATTTCATTTTTGAGTTCCTATTTTATTGGTCTATTCCATTAGCTGATCTTCGAAAACTAATTCAGAAATTGTAACTCCATACTCTAAAAAATCCAGCTTTCCCACAGAGAAAGGCAATCGATCATGAAAGTGACGGAGGAGATTTTCATCAGTGGATCATCATCATCTTCATCATCAAGACCGACCCATGTTTATCTAAGTTTCAAAGGAGATGATCAAACTTGCAGATTCACAGATAGGCTTTGGGCTGCTCTTGAAAGTAACGATCTAAATACCTTCTGGGATGATAAGAAGCTTGACCCAGCTGATTCCATCGTTCTGCCACGTTACTTTCTGAAAGCAATTCGACAATCCAACATTTTCATTGTTGTCTTCTCTAAAAACTATGCTTCTTCTATATGGTGCCTTGAGGAGCTCTCTGAGATCTCTGCACGCATTCATGAACCCCGATACACTATTTTCCCAGTTTTCTATGATGTACTTCCATCTGAGGTACAAAACCAGAGTAATTCTTTTGAAAATGCTTTTGCTGAACATGAACAAAAGTTCACAACAAATTTACGCAAGGTACGTAGCTGGAAGTTAGCAATGAAACAAGTGGCCAATCTCTCTGGCTGGCATGTACCATCGGAGTGAGTAACTTCCTCTTGCCTTTTCTTGATCAGAACTTTGGACGTCTCAATAGGAAAATTATAGAGATCTTCACGTAACTGTCAATCAATTAGTGAAACAAAGTATTAACTAAGTGATTGATTTAGTGTTCTAATTTTGCTTTTCCTTTATTCAGGCCAGACGCACAAGTTATCGATGACATAATTAAGGAGGTCAAGAGAAAAATGCGTGAATTAGTGTATGCTGATGTTGACTTAGTAGGGATGCAATCTAGAGTGAAAGAAGTAGAAGAGCTTCTTGATTTGGGTTCAAATGATGAAACTAGAGTTGTGGGCATTTGTGGAATGGGTGGGATAGGGAAGTCAACTCTTGCCAGAGTTCTATATGATAAGATCTCTGACCATTTTGATGCTTCTCATTTGATACTCAATGCAAGTGAATTTTATGAGAACACAGAGCTAAGACATGACAAGAGAACTCTCATAATTTTCGATTGTGTTGATATTCTTAAAATTATTATACAATCACTGACCAATGTTGTAAGAGGAAACCAGTTAGGTGGAGGGAGTAGAATCATCATAACAACGAGAGATGAAGGATTGTTTAAATGGTTTGTGAAGCATCATATTTATCGGGTTAAACTAATGAGCAAGGAAGAAGCTCTTCAATTATTGTGTAGAAAAGCTTTCAAATGTGATTTTCCAATGAGAGGTTATGAGGAGCAAATAGACAGTGTACTCCAATATGCAAGTGGCCTTCCATTAGCAATTGTAGTACTGAGCCAATTCTTATATAATAGGAGAGCTTCTGAATGGAGTGGTGGCTTGGATGAATTCAAAAACGTCACTAATTCTATGATAATGAAGGTCCTCAAAAAGAGTTTTGATGAACTGAGCTTCATTAGAAAGGAAACATTTTTAGACATTTGTTGTTTTTTCATAGGGAAGGAGATTAAGTTTGTAAAAGGAATTTTGGACATTACTCAAACGTTTTGTTGTCGAAGAGACCCTTTGCAAGTTTTGATTGAAAAATCACTCATGGCTATTGTAAATCAAAAAATACAAATGCATGGTTTACTGCAAGAGATGGGAAGAGAAATTGTTCGGCATGAATTCCCTTGTAAGCCAGAAGAATGGAGTAGATTATGGGATTTTGATGATATTTATGGTGTTCTGCAAAATGACATGGTAAGTTTTTATTAAATTTTTTGTTTGGTTTAAACATATATTTATATAAGACAGACAGACTGGGCTAGTAGTATTGAGAGCGTATACAAAAAACTGAACTAAAAGTATACTGAACATAAATGAAGAAAAATAAAGGTAATCCGACCAAAAATAACCTAGGTTATGAAAAGAATCATGCCCTCTTTCATACCGGAGATCTTTTACATAGTATCCACATGGGATCTAAGACCTTTATCCTTTAAGTTATCTCAACACAGCTTTCCTTCGTTTCCTACAGGAGGAATAACCACTTTTTCTTTTCCTTTCCACCAAACTCTTTTTTTTTTTACTCGCCCAGTGAATCCACTTATAGGATCATCACAAATATATTTCAGATAAGACTTCTCTCTAGATCCCCAAAAAGATTTAAGCAGCTCATACCTATTCAATAAGAGTTGATTAAATGCTAGGTTGCAAGCTACCATTGCAAAGAACTGGTCGCAAAGATCAAAAATATTTGAGAGAGTACGAGAGTTTGAAAAAGAATTGCTTCTCATTCAAATTTTTTTCAGTGTCCTAAAAACTCAAGTTACAAGGCTCTTTATAGAGTTGGCATTTCAACTCTAGTTACATTTTTCAACCTCGGTTACATGAACCTTAGTTACTTTACATCTTTTCTACAGAGAGAATCTTCTACTTTTACTTTTAATCTTGTCTCCCACGTTTTTCTTCTTCTTCTGTCATTTTCTGCTGACACTTACAATTTGTCTTCTTATGCCGACGGTTCCTTATGACACTTGTTACAGTAAGCTCGAATCTAGATGGATGTTTAGACTCTGCTCAATCCTATCTTGTTCTTTATAGATCTGGCATTCATAGTTAGGATAACTGTCCACTATTTGACATATTTTTCTTTGGAGTTTTCCATGTTGTGTTTCTTGATCTTGTCATCTGCTGCAAACTATTTTCCTTTATTCAGCTTCGTTCCTAAGGAATATACACAAGTAGAATTACTTGTCTGATATACCCAAGGACATTCTTCTTTGTCTAAAGTTGCAATCTTGTTCATTTCTTGAAATATTATATGATAGTCCTGAGCCCTGATATTAGAGACTCTAAATGATGAAAATCTTCATCATCTTCCAATTCTTCCTTCAATTGTGGTTCATATTCAAGTGGTTTCTTGGTAGTTCCTAACCTAAGGAGATTTATAGGTGCATAAAACTTATCCAGAGTAATTTCTGCTACAGTCAAATAATATCTTATAAATACATGGTGTTGAGTTACAATCTTAAAATACTTCTGTACTGCTTCTCTTACAATATTGGGTAATTCAACTACTTCTTCCATGGATGGAGAAGGATATATGCTTTGGATTAAACCAAAATTATACAAAATTTTTGCAATACTAGATGGGGTTCCTAGATATATAATGGCTTTATTGAAAGCATAATGGGACACATTTAATGGTCTTATGAGTAAGTGCGAACTTATTAAGCTTTTTTCCAATAAGCTTATAATAATTATATTGCTAGGGGCATATCAAATACTGGATTAAAGGCCTGATTAGGAGATGGGTTAGATCTTCTAGGCTGAGCTTCCTTTTCTATTTCTTGTTGGCTTATAATTTGAGAAAAAGATAAAGTCTCTTTTCGGGTTACAAGTGTGGACCTAGGTCCTAAAGACTCCATTAAAGATTTGTTTGGGTGAGTAGATGACTCACCAAGCGTCCTTTTATAGGTGTTGATGGGCTAGCAATAATTGCTTCTTTGCCCTTATTCATCACATTACTCTTCTGGACATATATCCTTACAGCTGCCTCTGTAGATTCTTTTTTTGAATCTACTTTATTCATCTTTTTCTCAAGCTGAATATAGATATGATTAAGCACATCGTTTATACTAGCAACAGAGCTTGACAAACCTTGTATACTAGTACTTACTTGATTGCTTAACAAACTCATATTCATCTCAAGGATATTCATCTTCATTATAAATTGGTTCATCACAAGAGATGACTCTTCGTTGTTATTCTTCTAATTTACAAGACCATGAGCACCAAATCTATTTACTGGTTCCTTCTGCTCAAATAATCCGCAATGGAATTATTCTTTCCCTTTATATATTCAACATCATAATCATAACACGCTATATTTGCTTGCCATTTAATCAATATCTTATTCCTTAACATATTATTTTTTATACCTCTTGTCAACCAATGTTTGACTTGGGTATTAACAGTTCTTATTATAAATCTTGAGTTAACAATAAACAATTCTAATTTTTCTACGGCTTTTACTACTGCTAAAAATTATTTCCAGTTTGAATGATATCTACTCTGAGATTCATTAAACTTTCCACTTTTATATCTAGTTATTTTTTCAATTCCTTCTTCATCTTCATGATATAATGCAGCACCCCAATAGTTATCGGAGGCATCTGTATATATTATCCATTTTATATTCTCTTTTATTGGAATAATTAATTTTGGTAAATCCTTACATAGTAATTTTATATTTTCTGCAATCCTTTCCGTTTCTGAATTCCATTTCCATATAGTTTTTTCTCCAGCTAACTTAGATATCTTAGATGTTAACTTAGATAGATTTGGAATATAATTTCTAGCCTGATTTACAAGTCCTAAGAATGATTGAAATTCTTTCTTATTTGTTATCTTCTGAAATTGGAATATTTTTTTACTAATATGATCTTGTAATGCTATTCCATTTTTTGTTATAATCTGTCCTAGGAAAGGAATTTTTTCTTTCCTCAATTCCATTTTAGATGGTGATATATTTAAACCTTTTTCTTCTATCAAAGTTATGAATTTCTCAAGATGTTCTTGATGCTCCTTTTCATCTTTTGAAAATATTAAAATATCATCTATACATATCACAACAAATTCTCTTATAGGTAATAATAATTTTGACACATATTCCTGAAATATACTTGAACTATTATGGAATCCCATTGGAAGGACATTCCATTCATATAATTCTTTTGATGTACTAAATGCAGTATATTTTTTACTTTCTTCTTCTATTTTTACTTGGAAAAATCCTCATTTACAGTCAACCTTATTGAATATAGTTTTTTCTTTTATTAAATTAAATAATAATTTCATCTTAAGTATAAAATACCTATTTCTTATAGTTAATTCGTTTAGCTTTTGGTAATTAATCACCATTCTAGTTTTTTCTCTTTTTTCTTCACTATGTTGGGCTACAATTATAGCTGGTGATAAATATTTTGATCTACTTTCTCTTAGAAGATTATTATTTTTCATTTCTTCTATATGCATTATAAACTCTTTTCTATCATTTTCTGTTCATGCATAAGCTTTACTATTTACTTCCTTACTATAATCTCTTAATTCTATTTTTACCAAAGACTTAGATTTTTCCCAATGAACTAAAGGATTTTCGCTGTAATTATATATAACCCTTTGTTCAATAGTTTTTACTTCTTTTATCTGTAAGGTTGCTAATAAATGTTGTATTTCTATGGGATCATTATTTTGCAAAAACTGAACTTCATATTCATTATTCTTCTTCTAGAATTTTTCATCTTTTTTTTTATAAGGTCTTGTTATTCTAATTCCCCATGCTTCATGTTTACAAGGTGTTGTTAATATTAAGGCTTTACTCACCATGTGTATAAGATAATATTGTTCTAGGAAATCAAGTCCTAATGTTACATCACAAGATGGTTCATTATACTGATTTAACTCCTTTATTAACAATTTATAATTTGCTATTTGTACATTTACATCTTTTGCTACTAATTCTATCATATGGATTTCTTTTCCTGCACTTTTCATTTTTAGTATTTTATTCTTTACATATTTTATTCCTGGAGGTAAAACATTATATTTTGCTATAGTTAGATTTGTTCTAGTATCTACCAAAGCATGATATTTTCTCGCTCTATATTTCTTATAATTAAATTTTATCAAAATATAGTATAATGCTCTCATATCCTTGATAATAATTCTAATTGATCTTTTAATCTTTTCTTGACATCTATTCTTCTAGACCTAGCTTCTAGGGCTCTGTTTAATTCTATATTGTATCTTTCTGGATAAGTAGAATATATATGACTTAACCATCTCCCTTCCCATTCGTTGGTTTTATGTATTTTATTCAGCATTTTTCTTATAAAAGTTTGGGAAAATCCCTACAAAATACCTTGGAAGTAGGAAAATCCCAAATCAGTGCGCTGAAATTGTAAAATCCCAGGTAAGTGCGTGTCAGTATGGAGGAGGAATCTGGGATTTTGAAATCTCGGCGAAAAAAAGAATGTGCCTTTCAGCTGTCCCCCTCTTTCAACTCAGAAAAACAACACATTTCTCTTGATTAACAACACAGCATTTTATATTAACAACGCCGCTTTATTCTTTCACATCTCCGTATTTCAAAATATGGCGTTGTTAATATAAAATACAGTATTGCTAATGAAGAAAGAGGTGTTGTTATTGACCTTGAAACAAAAATTATGAAGTTGTGAAACAAAAAAATGGAGTTGTTAATGTAGAATACGTGTTGTTAATATAGAGACCCGTTTTGTTATTGTGAAATTAGAAAATGGAGTTGTTAATATAGAATGTGGTGTTATTAATTAAGATTGAGGTGTTGTTATTCCGAGCTGAGAAAGAGGAACAACTGAAGGGCAGATTCGTCTTTTCGTCGAGATTTCAAAATCTTATATTCCTCTTCCCTACCGACACAGCATTGACATAGGATTTTGCAATTTCGGCGCAATGATTTGAGATTTCCCTATTTTCAAGGTGCCTTTTTTGGATTTTCCCTAAAAGTTTTATCATTTTTTGGTATTCTTATTCTGACAAGATTATTATAATAATACCAACATCCACCATATTCTTCAAGTCTTATCCTATGATCCATTAACCTCTTGATAATAGGTCTAATTTTTCGTTCAGTATTTTTATTATGTCTTTTCTAGTTATCAAATTATTTACAAATGCATTATATTTTTGTACAAAATTTCGTGGTTGTTCAAAATACACAATTCTTAACATTGCTCTTCCTTCTTTATTAGCCTTCTCTAATCTTCTTTTTTTGTATCTTATTAAACTTTTATCCGAACTAGGTATTACTATTCTATCTTCATTTATATAGTAATAATTATTTTCAAGTCCTAATATTACTCTTGTAATGTTCATATTATTTGTAATATTCATATTAACTTTTAGATTACAATTATTTGATATTTTATAGTAAACATCATTCTGTCTTCATGAATTCTATATGGTCTTACTTTCTGTAAAAAATCTTTTCCTAATATAACTTTACAAGTTTTATTTTTATATTCATTATCTACCTATAATACTGATTCTATTATATCTCTTTTATTAAATCTAAATATTGCACTTGTTTTTGTTCCTTCTTCAGTTTCTTCCAAGTTATTATCGGTATATTCTAATTCCATAATACTTTTTTCTCTTCTTTCATCTATTAAGATTACTATTTCTTTCCATATTCCATTCTGTGTTATTTATACCATAATTCTATTTCCTATTTCTTTTTTGGTTACATCTATATGATCTATCTCTTGTTTTATTTCTGCTAAATCTGTAGTAATAGGTATTTCTGCTAGTTAGTTCCTTCTATTTCTTTCATACTGACTTTCATTAAAACTTCCTCTCGAAATCAAACTTCTACTCATATCAATACTTTTCCTACTTGGATTTATATTTATATTTATTTGAGATGATTCTGGAGCATTTATTTTTAAAGATATATTTCCTAAATTATCATGTGCTGTTAATCTTTTTTTCTTTTTTATCATTAATACTTATAGTCCTATCTAATTCTATCTTTAATTGTTATGGGGTTGTTATATTTATGGGATCTACTTTTATTTCCTTTAATTTAGGCATAAATTGTTTTTCTATACTTATTCTTCCTATTGATTTATTAAATATTTTATGTTCATTGGTAAATACTAATCCTATCATAGCTGTAATACTTATGGCTCTAGGTCCTTGTAGTAGTTTTATTCCTCTTAATTTATGATATATCATTATAGATTGATCTATATGTTCATTATTTCTAGATATTGCAAAATTAGTATTTAAAGTGAATTTTAATTTTTGATATATTAAGTTTCCTGCTAATATTCCTAATCCATGGTCTTCTGCACTTCTTATTATTCTTCCATATGTTATTAATAATTCTATAGATGAATCTATTCCTTCTCTAAAATATGCTTTTACTAATAATTGTATTCCTGCAATATATATTTGTATTACTTCATCCTTAAAGGGTAATTTAGAGATTTCATGCTATATATGTTTGATATATATATGTTTTTTCTTCCTCTTCTGGTGTTTCTTCATATGCCTTCATCATATATAATTGGGATTCTACTCCTTCTTCTTCTGAGAAATTTTCTATTTCTGATTCTAACTCTAATTCACTTTTTAGTTTTATTTTATATATTTCCATATCTAGATTTTCTATATCATTATATATTTCTTCATTAAATTCTAAAGGTTCTAAATCTTATTCATAAGATTGTTCCAATATTTTCATAGTCTATTTATCTCTTAGTTCTTTACATTCAGTAGATGTATGACCTATTTTTCCACAATTATAACACCTACACTTCTTAGGTTTTTTATTATAGTCTACCTTTCTTCCTTTTTTTGAAATATTTTCTAGGTTTATATTTTCTATAAAATTTTTCTTTCGGATATTTTTTAAACTTATATATGTATTTCTTACTCTTACCATATTTACTTATTGGTTTATCTTTCTTTCTATATTTTCTTACATTCTTTTTTCTTTTTTCATTACATCCCCATCTATGTGGTTTTTCATATTCTCCACACTTTATTATCATTTTATTTGTCTTATAATATTTCATATTTCTCCATGCTTATTTACATTTATTTGATAAATATTCTCTTAAATAATCTATTCTTCTTCCTAAGGTATCTACAAATGGCATTAAATCTGCTCTGTTTTGAAAACTTTGAATATAGTCTTCTATTATAGTTTCTCCTATTATTCTTGGTATTTTTCTATAAAATAAATCTAAATAAAACCTTTCTTTATCACATGGATCTAATCTTGCTTCATAATAATATTTTTTATATTCACATTTATATTTATTTAAATATTTTGGATCTAATGAACATATTTCTATCTGATGTAATTTACTAATTGCTCTTATTATCTTAGTCTATTCATCGGCTTCTGCACTTCTTCCTATGAATTCATTTCTTAGTACTTGTTCATATCTTCTGACTAATAATGCATAAAATTCTCTTCTATTTTGATATTCATGTCTATCTACTCTTCTTACTTCTTCTCTGAATTCATGACTCATACTTTTCCACCAATTTAAAACATTTCCTAAAAAACTTGCTCCTATTAGTACACTTGTTATTCCTATTTAGATTTCTTCCCATTAATGCTAGTAATTGTGCTAGTCCATTCTTCCAACACTTTTTCATTATCTAAATTACAGTCCAAATCTAACCATATTCCTGAATTCGGCATTGTTTTTGTTTCAAATTGATCTATAAGAGGTGGTGTAATTGCTGTATTTCTAGGAGTATTAAATTTTACTTCAATTTCCATTTTTTCATCTTTCATATTTTCTTTGTGTGGTAATTCTTGTACTCTTAATTCTGCTTCTCTCTATAATCTACTTCTTACATAATCATCTTCAGTTTTTACTTTATCTTGTATATCTTCTTCCATTTTGGTTTCTTTACTACTGTCTGTTCCTAATCCTAACACTATATTAGTATTTATTTGAATATCCTCTTGATTTTCTATTATAGTAGCATATTGAAATTCTTTTCTTATTTCTTCTAAATTTTTTTCTTCTTGACCCATTAATCTTTCTATTTCATCATATTCAGATTCTTCTACTGCATTCATCATTTTTACAGAAGGTTTTAATATTTCAAGTAATTCATTGGTTTCTGTTCCTATATAACATACTATCTCTGACAATCTATTGGCTTCATATAATTCTTTATCTTGGAATTTTATATCTTCTTTTTCTTTAATTATTATTTCCTTTCCTTTTTGCTTTTCTTTATTTATTTCCTCATGTATAGTCCATAAATTCTTATTTAATATTTGTTGTACTTTTATTATTTCTTCAGTTATTATTCTAGTCTGCTTTACATTTTCATAATTTCATCCATAGTTTGTGCTCTTATTTGATCTCTAGCTAATTCTAATTTTTCAAATTCTTCTATAGCTTTCATCATATTTAATTTATATCCTGGAATTACTGGTTGCTTCCATCTTGATATTATTGGTTTCATTTCTTCGCTAATTTCTGGTTCTTCTTTTTTATATTCAATTCCTAACGATTGCATTATACACTTTAAACTTTGTTTTATATATCTTAATTCTCCTGTATTCAATTCTACTTGTTTATGTATATCATATACTTTTTCTTCTAAAGGTTTACATAATCCTTCTAGCCTATCATGTCTATTTTTTGGGTTGTTCCATATTTACTTTTTCTCTTACGTATTTCGGGATCATTCTTAGCACTTCTTCTAGATCATATATTTCTAATAAATCTTCTATATTTGGATTTATATATGTTCCTAACTGCTTCATTAAATACATATTCGTCCAATTTATTACATTCCATGTATTATCTCCTTGACCTTCAGTAATGAATGAAGAAAACATATATATATATATATATAATGTCCTGAAATTGGAGTAATTCCACTCTGCTTAATTTTTATACATAAATGTGTTTATTTTCAGGATACTCCTAAAGTTCAAGCGATTGTCTTGGAGTTAGAAAATTCACGAAGGAGTACATTGAGGGCCGAAGGCTTATCACGCATGAGCAATCTTAAACTACTTATATTCCGTAACGTGAAATTTTCTGGAGTACTAAAAGACCTTTCAAGCCATCTCCGATATATTTCATGGCATCAATATCCATTTACTTCTTTACCGTCAAGTTTTAAACCATCTCAACTTAGAGAATTGATTTTGCCTGAAAGCTGCATCACAAATATATGGGTTGAAGAAGAGGTACTTGATAATTGCATCACAAGTATAAATGGAGAAATGACGTGTTTATAAACAATAATCAGTATTTATATCAATGAATAAAATATAATTTCCATTAAATATATGCATATAATCATGCATGCATATAAGTGTTAATAAGTGTTTGCAGGTGAAGTTTAATTTCTATTAAAAACTTTAACTTTCCTTCTTGCATTCTTTTCAGGTGTCATCCTGTTCAGAAAAAGCAGCTGATCTAGCTTATCGTCCTTATCAACATTCGTTCCCTGACTTGAGAAATATGAATCTCAGTGGTTCGAAAGATTTAGCCAAAATGCCAGATTTCATGGCACTTCCAAATCTTGAGAGGCTAAATCTAGAAGGATGCACTAAATTATCACACCTAATTGATTCATCTACTTATCTTTCAAGGCTCAAATTCTTAAATTTGAAAAATTGTACTAGTCTTGTCTGTATTCCCAATCAATTATTTTCTCTGCCCTCCTTAAAGGTTTTAAACTTGGCTTGTTGCTCCAAGTTTGCCACTTGTCTGAACTTTTCTCCTTTAGAGGAGCTTGGTTAGAGAGAAAAACTACTCGATAATCATTCCTCAGAAGAGACAAAAGCTATGCACTGTTAAATGTTATTACAATTGAGTCATTTGAATTATATGAAAATTTAATTTATGTTTTATATTATATCGATGAAATAATTATTATTGATTTTTTTTTTTGTTAAAAGGTATTATTATTCTAAGTTTTAGAAATACGAAAGATAGATTGATTGAATGAGGCATCATGAAATTGAATTGGCTTAATTAATAGATGAAGAAGAGAAATTTGATGTTTTTGGTTAAACTATGAGAATTGAAGTTTCACATCCTCATCACATCTCTTGTTGTTTTTCACTTTTTCCTCTTTCTTACTCGTATTATTTGTATAGCCTTCTCCTTTCCTTTCTTCATTTCAAATTCTTCGTGACTGTTGAAATCAATCTTTTAAAATTTGTTCCGCTTGAATCAATTCAGGGGAATTATGAATTAAATAATAAATTAATCAAAGACATGAGGTTATTAATAATTTGTTCTGACCCATATTATTATACGGTGGTATTGGACCACGTCATAACCTACACGGTCACATAAGATATTATGTAGAGAATGGGCAAACGACTTGACTCAACTAATAATACAAATTTTTGTAACCCATAAATAATTAACAAAATAAGATTGGCTTTAAAGTCTTGGGAGAAAAGTTGCTCTTTCCCACCTTGAAGTCTTTTTTAATTTTCAAGATCTACAAATAAACTTTTTTGGCCCGAGAAGTGTGTCACCATGAAGAGACAAAATTCTTGAACTCAAACAATCAGCTCTATTTTGTATATACATTAAATAAAAATTTTATTTGACAGCACATGTTAACCTATCGAGTTACCTCAGATTTTTCTGGCCCATAATTAACTTGCTAGTATAGTTCACTCCTAATTTCGTTTTAAAGGAGTAGAAATTCTGAGATAGCTTTTTATTAAAAAAAAAATTCAGAGATAACTTTTAATGAATGCTTTCAAAAGTATATCAAACAAAATTAAAATGTATATTTAGTTATAATGTCTATTTAGTTAGTTGAAGTTTATTATTAGACAAGACAAGGTGCAATAATTGGCCGGAAGTCCCCACATAGAAGTGTTTGGGAAACATCCAAACCGCGGTTTCAGAAACCATTTTTTACAAGCCGAGATAAAACTCTTCTCACATACTTATCTCATAAATTGTAAAAGCTATTCTCCAAAAACTAATCCAAATAAACTAAACTAAGTCAACTTACATGGTTGGTCCATGAATTAATATCAACAACCCTAAAAAAAACATATACTCTCTCTCAATATAACATGTTTTATTTAAAAATAAGATTTTTTTAGTATTGCTAATAACAAACTACTCCCTTCGGTTCTAAATGTATTAATTAGTTTAAGGGTTTAATTTGATCTTAAATATAAAACTATAATCCATTTTACATTTTAAATGCATAAATTTTTTCCCACAAATTATTATTATCGATTACATATCTTAAAGCGATTTCCCACAAATCCATTTTACATTTTAAAACTATAGTCATTAAAGCGATTAATGACTATTTTAGTGAAAACTAACACATTTTTATTATAAAAATAATTAAATTTTTAAAAATTGATAAATTAATTATCTAACTCTTACCTTCAAGACATGTGAGTCTGTAAAACTTCTTGACTAATCAATTAGGATAATTTTGAGATTTCATAAGAAATAATTAAATTTAACTAACTTACCTAGGAGTATAATATCACCTATATCACTTGGTGGTGGTGAAGTACTGAAAAAATCAAAGCGTTTTTTTTTTTTGTTGGGGACTCAAGACAAAATTAAAGCTGTGTGAAGCGGTGAATCAATAATTCCATGGAGATCAGAGGAAGCAGCCGATCAACGAATAAGTGGATCAATGTTTATGTAAGTTCCAGAGGCGATGAAAAAAATAAAGGTATAGTTAAAAAAAATACATATTTACTGCAATTAATTAATTTTACTATTTTCTTGATAAAACAAATGGATTATTTGAAATTTATATTTAGATACGGAGGGAGCACCATGTGTGTGTGTGTGTAAAAGATTGATATTTAAAAATAAATTAAAAAGTTAATCCCAATAGTTGCTCCCGATTTAAATTTGGCCCCCACGGTTCAATAAAGTCAGTAGGCACGCGCTGGAGGAAGAAGATCTCAGAAAGAGGCGTTTGGGATAAGAGGCTCTTCAATTAATTTGCTTTTGCCGATCAAAAAAATTACTTTGCTTTCCAGTTTCCACTTTGCTGATTTGCTCTATTCAAAAATAAAAGTTCCCAGAACTTTCCACCTGTCTTTCCCTTTCTCTCTTCTTTACTTTTCAACAACTGATCGATCATCAAAGACCTAAAGGTTACAGCCATGGAGAGTTTCAGCAGCAGCAGCAGCTCTTTGTCAAGGCCAATTCATGTGTATCTCAGTTTCAAAGGAGATTCTGAAACTTGCAACTTCACAGATAGGCTCTGGGCTGCTCTTGAAACGGACGATTTAAATACGTTTTGGGATGACAAGAAGCTTGATCCAGGTCACTCCATTATTCTTCCTCGTCACTTTCTCCAAGCAATTAAACAATCCAACATTTCAATTGTTGTCTTCTCCAAAAACTATGCTTCTTCTATATGGTGCCTTGAGGAACTCTCTGAGATTGCTGGTCGCATTCATGAACCGCGATATACCGTTTTCCCAATTTTCTATGATGTACTTCCATCTGAGGTACAAAACCAGAGTAATTCTTTTGAAAAAGCTTTTGCTCAGCATGAACAAAGGTTCATAGCAAATTTACACAAAGTACAGAGGTGGAGGTTAGCAATGAAACAAGTGGCCCATCTCTCTGGTTGGCATGCACAGCACGAGTAAGTAATTTTACTCTTGATTTATTCTTGATCAAAATTCAAGTCTCCTAGGCAAATTACTGAGATCTTCAAGTACTTTTTGATCATTCAGTAATATACAGTGTTGACTCAGTCATTAAATTGGTGCTTTTATTTTTCCTCTGTCCAGGTCAGGGCCACAAGTTATTGATGACATCATAATAAAGGTCAAGAAAAAAATGCGTGAATTAATTTATGTTGATGTAGATCTGGTAGGGATGAAATCTCGAGTGAAAGAGGTAGAAAAGCTTCTGGATTTGGGTTCAAATGATGGGGTTCGAGTTGTGGGCATTTGTGGTATGGGTGGAATAGGGAAAACAACTCTTGCCAGAGTTCTATATGATAAGATCTCTCACCGTTTTCATACTTCTTATTTCCTGCTTAATCTATCGGAATTTTATAGCAAGAGGCTGGCATGTGGAAAGAGTAACCTCATAATTCTTGATGGTGTTGATGATGCCCAAAATCTGATGCCACTGATCAAGCCTATAAAAACTAACTGTTTAGGTAGAGGAAGTAGAATTATCCTCACAACCAGAGATGAAGGAGTCCTTAAAATATTTGGGATATATGATGTTTATAGGGTTAAACTATTGACCAGGGATGAAGCTCTTCAATTATTTTGTAGAAAAGCTTTCAAATGTGATTTTCATGCAAGAGGTTATGAGCAGCAAATAAATAGGGTGCTCGAATATGCTAATGGCCTACCATTAGCAATTGTGATACTGGGCTCATTATTATATAATAGAAGAGTCTCAGAATGGAGATGTTCTTTGGGTGAAGTCAAAAAGGTTGCTAACCATATGATTATGAAGGTCCTCATAAAAAGTTTTAATGAACTGAATTATGACAGCAGGGAAATATTTCTGGACATTGCGTGTTTTTTCAATAGGCAGGAGATTAAATATGTAGAAGGAATTTTAAATAGTTATAGGTTTCCTGATGAGGAAATTATTCAAGTGAAGCTTCAAATACAACTTCTAATTGAAAAATCACTCATGACCATCATAGATCAAAAAATACAAATGCATGGTTTACTGCAAGAAATGGGAAGAGAAATTGTTCGGTTTGATTTCCCTTCCATGCCAGAAAGGTGGAGCAGATTGTGGGATTTTAATGATATTTTTCATGTTTTGAAAAATGATACGGTAAGTTTTATTACCATTTTTCTACTTTCGTTTGAAACATATGTACCAATTGAAGTCATTTGACTTTAATTTCATCATTGTCATATCTTTGTGTTTACTTTCAGGTTACTCAGAATCTGATAGTTAAAGCAATAGTCTTGGATCTAGAAAATTCACAAAAGAGGGCATTAAGTGTCCAAGCTTTATCACATATGAGAAATCTTAGACTACTCATATTTCGTAATGTGAAGTTTTATGGAGCTCTCGAGCATCTTTCAAATAAGCTCCAATATGTTTCATGGCACCAATATCCTTTCACGTGTTTGCCGTCAAGTTTTGTGCCACTTAATCTCATTGAATTGGTCCTGCGTGATAGCTCCATCACAAGCATATGGGAAGGAGAAAAGGCACCAGATATGTGCATCATAAACATAAGGGAAGGAGATCTAGAAGTACCTAATAGTTTCATCACAAGTAGACCGGAAAGAGGTATAGTTATGTGTTATTGTGCTTGCGTGTGTGGGGAACTATCAAAATCACATTTTGATCCCTTCTATTGCTTATCTTTTGAAGCTCAAATTCAATTCTTAATTTCGAGAAAAATAAGAGACCGACAAGGACCTGATAGCTGCATCGCCAATATATGGGAAAGAGATAAGTCAATGTTGTTTTATGCACCTGTGGAACTCATAGTTGAATTATACAATCAAAAGCATGATTAGGGATATTGTTTAGCTGATTTTCTATTACACTTTGTCCTCCACAGGCTTCCCCATTGAGAAGCATGAATCTTAGTAGCCCTTTCACAACTAGCTGGGGAGATATGGTATGTTATTGTGTGTGTGGAACTATATAGGTGAATTATACAATCAAATCATGATTATGGATATTGTTTAGTTGATTTTCTATTACACTTTTTTCATCCACAGACTTTCCCTTTGAGAAGCATGAATCTTAATAGCCACACCACACATAGACAAGATGGAGATATGGTAATGTTATTATGTCTGTGTGGAACTCAGATGGTTGAATTATACAATCAAAATCATGAGTATGAATTTTGTTTAGCTGATTTTTTACTACACTTTTTTTCATCCACAGGCTTTTCCATTGAGAAACATGAATCTTAGTGGATCCAAAAGTTTGATCAAGTTGCCAAATTTCAAAAGATTTCCATATCTTGAAAGACTAGACCTTGGAGGATGCACTAGATTATCACGGCTTGATGTTTCCATAGCTTATCTTTCAAAGATCAAATTCTTGAATTTGAGAGATTGTGTTAATCTTGTTAGTATTCCAAATAACCTATTCTCTCTACCCTCTTTAGAAGTTCTAAATTTAGCGTGTTGCTCCAAATTTGCATATTGTTTGAAGTTTTGTCCTTTTGAGGAGTTTGGTGAACGAGAAACCATTGAGCAATCATTTTCCTGCAAGAGACAGAAGCTATGCAGACAAAAATCTATATAAATGTATTTAGTATTCAGTAATGCAATATCATTTATTAATCATTAATTTATTCTTCCGTCTCTGCTATATTGATGAGAAAAAACACAATCCAATTATGTACATATACAGCAGAAATAAATAGCCCTATTGATAATATTGTAGCTATTGGTCAAGAATTTCATGGAAATAGCTCTAACACCAACTCCCTAAAAATCTTGAGGTGCATATGTACGGAAAGTTGGGAGGCATGGAAATGTGAAAATCTGTCAAGGGCTTTCTCATATCTTCAAAAGTTGTATATATAGAAGACTGTCCCAAACTAAAAGAGCACCTTCCTCCACAACTTGCTTCTCTAAGGAAGCTTGTTATTGAAAATTGCAAGAATCTTGTGGCTTCAGTTCCAAGGGCTCCATCTCCTCTTGAATATGTTCCAAGTGATAGTGGAAAGGTGCAATTGGATTGTCCTCCATCAACCCTGAAAGTTCTTCAAATCTATGGAAGCTTCATAGAAATCTTATAAAAATTGAGCATACAATTGCCAATTCCTGCATTGAAGAGTTGAACTTTTCTGATTGTGCCACCGTGATAATTTCATTATTAAAATGGGGAGAGAAGAAAAATGTGACCCTCTCAAGTCTTTTCTACTAGATTTATTCCCTAAGCTTCAGTTACTAAGGCTGTATGACTGTAGTAATCTTGAAATGATATATGTTTTGATGGGACATTTGCCATTGCTCTCTTACACAATGGGTGATGAGTCTCTTCCTAAAGATGGACCATTACCACCAACTCTTACTTTCCCTTTACTTCTCTATTTGTTCAAATCTGACAAGGCTGCAACTCAAAGTTCTTTGCCACTTTTCCAATTTGAACTACTTGAAACTTCATGATTGTCCTAAGCTCCAATACATTCCAAAGCAGAGAGGCAAAGATTGGGCAAATATTTCTCACATTGCATGTGTTTGGATTGATGATGTAGCAACTTGAAGCAACAATCTTGTTCATGAGTGCGTCAGTTTTCATACTGTATGCCTAGTTGTTCATCACGTATCTACTCCTTTTCAAATTTCAAATCATACACTTATTTGTCTTCTTTCCCCTGCATTTGTAGAATATATATACATATACATATACATATATATATATATATATATATATATTTACTTGCTTATTGTAGAAGGTTTGAAGCCATGTTTGAGACCATAGTTATACTGAAGTCAATGTCCACAAATGACTCTGCTGAGGTGGAATTTATTATCCGAGACACTCTACATTTAAGGATGAAGAGAGAAATTTCTTGCTTTGCAGACTTGTGTAATGAGCATCATGCTTACAACTAATTTTCTTTACCACACAGTTTAAGTGCGGCCTTTGTATTTATGATCATATTCAGGTTATATTGATTTTTCACTTAATACCCTTTGAAACATATTACTCCTTCCATTGTCAAATACTCATAAGCCATAAGTGGAATGAAGGGCCAAGTAAGTAAGTCTACAAGAGAGTGTAAAATCTGTAAATGGTATGGTAACCCTAGAGAATGACCCCCAGAAGAAAATAGGACAATAGAACAAACAGGGCTGTGTCCACAAGCTCTAACCAATGTGTTATTGTAATTTCTTTATTTTAAAAACAAAAAAAAATCATTTGATTCCTATAATTTTACTTTAATTGTAACTTAGTCTTTACATTTTAACTAACAAGTCACAACTTAACCCCTGTAGTTTTAAAAAAATAAAGGTAACTCATCAATCCCCATGCTTTATGATAATATAAAGGTTCTTAGGTGTAAAAGTTTGTTTGACAATTTATTGTTGGGAACATTTTAAACTCATTGACACTTTAAAATTCTAAATTGATCCCCTGTCACGTTTTTATTATTTCCATATCTTAACAAACTTTTTTATTTTTATAAATTCAAATGATATTTTATTGATACTTTCCTTTTATTTTTAGTTAAGTGTTTTTAAAAATTAAAAATAGTAACATGTTTTTAAAAATAAAAAACCAAAACAAATTTTAGATGTTTTCTTATTTTTGCTTTTCTATTTTTTATTTTTTTATTTTTTTGTTTTAGAAAATCAGGAAATTCCTTTTTCTCCACTTGAGGGCTTAAGGTTGTCACATATCCACCATTGACACCACGTCACCACTAACAATGGTTGCTGTCACATCACCACTAGCAACATGCTGCCAATGACCGATGTCACGTCAATGCCAGCAACACAACGTTAATTTCGTAAATAATTGTCTTTTTTTAATTGATAAAGCTCAGTGACATCATATGATCCATACAACTAAATGGTGATTATTGTTGAATCAATATAATAAGATATTAAAGCACAAAAAATAATGACAATATCAACTATATAAAGTAAGTGAATCAAACAATAATTTACATTTTTTAATTATCAAAGTTGATGTTAAAGAACAATTATTTCAAACAAAATTTCATATTTTTTGTTCTTGAATTTATTTTTTTAGAACAGTTATCCAAGATTTTTTTTAGTTTTTTTTTCCAATTTTTTTTTAAAATATAATTTTATAAACATTTTTTGGGAAAAAATATAGAAAACAGAAACAAATGGTTACGGTTTTTTTTTTTAAAGTAACTTTGGATCTTAAACTAACTATTAAAAAAACCAGAGCTTGGGCCCAAAAAAGACCAGAGATGTGATACGAGACGGGTATAAGTATAGGCCGTCCGATTTTATTTTCTCTCTTTTGGGGAAAAAGCGAAAAGCTTGAACGTTTCGTTTTTGGATTCTCCGCCTCACTCGTACTATCACTCTCCTTTTCTCTCCGCTCTCCGGTCGCCCCCTACGGCGGCAATTCTCATCAAGGATCACCTGGCTCTGCGTGGAGCGGAGTCTCCGTTCTTGTTGGCGTCTGACGCTCCAGCTTCTGGTGGAAGCAGGTTATTTGAGCAGCATTAACTGGCAATTGTGTCCTACCCTTAGGGTTTCAAGGTGCTTCGGCTTTCGCTGAAACAGGTAGGATCGTTTAGACGATATTTTGGGTGTTGCGCTATTGATGATTTTCGTTACTGATTGAGAATAATAGTTGACTGCTTTTGTGTAAAACATGGAACGTTTTTGTATTAACTGTGGTGAATATTCCTTTTTTTGAGGTCGGTACGTAGTAAGGAATTACGTGGAAGGGGCAGATTTTTATGGGTTGTTTTCTATAGTTTCCGGAGAATGTCGGAAAGTTAGAAAAGGGTAAATTGATAACTGATTGTGCATTTTGATTTGAGGAACTCCCAAACGTTTGAAAAGAATTCCACTTCTAGCTTGTTTGGGGGAACTATAACTTTTTATCATTTGGTAATGGTCCATGTTAGCTTCCATTTAGTTGAAGTGTGCAGTTTGAATTTTGAAAATCCTAGTATTAGTATTATTAAAAATCTGCCATTGAGTTAGAGAGTTTAAAATTTGAATTGTTGACAAAATTCTGATACTTTGCTTTCAATATTTGGTAGTTGTAATAATACATCTTTCATTCCATGACACTATTAGCTCAATGCGGCAAAAGCTGGGGGCCGGATGGTCTGCTATGCTTGTTCGAGGAGGGGATTGTCTAAAAATAAACTTAGGGAATAATGTTGGGAGGAGGGGATTGAGGAAATGATTAAGGGGAAAGGTATTATTTATTTATTTATTTATTCAGAATGAGATTGCTGCTGCAGAAAGGCATGCAGGCTATATATATCAAGATGATTTGAGGTTGTTTTGCATGGTTTTTGCTGCACAATTGTTCTTGAATTAGATAATTTGGGCTGGATGTTTGCAGAGATGGCATTATCTTAACAGTAACCAAGAGTTTCATCTCTATTAACAGACTTTTTTCTGAAAAAAATCATGCTATGAGGCTACTGTATATGGTTATTTATTTATTTTTAAAATAAAATAATTATAAACTGATTTTTTTGATGTCATATGGCTCAACTGTTAGTGAATTTGGTTGAACAAATTAACTTGACATCTGGTAACTTTGTTAGTGTTTCTGTTGGTGTTGGGTTTTAGGGCATCTAGGAGTCTTATTTTTTTTATATTTATTTTATTATTGACTAATATTTATATAAAACAGTCATGGAGAGTGCCTTTGCAAGTGCTTCTGCAATCACAGACCAGAGGCAAAAAATAGAGCAGTATAAACAAATTCTTTCTGCTGTTATTGCATCAAATGATATCATTCAGGCAAAGAGATTTATAGATCACAGTTAAGTTTCTCTCCTCATATAGGATTTGTTGGTTGCTTGAATTCCAACTATCTCATGTGCTTTGATTGCATGGAATTGTTTTGTTTGGACGTTGCAGTGTTGTCAGATGTTGTTCCATTAGTCGTGGCACGGCAACTTTTGCATACATTTGCCCAAGAATTGGGAAGATTGCAGCCAGAAGCACAGAAAGAGATTGCCCATTATGCCCTTGCTCAGATTCAGCCTCGTGTTGTGTCATTTGAAGAGCAGGTTAAGTTTTTTGGCATTAGTTTCTATAATTAACACTTCTATTTGCCCGGGAGATGATAGTTGTTATTTTTAGTTTTTCAAATAAACACTAATGTTTTGGGAAGTATCAGATGTGGTTTACAGTGGGTTAACTTTCTCATATTGCTGTATTTTCCTGCCTTTGCTAATAATCAGTTGTTAAGAATCCTTTAGTATAGGCATTTCTTACTTCTTTATGAATCATACTTCTAAGGCTTTCTGGAAAATATGTTAGTTGTTTTAGTGGGGGGAGAGAGAGAGAGAGAGAGACCATTTAGCTATTACAACTACAACTTTAAAGGAATTTGGCACGGCTGCATAAACTGCAGTGAGATGGTGGTGAATGATAGGAGTTGAGAGTTGTGTTAAAAAGGGGGGAAAGCAGTTTTATGTCTTGCTAGTTCTTGTGTTCTTTCTTAAATTCTATCCTCTACACTGATTGTTATGGTTCCTAAATATAGGTTTTAATTATTAGAGAGAAACTTGCAGAGTTATATGAATCTGAGCAGGAATGGTCAAAAGCAGCTCAGATGCTCAGTGGCATTGATCTTGATTCTGGAATGAGGTCTAGCATAATTTTTAACCTCTTTTATCTATGTGCATGTATTATAATTCAGCACATGCGCTTACTTTTTTTTTTTTGGTCAAACTTTTGCCAGGTTGATTGATGATACATTCAGGCTGTCTAAGTGTGTCCAAATTGCTCGTTTATATCTTGAGGTATTGATATTATTGTATTTCATGACTTGTGGCATCTCTATTTCTTATTCTTGGCACGTCTTTGATAATCCATTGGCATAACTTCCTCTATGTGGCTGAGATATAGGCTAACTTCACATCAAGAGGCCAGCCAAGTGATATAAAGGAATCATTAGAGACGTACTTGATCTTTTAGTGTTTTAAATCCTTGTTTTAGCAACTTCTTTTATCTCGTCTTTTTTTAAGAGGAGTTGGAAAAGGTAAAGAAATGGTTAACTTCCATCATGCTATTGAAACTGATTACAAGCTTAACAGCAGATGGTCCCCTTCAAATAATGGTTTTCATTGTGCCTATGTTTTTAATGCCAGAATTATTAAAAAAAAAAAAGGATTCTTCTAATTTGCAGAATGATAGCAATCCAAATCGCTATGGGTTGATTTATTCCAGGAAAAATAAGCGTCTTAGGATTAATTAGGAAGTACTTAGCAATATTTATTATTTTTAATGATTTCAGCAATATTATTTTGGATATTATTTTAGATATTTCAGAATAAGTGGAATATCCACAAGTAGGATTTTAGATATTCTTTAGTATTTTAGATTTAGATATTATTTTAGTATTTTTGATATTATTTAGATTTCCTAGTTTGAATTTTGAATTAGAATTTGATCTCTCTGTACTTCTATAAATAGGCCCTTTTGCCTACTCAATAAAGCATCGAATATTTAAAGAGTTTATTAAACACTTGGAGATCCTCCTGGGCTGTTTTAGAGAGATTAGTGAGATTCTTGCTATCCCTCTAGCACAGAGTAATTTATTCTTTATTTTCCATTATCCCTATTTCCTATTATTTCTATTTCCCTATTCGTGCTTCATCAATTTGGCATCAGAGAAAAACCGATCACCAATGGCCAAAACACGTTCGACTCACGCGGTCCCATCTTCCGAAATCAACCCATCCTTGCAGGCGTCTCCAGCACGAGAGACCAAACCACATGCGACTTCCACTGCTCATCTCGCGACCGAACCACAGGCGACGTCCGCTGCTCATCTCGCCACCATCGCTGCAAGACTCGAAGCTCTGGACGAATTGAAAGACAAAATCAACGCATTGGAAATTTCAGCATCTCGGTCACACAGAAACAAAGGACGCTCGCGGCCAAACAGAAACCGAGGGAGGTCGCACGTCTCGGCTGAGGACAGTGACGATGACTCTGAGACTTCTAGGCGCAACATCCGAACCCCGTACACCAAAATTGAGTTTCCTAAGTTCGATGGGGGGGCGACCCACGCGGCTGGGTTCTGAAGGCTGAGAAAAATTTTCATTATTATGAAACACCAGAGGATGATAAGGTTGATGTAGCAGCCATTTATCTAGAAGGTGATGCTCTAGATTTATTTTCATGGTTAAATTCATAGCGGGCAATACTATACTGGGATGATTTGGTTAAGGCATTCCAAGAACACTTTGGGCCACCGGAATATCTTAATCCCGATGAAAATCTGTGTAGCATCAAGCAAACTGGTTCTGATCAAGACTATCGGAAGGAATGGGCATAAAAGGTGGCACTGGTTGCAAATTGGCCAGAACACTGCCTTCTCGGCGTCTTTATGAACGGCCTCAAGGAAGAACTGCGTTCACACGTAAGGATTCAGAAACCACGTAGTGTTTACAGAGCCGCTAGCCTCACCTTAGAATTTGAGAAACAATTATCAGTTGCTCGCAGTACTAAGTTTGGCCCTTCAAATCGAAGCTTCACTACGTCATCGTCGACCACTGGGAAATATCCTGCGCTGAATTATTCCTCGTCATCATTCCCTTCCGCAGGACGTACATCGGCTGTAGATCCTGAACGCCAAAGGCGACGCGACAAAGGCTTGTGCTTCCGGTGTGCGGAGCCTTTCCGACCAGGACATAGATGTAGCACCTCATTCTCATTAATGGAGGTGGACGACAATGGCAACCCCCTTCCTGAGTCTCTTGACCCTATAGTTGATTCTGAACTAGAGGAAACAGAGGAGACTGAGGTTGCTTTTAATGTTATCTTGGGCACACCTTCGGCCTCCACTATGAAGATAAAGAGTTTCCTTCATTCTCAACAGGTACTATTGTTGGTGGACAGTGGATCCACCCACAATTTTATTTCCACTACCTTGATGCAAAAACTTGGTATTCCCACTAGCACTGTATCTTCCTTTGGTGTTCAAATTGGGGATGGCCGGGTTATTCGCTGCAATCAGGTTTGCCAGGTCCTTGAGGTCCAACTTTCAGGGCTAACAATTAAACAGGACTTCTTCCCCTTCTCCTTGGCCGGGTCAGATTTAGTATTGGGAATTAAATGGTTAGCATCACTCAACACAGTACAGGCAAATTGGAACGACATGTTCATGATTTTCTGGGTTGAGGGAAAGAAATACAAGTTGCAAGGAGAACGGCCAAAGGCTAGTCCTCAGGTTTGTCTCAAAAGCTTGGAGTTTCACCAGACAGAATCAGCAAAACGTGCAGCCTTAGATGTATCAGATATCCTTCAAAACTTTTCTGCTGTTTTTGAAGAGCCTACTACACTGACACCTTCCCGTGGCCACTATCACATGATCTCTTTGCTGCCAGGGGCTTCCCCACCAAATTTGAGGCCCTATCGCTATCCTCATTACCAAAAGGACGAGATTGAGTCTCAAGTTCGCTCCTTATTAGACCGAGGGTTCATCCGCCCTAGTTCTAGTCCATTTGCCAGTCCCGCCTTATTGGTGAGCAAGAAGGATGGCACTTGGCGGTTGTGTGTGGATTATCGTCGCCTCAACAAAATTACGATTCTAGATAAGTACCCCATCCCTAATATTGATGAATTATTAGATGAACTGCACGGTGCTACATATTTTTCGAAGATTGATTTACGATCTGGGTATCATCAAATTCGGATATTACCTTCCGATATTCATAAAACGGCATTTAGAACCCACTCCGGTCATTATGAATTTGTGGTCATGCCGTTTGGTCTCACTAACGCCCCCGCAACATTCCAAGCTATCATGAATAATTTGTTTCGCCCTTACTTAAGGAAATTTGTGCTCGTCTTCTTTGACGACATTTTAATTTACAGTTCTTCTGCACATGATCATTTCCGGCATCTCGAGATTATTTTTCAGATCCTACAACAACACTTTTTCTTCGCCAATGCTAAAAAGTGTTTTCTGGGACAAACGAGGGTTGACTACTTGGGACACATTGTTACTAGTAATGGCGTGGAAGTTGTCCCTGAGAAAATTAAGGCTGCTGCTCATTGGCCTACTCCACAATCAGTGAAAGACTTGTGCGGTTTTTTAGGACTCACCGGCTATTATCAGAGGTTTGTAAAGAACTATGCCTCATTGCGCGACCTCTAACCGATTTAACCAAAAAGGGTGCCTTTCAGTGGTCGGATGCGGCCCAAACAGCTTTTGAGGAACTTAAAATAGCTCTCACTACCACTCCGGTCCTTCACTTACCGGACTTTCGACAACCTTTTACGGTTGAATGTGATGCTTCTGGGAACGGTATTGGGGCTGTACTAATGCAAAATAACCATCCTGTAGCATATTTTAGCAAAGGATTCTCCTTCTCAAATCGTTACAAATCAGCTTATGACAGGGAGTTACTTGCCTTGGTCCTTTCACTACTAAAATGGCGTCACTACTTATTGGGTAACCATTTTTTCGTACAAACCGACCATCACAGCCTGAAGCACTTGTTAGACCAAAAGATTGTGACTACTTCCCAACAACGACTCCTGGTCAAACTCCTTCCTTTTGATTTCACCATTCGTTATAAACCAGGGCGAGAAAATGCAGCCGCTGACTCTGTCTCGACGGCCCCAGCAGGCAGAGTTTTTACACATGGTCATTCCTATGGCCCATGACCTAGATCAACTTCCGCAGGCACTATTGGAGGACCCTGACACCAGGGCAAAGATAGAGGAGTTACAGACCCACCCTGACACTATTGGAGGACCCTTTCACTTTGTGAATGATCGGTTATTCTACAAGACACGTTTAGTCATACCCAATATCGTCTCACTCAGAGAAAAATTGATGGCCGAAGCTCATGAAACGCCAACCGGGGGGCATGGAGGGTACCTCAAGACTCTGCGACGGTTAAATGACCAACTGTTCTGGCACGGGATGAAAAACGATGTCAAGCGCTATATCCAACGTTGCCACACTTGTCAGCAGAACAAATATCAAACATTGGCACCGGCAAGACTCTTGCAGCCACTTCCTATTCCAGAGCGCATTTGGGAGGACATTTCTCTTGATTTTATTACGGGGCTCCCTAAATCCAAAGGTTTTGATGTGATTTTCGTGGTGGTGGATCGTCTCAGTAAATACAGCCACTTCATTGCCCTTACTCACCCTTATACAGCTAAAGCTATCGCCGCCACTTTTTGCCAGGAAATTGTTCGCCTTCACGGCATACCACGTTCTATCGTTTCTAATAGAGACCCTCTTTTCCTCAGTCACTTCTGGCAGGAGTTATTTCGTTTAAGTCAAACCCGCTTAAACATGAGCACCTCCTACCACCCACAAACAGATGGGCAAACTGAGGTCGTCAATCGATGCCTCGAGACTTGCTTACGTTGCTTTGCACATGACCAACCTAAACAATGGAGTAAATTTCTTTGCTGGGCAGAATTTTCTTTCAACACTGAGTTCCATGTGGCTGCTAATACTTCTCCATTTAAATTGGTTTATGGTCGTGATCCCCCACCTCTCATCCCTTATGTCAAAGGTGAAACAAGGATTGCTGACTTAGAAGAACAACTGGAAACACGTGACGCCATGTTACGAGTTTTAAAAGGGAACCTCCTTAAAGCTCAACACCGGATGAAGCTACATGCCGATCAACATCGCCGGGACCTTGAGTTTAACCCAGGGGACGCGGTTTGGTTACGCATTCAACCATATCGACAATGTTCATTGGCGCGATCAAAGTTTCAGAAACTATCTCCACGTTTCTTCGGACCCTTTACGGTGGCCAGACGTATTGGCAAGGTCGCCTATGAACTAGCCCTCCCGCCGACTGCCAAAATCCATCCTGTCTTTCATGTTTCCCTTCTCCGTCCTGCCTATGGCCAGCAAGCTCCTACTCCTCCTCCTCCTCTTCCTCTCTCAGCTGATATGGAGCTCATCCTGCACCCTTCAGAGGTATTGCAGCATCGCTGGACGCCAGATCACAGATTGGACATACTTGTGGCATGGGAGAACCGCCCTTTGGAGGAAGCTACTTGGGAGGAATATCATCTCGTTGCAAAAACAATTTCCTCAGTTTCGCCTTGAGGACAAGTCGACTTTCCAAGGGGGAAGATATGATAGCAATCCAAATCACTATGGGTTGATTTATTCCAGGAAAAATAAGCGTTTTAGGATTAATTAGGAAGTACTTAGCAATATTTATTATTTTTAATGATTTCAGCAATATTATTTTGGATATTATTTTAGATATTTCAGAATAAGTGGAATATCCACAAGTAGGATTTTAGATATTCTTTAGTATTTTAGATTTAGATATTATTTTAGTATTTTTGATATTATTTAGATTTCCTAGTTTGAATTTTGAATTAGAATTTGATCTCTCTGTACTTCTATAAATAGGCCCTTTTGCCTACTCAATAAAGCATCGAATATTTAGAGAGTTTATTAAACACTTGGAGATCCTCCTGGGCTGTTTTAGAGAGATTAGTGAGATTCTTGCTATCCCTCTAGCACAGAGTAATTTATTCTTTATTTTCCATTATCCCTATTTCCTATTATTTCTATTTCCCTATTCGTGCTTCATCACAGAACAATTGATTTTTTTGGGGCTTATTTGCAGGATGATGATGCTGTTAATGCTGAAGCTTTTATTAATAAAGCATCATTCTTGGTTAGCAATAGTCAGCAAGAAGTACTGAATTTACAGTACAAGGTCTGAACATTCGTAGCCACTGAATGGTAAATGAGCTAAGTTAGCTAATGACTTTATGCTTTAGCTTTTACTGATCTGTTTCCCCCATTTGTTTCCAGGTTTGTTATGCAAGGACTTTAGATTTAAAGAGGAAGTTCTTGGAAGCAGCCTTACGATATTATGACATATCTCAAATTGAAAAGCGGAAAATAGGAAATGAGTATGTATCTTGCATATTATTTGTTTATTGATCCTTCATTTAGCTCTTGGTAGTCATCAATACATATAATCAAATCTTTTGCAAGCCTTAATATTCATAGTTTGAACAAGAAGTTGCAAGCCTTAATATTCATGATGAATATTGCGACTCATTTCTTTGATTCTGGGGAATATATGGGGAAAATGTGTTTGAACAAGAAGTTGCAGGCATATTCCTTGAATTCATTTTTTTAAAAATATTTCTCTACTTATCCTTTGTTAGCATGCCTTCTTTGATCGGTAACATATCCAGTCGCACTATTTTTTTTTTAATTTTCTTTATCTTGGTAATGCTTGCAGATCCTTAATCATTTTATTTATTTAGGTAAATAAAATATCGTGAAACAAGTTCTGAAGTTGCAGACTGTTTTGTAATGTTTAATAAAATGCTTAGTACTTGTGTCTATCTTATTTGTTTAAAGAGTTCAGGAACCCTATATGTTGCCAACAGCATTGCTGAAAATGTCTTACTGCTGTTTTGAACAGCTTTATTTATTTTTTTTTTTCCATGTCATTACTTATTAGAATTCCTCTTCCTTTTTTGGCTTCTGATGATAGTAAGCCTTTCTTATAAAATGGTTAGATATTTCTTTTTTGGGTTCATGCTGCAACTAAATGGGTCATAAGTTTGTTTCTGCGTGGTCCAAGCTGTATACTCAGTCGTTGGCAGCAATATCTGCATCTTAACCATCATTGGTAGCCAAAAGGGGGGAAGGGAACATAACAGAATCTATAGTGCTCAGGGCCTAATTACTGATAGGTTATGGATGCCTTGGATATGTGAATTGTCTAGTGTCATCTGGTATAGGCACCTGGAGACAGGAACAAAACTATAAGCGTAATATCATTTGCATTTTCAGTGCTTCCTAACCCTCTTTGATATGCTATGGTTGTTTGTCATTTTGATAAAAATGTGCTAACTTTCTGTTACAGGGTGATAGATGAAGATGCACTTGAACAAGCTTTATCTGCTGCTGTTACATGTACAATATTGGCAGCCGCAGGACCCCAACGTTCTCGTGTTCTTGCTACATTATATAAGGTAAACGCTTCAATTGTGAAACAAAAGATTTTATGCTTGTAATTCTATTATCATACCAATATTTTGGTGCCTTTATTAGGATGAACGCTGCTCAAAGCTGAAAATTTATCCAATACTGCAAAAGGTTTCTCTCTCTCTCTCTCTCATCCCCCCCCCCCCCCCCCCAAAAAAAAAGCTCCCCACTCTCCCCCTCATATTTCTCAATTTACAAGATTTCCGTGCTTAATATGTTAGGTGTACTTGGAGAGAATTCTGAGAAAGCCTGAAATTGATGCATTTGCAGAAGAATTGAAAGCACACCAGGTTATATTTGCATGCTTTGTATTTTTAAGTTTTGTTTGAGGCCATCCACTGTATGTCTGAGGATTTGCTTGTCCTTCAGAAAGCCCTTCTTCCAGACAATTTTACTGTGCTGGACCGTGCAATGATTGAGCATAATCTACTGAGTGCAAGCAAACTTTACACAAATATTAGGTTTGAGAAATTACATGTCCAGTTGATTGTTCCCTTGTGCCCATTACATTTTAACATTAATGCTAGATGATATACATTTTAACCCAGTTTATGTTTCCATTGTAGCTTTGATGAATTAGGAACACTGTTGGGAATTCCACCACACAAGGTAAAAGCATTTAGCCCCAATGGTTTAGAAATGCGCAATTGGCAGGGTGTCTCGTACAAGACAGTTCTCATTTGCATTACAACTCCGTATTCATAATATAAGTCGCATTTATTGTCAACAAACTATATTGCTGGTTAAAATAAATGGTGAAATAAGGCCAGCAAATGAAGGCTTCTGCATGATGATGATAATGTTTTGTAAATTTTTCTTTTAAAAGAATGTCTTTTAAATTTACTGAAAGGCAACCAGAGGCAACACCTCATGATTTCTTTTGATTTTCTCCAAATAATTTAAGTGCAGGCTGAGAAGATAGCATCAAGAATGATTTATGAGGATCGGATGAGGGGATCTATTGATCAGGTACGAATAACTATATAATCTCTTTTTTTTCCTCGTAAATAAATTTTGGATTGAGGTAAAAGTATATCGTTAAGTAGAAGAATGTAAGAAACAAGAGCAGTGGAAAGGTAACCTGAATTACAAAAGCCAAACTAGCAGGAGTAGCTCATCAATTTAGTTCACCCATCTTTCCATGTCCAACAATGAAGCCCAAGTAGCTTTCCACCGAGAAGCATAATGAAGCTACAAGTACGTCTGATCGCACAAATCTGGCAGCAGTTCAAATTACCCTTGAAAATGTCAGCTTTCCTCACTGTCGATAGGCATAAAGCACAAAATAGCATTACCTACATCAAAGACATAAACGACAATTATTATTTACAAAATCACTTACTTTTGGTATCCTCTTTAAAATGTGGGCTATTCATCTTCTGAACGGCTTATTTCAGGTTGAAGCGGTCATACATTTTGAGGATGACACTGAAGAGTTACAACGATGGGACCTGCAGGTAATTTTCTGGATAAAAATATAATATCGCATCCTCATGTTTGTGCAGCTGCGTAAAATTTGTATGTCTGAATCTGGAGCCCTCTATATTGTGACATTTGTTAATTGATTCGACTATTCATTTAATATTGTTGAATAATGTTTCCCCCAAGAAAAATGGAATCAAGTTGAAACTCTGATAATTTCTATATGGCCAATTCATGTGTCTTGAGAAAATGACATTTTGGATTAGAAAAAAAGATATGGAGTCCACCATTCATTGAGTGTGTTAAACACAATCTGTATTTATCTCTTTAAGAAAGAAATTGAGAGAATCTACTTCCAAAATCCACTTCTCAAGAGCCTCAGTCTCATCTTTCTTCTATATGTTGGTTATTGTGCTTGCAGATTGTAGGCCTATGTCAATCGCTCAATGATGTTTTGGACAGCATGGCCAAGAAGGGCTTTCCAGTTCCTGTTTGAAGGGGATCATAGATACTTTCTTGTTTATTCATTCTTCGAAAAGCCTCTGATTTTTTGTTTCTCGGAATATTTATTTTTTTCCTTTTGAAAATGACTATATCAATCTCTGATAACATTAATTTTCTCATATATTAGATAGCTGATTTGGCGTCAACCGAGCTTGTCCCCGGGGCTTTATTTAGTTTACCTCATTGTTTGACGAGTTCGTGAAAGTCTATTGTATTTGTATCTGCGGCATTTTCATTGTGCTCCTTTGTCTTTCATTTATATGTGGGTTTATTTTAAGTTTTTGATATAATAATTATTGATAAAAAGGTACACAAGGCTCCCACTAAAAAATTGTTTTCAGAATTTGAAATCGTGATCTCCAAGTCACATGTCAGTATAGCTGCAACAAAACTCACCCTCTAATAATTATTGAAAAAATGATCAAATAAAGATGGGCAGAACTTGCGAGAGTCTGTCGGATGGTTTATCATTGAGACAGCAAATTCTTGGGACCCTTATCTATGATAATGATTGAATCTTTCAATTTCATTTCTGAATGGACGATATCAATTTTATAAAGTAGATATAAAATATATAGAATTTACCCGAAGTTACTCTATGTTTTGTGACATGAACTTGAAACATATTGGTGCCTTCTGTGTGATAATTTATCTGTACTTTTTCATATAGTGTATAGGGAAAAATATAATTTGGCTATCAACTTTATACATAAAATCTTATAATATCCGTTTAACAAAAATGGATTAGCTAATCACATTATTAAATTATCCATTCATAATTATATTAACACTCATTCAATTAGTATCCCATTAAAGTTTTTTTTTTTTTTTTGAAAAACCCAATGACAAATTACTCCCTTCAGTTTTTAATATATGATATATTTGGGAAGTTGATGTTGGTCCTAAATATAAGATAGTTTTTATATTTCTCAACATTCTCTTAATTTACTCCTATTGATGTTTTCTTAATAATAATCAAGGAGGAGAGGGTATGAGGGAATTGAGGAAGATGATTAGGACATTTTAGAAAATATATGTCATATTAACTAACTCAACTAACTTCCTTAATATAATCAAAATAGATAAATATATCTTATATTAAGGAATGGAAGAAATATTCCCTACTATCGACAAATTCCCTTTGCTCCAGGAAGTTTGACCTCTTCAATAATAACTGCGATTGAAATTATGCATTTTGTTTCCAAATTATTTGAATTTATTGTGATATTATTCTCATTTAATTCCCATTTTTTATTATTAGGGTATGGAAATAAGTTAATAAAGTAAATTGAATTTATCAGTAGACATTAAGAGACTATTTGGTATGAGGGATTTAGAGGGGAGAGGAGATTTTTATGATCTAGATTTTTAAAAAATTAGAAAATTGGGTGAAAATTTTTAATTAATTTTTCTTACTATTTTATTTTACATCTTATCTTTATTAACATATTATAACCTCACTTCTCCAATTTTTTTAAATATTACTCATAAAACACAACCACCCCCCAGGGTCTTCCTAGAGCTGGGAAAACGGGCCGGCCCTTCACGGGCTCGGGCCTAAACGGGCTTAAACTCATTTTAATTCAATTTTTTTTTAAAGTTTTACAATTTATTTATTATTTTGCTTTAAATTGGTATACATTATTTTTAAAACTCATAAATTTTTAGTTAAAATAATCATCTAATATCCAAATTATCCTTTTTTTTTTAAGTTTAAATGAATAAAACATTGTAGAAAATAAAATAAATCAAACCAATTAATAAGTGTTTGCCTGTTATTAATACTCTATTAGGAACTTAGGTGTCTCTCATATTGATAATTTAATATAATGATATTATATTTATTAATTTATTTTAAAAAAATATTAAACGGGCCTAAAAGGGCCGACCCGCAGAGCTTGTAGGGCCGGCCCTTTTAGGCCCGCTTCCATTTTCAGCCTCTAAATCATAGGTCCGGCCCTTGACGGGCTCGGGCCTAAACGGGCTAGGCCCGAATTCCCGGCTCTAGGTCTTCCCCTCTTGGCAAATAGGCTATAAATCAGGAATTCAATTTGACTGAATTTGAAATAGATATCAAATCAATCACAATCACCTAATGGTAATTTTTTTTGTATTACAAGGACAAGGGAATCATTCCCTTGGGAGTCAACCTAATGGTAATTTTAAGGCTATAAAAACAATTATGCGCGGCATATAAATGTCTTTCCCTTCATATCTAAAAGCAATTTCAGATATTTTTTATGATAATAATCAAATTAATTCTATTTAACTTTTAACGTTAATGTCACATGTTTATTACCTATCAATATATTTTGATAATCATACTACCTAATATTATATCTCTACATTTGTTATTATTGCAATTAACACTTTCAGGTACAATAATCGCTCGTGCAACGCACAAGAAAATATAACTTGTTTCATAAAATAGAAAGTAAAAAGCTTCTATTACCTCGATCTAAATTAGTTGTAAAAAGATCGTTAACCATATGAGCGTTAAATATACTCTCTCCGGTCTTAAAGCTAATTAAATTATTTTAAGGTATTTATATTTATTGTTTTTTTAAAAAATTATTTTGCTTAACTTATAAATTGATATATAGTCTAATAATACAAACATATTATATGAGCAAGTAACTTATTTAGCTTCTTTAATCTTTTTAAAAAAAAATCAATTATATCTTATATTTACGATAAAAATGAGTATTTAGTTTGTCACCTTCACCTGATTCCTGTAAAACTGAACTACCCTCATATTATATATTACTTCCTCCTGCCTTATGTAGAAGCAACATTTTCTTGCACAAGAATAGTGAATAGTGATATGTAAACGAAAAAAGAGGATTAGTTAGTTGTTAATAGCAATTGGGACTTAGTTAGGATTAATAGTTCTTGAGGTTTGCCTATGAGACATATACCCTTTCCTGTCCTTTTTATAAAAACCCAAAATTTGAATTGTCTTGATCCTTTTTATAAGAACCCGGCAAAAGTTGTTTAAGAATTTAATGATTTTTTTTTTCATTTTTTCCCCTTATTAATTGTATAAATCGCATTGATTAAAATGTTGATTATATTTGTATTTACTCAATTTCACTCTGTCACTTGCCCCCTCATAAATAAGGACATATTTGAAAAAATAAGGTTTATTTCAGATACATTTAATGTTTTTAACTAATTTTAACCTTTTTCTTAAACTGCGTAATTCAGTTATTGTACTTTTATAAATAGGATCGGAGGAAGTAACTCTTTAATGTGTTTGTGTTTTCCATGATGAAGTAGCTCCAATCTCTCTCTCCTCTCCTTTTCCTTTGGGTTCTCTCTCTCTCTGGTCTTTCTTCTTCCCTGTCTCTATTATTCTCTATTCCTATCTCTTTCTTCCTAGTTTCCTACACTTCCTTAACAAATAGTCTTGTGTATAAACAACAATGCATAGTTAATGTATTTTTTCTATCTTTACCCTAATTAATAACAAATTCTTCTAATCTCCTTTCTCACCCACTGTCTTTCTCTATAATAGGAAAAAAAACTATATCTATATAATTATTGCTTCAAACTAACTAATATTTTAATTTAAATGATTTAGTTAGTTGTTGTTTATATACAAGGCTAGAGGGAGTACATGAGAAATGAGATACACTATTGACAATTTTTTTTATTCATGTAAAACGTAATAAATTATCCCCATGCTCCAAGTAAGAAAAGTAAAGATCATGAATGCATATTTACGATATCAGATCTACATAGTTGTTAATAGTAGTTGAGAATCGATTAGGATTAATGATTCTTGAGGTGTACAACAAAAATTAAATTTCTAGTCCACACACGCCATCAGAAGTTAAGCTAAAATTTGCAAACAAATTAAATTTCAATAGACCTCTGTGTAGTTACCTAGGCATAATTTTTCCTTTAAAATATTTTGAATTAAATAAAGTTAATCCAAATTTAAGAAAATATTTTTCCTGTTGGTCGGCAAGATACGGAGACTTGGTGGTGGGATGAGACTGTTCAAGAGAAAGTCAAGCATAAGAAATATTACTTTAAAGCAATACACTTGTGTAATAATGTTGAAAATTGGGAAAGGTATCGTTTGGCTAAAAAAGAGACTAAGAAGGTAATGAGTGAAGCTTGTAATAAAGTATATGAGGAGTTTTATAAGGTCTTAGAGACAAAGGCAGGAGAACGTAAGATCTACAAGATCGCAAAGAATAATGAGAGAAAATCGAGAAACTTGGACCAAGTGAGGTGTATAAAGGATGAAGAAGGCAACGTTTTGGTTGCTGATGGAGATATTAAGAATAAGTGGGAAGCCTACATTTATAAGTTGTTCAATGATGAAGGGGGAGCGTCGCCTTGTGATTGGGAAGATTTGACAACTCGAGAAGGTGATTTTAATTTGTCATTTTACCGCAAGATTTGGGTTAGCGAGGTTAGGGAAGCTCTTAAGAAAATGGAAAATGGTAAAGCTGTTGGACCTGATGGTATTCCTATTGAAGTTTGGAAATATTTGGGTGAAGAGGATGTGTTGTGGCTCACAAAATTATTTAATGAGATTTTACGATTCAAGAAAATGACGGATGAGTGGGAAAAAAAATATTTTCTTGATTCCTATTTATAAGAATAAAGAGGATACTCAAAAGTGTGCAAACTATAAAGAAATCAAGCTTATGAGTCATACAATGAAATTGTGGGAAAAGTTGATTGAACACAAGTTGAGGTTGAAAACTGATATTGCTGAAAATCAATTTGGATTCATGCCAAGAAGGTCTACAAAAGAAGCAATTTATTTATTAAGGGGGCTAATGGAAAAATATAGAAGCAATGGAAGAAATTTGCATATGGTTTTTATTTATTTGAAAAAAGCATATGATCGTGTGCCAAGAGAGGTACTCTAGAAAGCCTTGAAAAAGAAGGGGGTGCGGATTGCATATATCAAAGCCATTCAGGACATGTATGAGGGAGTTACAACCAATGTTAGAACGCATAAAGGTGTAACAAAAGACTTTCCTATAAGGATTGACCTACATCAGGGATTAGCTTTGAGCCCTTATTTGTTTAACCTAGTGGTAGATATTCTAACTGAGCCTGTAAAAGAGGAAATCTCTAAATGCATGCTTTTTGCGGATGATATAGTTCTGTTGGCTGAATCCAAGGAGGAAATTAATTCTAAACTTGAAATATGGAGATAGACTTTGGAAGTGAAGGGTTTTCATTTAAGTAAGAGTAAAACTAAATATATACATTACAAATATGATAAGAGATAAGGTCAAAGCGAAGTGGAAGTTAAATTGGGAAGGCAAGTCATTCTACAAGTGACAAAATTTAGGTATTTTGGATCAATTATACAACAAGATGGTGAAATTGATGGAGATGTCAATCACAGAATTCAAGCTAGATGGTATAAATAGAGAAAGGCCACTAGAGTTATTTATGATCAAAAAGTACCTAATAAAATAAAAGGGAAGTTCTACCGCACTGCTACAAGACCAGCAATGCTATATGGTAGTGAGTGTTATGCTTTAAAGGGACAACATGAACATAAAATGAGGGTAGCTGAGATGAGGATGTTGAGATGGATGTGTGGTCCTACAAGAAAAAATAAGATTCATAACAATCATATACGTGAACGAGTTAAGTGGTCTTTATTGAAAGAAAAATGATAGAAAGTCGTTTGAGGTGATTTGGACATGTTCAACGAAGGCCATTGAATGCACCGGTGAGGAGGGTTGATTAAGCTATATAGAGTCTTGTAAAACGAGGTCGTGGAAGGCCAAAACGAACGCTCAATGAGATTATAGAGAAAGACCTTTTAATTAATAATATACCAAAAGATATGATTTTCGACAGAGCACAATGGCATTGTGCGATCTATGTAGCTAATCTCACCTAATAAAATAAAGACTTTGTTGTTGTTGAAGTTAATCCAAATTTAAAAATAAATTAAAAAATATTAGTAACAAGAGCGACAAGGTGAAAAAAATTCACCTGATTTGAACAGAAAATAGAACAACCGAGTATATTCGCGTCAGAAACAAATTTAAATTTAAAAAAAAAAAACTAATACAAGAAATGGCTCAAAATTCCATACCAAGGCCGAAGCTAAGATACTCAGCTCCGCAAACTCCAACCGATCTTAGATTTCAATTTGAGTTTAATACTTCATTCAATTTTAAATATAAGATCCAGTTAATTTTTTAGAAAATTAAAAAAACTAATTAAATTATTTTAAAACATTTATATTTATCCTTTTTTTCAAACTAATTTGTCTGATTATAAATTAATATATAATCATACACAACATATGATATGATTAAGTAGCTTATTTAACATACTTTAATCTCTCCAAAAAAAAAAAAAAAACTAGGTGTTATAAGACTGGATGTAATAATACAACATATATCCCCACCATGAACAAGCAAGCCATGAACCTATACTGGTGGGGTATGATAATAAGGATTCATATTGAGTTACAAGGTTGAAATGATTCATCACGAACTGAAGCGGTCAACACTAAAATTTGAGGTCAAAAATTCGCTGGACATTTGTGAAATCAAAGTGCCAGCGCCCAAAAGAATAACGGTTGTTGCACTCATTCCTGGGCACCTGAAGAGCACAAATATCGCAGCTTGTATTCATTGGAGGAACATGTATCGGCTAGATCTTGATGTAGTCCAGTTATTGCTTGTTGCAGAGATTTTAACGATGGAAGCAGTTTTCTACAGTTCTGTTGTATATGATTCCCATGAGCTTTGCAAAGCTCCTGCAGACCCAAAAAATTCAATATTTAAAATCATTTGAAGAAAAAACCAAAAACAAAAAACAAAAAAGACACCACGTGCATTAATGCAGGAAGTTGGATAAAATTATATCTACAGACTCATCGTCAATACAAGTTACATAAAAAGTTGAAGAAAACTGCAATTATGCCCAAAGATTAAAATAAATAACAAACAAATTTTGAAGACCTAATGTAAACCAGATTTTACTACTCGGGCATGAGGGAGGGAAGCCTTTTTTTGCACCCAAAAAAAACAATAAAAAAACACGCGCTCACACAAGGGACACAGCCTAAAGAGATCCCCCTTAGGAAATTATACATGCTTTTCAAATAGAATAGCGAATTCTATTATGCTTTCAACTTAAACATAGAATTTGAGATAAATTACACTATTTACGACTTATAAAATATAAATAGTAATAGTAATGTAACTTGCAATAGCTTTATATAATATATTGATTTTCTGTAAAAAAAAAAAATTCTATGCATCTATATTCTATATGTTTATATACTGATCCGATCTTCAATATAAAACATTCGAAAAGTTAATCTTGGTCCAAAATATAAGACGTAATTTTCATATTTATTAATTTTTTCCTAATTTATCCCTATTAATGCTCCCTTAACCATAATCAAGGAGAAGAGTGAAAGAGCGAATGAAAGAAGATAACTAAAATTGTTTTAGAAAATACAAGTCATATTAACTAATTTAACCAACTTCCTTAGTTTAATTAAATTGAGTAATATGTCTTATATTAAGGACCGGAAGGAGTATAATATACTCCCTCCAGTCCCAAATATAAGATAAAGCTGACTTTTTTTGGAGAAACTAAGGAAGCTAATTAAATTACTTTAGAGTATTTATATTTTTATTTTTGTCCAAACTAATTAGTTTGACTAATAAACTGATATATAATCTAAAGATATATAACATATGATGTGATTAAATAACTTATTTAGTTTCCTTAATCTCTAAAAAAATTCAACTTTGTCTAATATTTAGGACGGGAGGAGTAATATTTATAAAAAGCCGCACTATTTTATAAGCTATGAAATACTAAAGTTACTTGTTAGTGCAAGTCTCTTGTCTTGCAGGTAGTCTAAAGAATAAGCTGTGCTTAGCTGGGCTTGTTTTATAGTTTTTTTATAGACATAAACTGTAGCTTTTCAAAAACTTGATGGTAGACTTTTCACAAGTTAAAACTTTATAGCAAGCCTCTAAATAAGATTTTCTGTGGATATTAAGGTAGTAGATAAAAACCTGAGACCATCTGAGTATAAACTCCAAATGTGGGCATTTTTCTAGGAGATCTGCAAGTGCGTCAATTAATCTCTGCAGATATGTACGAGGAATTGATGAAGCAACTGCAGGAATATCTGCCGGACTGACAGCATAAATACATTTTTTAATTATTGAGTCCTCATTCAACCGAAGGCTAAGGATCAAAGCTCTAGCATGTTGATTTTCCATTAGAGCACCATCGATAGCCTGTGAATAAATGTGAGCTCAAGTTACTAATGAACATCAAGAGAGGAATTGTTGCAGCAGGTAAGAACAGTGTATGCTAGTTTCAGCAAAATCAAAACAACATATTATTGTTCAAAAAAAAATCAAAACAACATATTAAGTTCAATTATGTTTATTGTAATAAAACTACTTTTCAAGAATAGAACTGCTTCTGTAAAGACATTCAACAACTTTTTACTGGGACCATGTTGCCTTCACATGTGTCAGTATGACAGTTTCATCTTGAACAAGAAACAGTTGATCTGTACTCAAAGGAGCGTGTGTTATCAGTTTTTTCAACATATTTTCTAAAGTTATTTAGCAGGGAAAATATGTTCCATGGTAATCTCATTTCTATGAAATAAATAAGGCATTAAGTATCTACACTTGGTATTATGGGAAAAATTGTGACGTTTGAAAAATTATACCTCTGGTGTAACGTCAATGTCAAGGTCAGTTGGATCGAAGATGAAAGATTCATCAACTGAAAAAACTAGAACTCCCTCAGTAGTTGCAGCTGCGAAAGTCCGACCAGTTGGTGCAATTTTTAGGCATTTTGTTCGAGCAATAGGCCTTCCACGGTTAGGCAAGGAACCTGGTAAATCATCTATTTTCCCACGAGTTTGTACATCAACACCTTCTTCAACATCACTGTTCTCATCATCAATCAAATCCAGTGGGCCAAATTCTGTCATATTCTTTGAATTTAACTTATCAAGGACTCCATCTAATGAGAGATTGAGAGTTATCTGAAATCGCCGGATCAGTACCTGAGCAAGAAAAGATTTTAATTAATGAACAGAACCGTTTAATGAACAAAATGCGTAAACACAGACTAAAATGATAAAATTAAATCTGACATCCACAATCAACTGCCCAGAGTTAATAATACATGGAGACGAACAGAGAGACTGACTAATCCATTGCCTTCTCTATTCATGCCATAGAACCTATCAATTTTACTACTCAGATAAATATAGAAACAAATCAAGCATTATATTTAGTTGTGATCAGAAGCCAACTGATCAAGATTCATTATAATAAAAAGAATATCTTTTTATGTTATCATGATTTTTACAATAATCACAAATTTTCATGACATCATAGAAGTCAATGCTAGAAATCATGGAGTAAGGAACATAGGAACAGTGTTCAACCAAAGGAGCATATTCTAGAAATAAGATCCCACTCTGGTCCTTTTTATAAATCCAGTTTACCTAATTCTCACATACCAATAAAATGTAATTAACTCATTAAATATGTCCAAAATTGATGCATTTTCCCAGTTTTACCCTTATTTATGAATGGTATTCTCAACCCTCTCTCTCATCTTTCTCTATTTCCAACATGAATTAACTCAACTTTTTCATTACATTTTAATAGGGGCAAAAATTGTAACACACTCATTAATTACTCTCTAGGAGGACTTACAACAAGGACCAAATTTTTTTCCAAACTGGACTTGTAAAATGGATTGCAGTGGTATAAAGGATTCATTTAAAGCTACAAGTTGCATCTTTTAAGATGAAATTCAAGATAATGGTTGATAGAATTGTGAAAAGCCAACCTGATCAGCAACATCATACATGCAGAGATATCTACTGCTTCCCCCAGCTAAAATGTAGCCTCCATCAGCAGAATAACATAAGGTTGAGAAGTAATTCCTCGAGGTTGAGTTAGCCCATGATCTCCGGTCAGTCATAAGTCGTCCTCCAGCAATATCTCTGCGGCCTTCTATGGTGAACATTAGCACACCATCTATAGGATCCCAAAAAAGAATTTGCCCATCCATTGTGCTGCAAGCTAACTGCCTTCCATCTGGACGGTAAACTACTGTGAGAACATCATGTGTGTGAAGGAATGTTTCAACTGCTCCTTTTCCATTAAAGACATCCCACAACCGCACAGTTTTGTCCCATGATGACGAAGCTAGGACAGCCTACATTTAGAGAGGAAAAACCTGTGTTCAACTTCTTAAGATTTGTAGAAAACCACCAAATGACCAAAAATACAAACTACAGAACCCTCATTACATCACATTTGAAGAAAAACATTTCCAGTTGACAGTACTGTCCATGTAAGAAAATAAATATATTATTTTATAAAACCCAAAAAGGATGACCATGCTAATAGGAAACTACTAGCAAACTAGTGTGGGTCGAGTGCATTGCACAAAGTTTAAGAGATGAGGTAAAAAGTTTATAGCTTATGAACAGAGCATCTTGTTAGAGCTTTTATATTAAACATAGACGTAAATTACTTATATACTGTACCAACTAAAAGTTAGAACCAGCTAAAAATACAAGATATTAATTATGCTGACAAATGGTGGGAAAGATGGCTAAACTCACATTTGTAGGAGAAAACATCAATCCATGAACAGGACCTTCATGACCACTAAGCACATCCAACAAACGGCCCGTTCTCATTGACCATACAAAAATCTGTTAAACATATCATACAGCAAAATTATCATCAAACAGGGGGGAAAGTAGTATTGTCATAATCCACCCAAACTATGTTAAAAATAATACCTCAAAGGAATCCACAGTGCCAGCACAGATCACTTCACCACTTTGATCTGCTGACAGAGAAACAAACTGTCTCGCAGAAGGAGTAACAAACGTCTTGAAATTTCGATAACGGATCAAATCCCATGCACGAACAGTCCCATCCAGAGATGCACTAAGCAGGCAATGGTTACTGGCCATAAAATGCAGAGCAGTAACAGCATTAGTGTGCTCAGAAAATGTTACAAAGGAGGAGCCTGAGGAAACATTCCACACCTGTAATGAAGAAGCGCTATACTTAACCTAATATCAATTTTTAACACTTAAACTTGATCGGAAAACAAAAATCAATTCTAAGCTTGAGGGCAAATTTGCATATTAATAAAGATGCAACCACCACACAAGGAAAACTTTTCAAATCAAGATAGCATCACTAATATTTATTTACCTTCACTTTATTATCATCCGCTCCAGTAGCAAGGAGTTGTGAGTCTGGTGAATAAGCAAGACAGTTCACATCAAAGTAGTGGCCCTGCTGCTTGAATATATAGCTCTCTGATCGCCACTCCCACACGAGCAGTTGGCCCAGTTTTGCACAGCCAAAGGTCAACCAATTTCCAAGCTCATTAAACACAGCTGATGTAATCTTCTCTCTTGATATTGACAAAAGATGAATGCATACAAAATCAGGCATCTGATACAAGCCAAACCCACCATTTGAGAAACCCACAACAACCATGTCTAACTCTCTATGATAATCACATGCGGTTAGCCTTGCTGGTGCCTGCATAAAACAATCCTTCTTCAAGAATTCCCACTTCCCTCTGCACAAGTACTCATCTTCTTCAAGCATATCGGCATCCTCCTTGCCATCATTCTTTCTCTTCTTTACATTAACCTCACCGTTCACCTCAATATTTCCTTCAACATCCCTTTCTGGTGTAGTAGGCGAGGGTGGCTCAGAATCACTCCTAAATGTCCAGCTAAAAATATACGAATCCCTTGTAACCGTATAAGCTTTACAAACTCTATTAGTTTTCTTTTCAACACCAAAGAAAGCACCGATAACCGAATCTCTATGACGTAAGAACTTGAAAGGCTCGTACTTAACACCACCACTCCTCTTTTTCAAGCATAACATTCTTGCAGTCAAATCCTTAGACCCAACAATCAAGTAATTTGAGTCAGGACTCCAATCCAATGACACGATCTTATCATCGAAGCAGGCAAAAGTTCGAACCAACTCAAAAGGGAAATACTCCTTTCTAAAAGCAGGAGAGCGCCAAATTTGGACCAACTTGCCCGCTCCAACAGCAACGAAGGAACCATCTGGGCTGAATTTGACAACATGGACGGGCTTCTTAAAGGTGATACGATGGAGCACTACTTGGCGGCGAAGGTTGATGAAGTGACAGCGGCTCTTCTCGTCAACGGTGAGCAAGAAAATGCCGTCCGGCGAGACGGCTATTCGGGAGATATTTGATGATGATTGTGTAGGTAGTGTTTTAGTTTCGGATTTGATGAGGTCAGTTACGGAAACCCGGTTACCGACAGGCGAAATCAGCAATGTGTTGTTAGCAATTACAGTATTTCCACCTCTGTAAGGAGCTCCAAGCAGGTTGTGAAACCTGAAGTTCATTGCTTGAGCGAGAGGAGCGCAGAGAGACCTCAAATGTGAAAACTTCGAGCGGAAAAGGCACGGTGGCTTCGGCCTGAGGGGTTTAGGGTTTATGGAGGGGAGGGGAGGCCTGAAGTTGCAGAATACCCCAGCTCCAGCAGCAAAAACGCTTTTTTTTTTTTTTTTTTTTATGTAATTTTATCTGACTCGAAATTCTTTCCCATGAGGGACTTTTAGTGTTTAGTAAATTGGAGATTGGTAATTTTCTTATGGTCATAAGGGATCTTTTGTAAATTGATACATTTTTTATATTATTATCGTTGTTGGCATATGATTTAAATTGAAGATTCAAAAAGATTTAGTAAAGCATTACACTACTGTTAAACCTATTTTTCTTGTCCTAAATAAATAATGGCTAGACTTATTTTTTTTTTTATATAAAAATTTTAGGAAAAGGGTTATATTCACCCACGATCCAAGGGCAGGATGTCAAGTTGAGATGACTCCTCAGCGCCTCGATTATTGGGATGAATCCTCAGCGCCTCAACTGAATTACAACTAAGTAGACTTCTCCGAAATCAAACCCTCTCCCAAGGATGAGAGCATCTGACCCCTCATCGGCTCAACCCAAAGACAAGGTCACTAGATCTTCATGTTGGTACAAATTTAAATATATAACTCTAAAGTCCAATATTGATATCTCTGGGCCATTAGTTGTCACCCATGAAACTAAAAAGCCCAGTCATGACCATCTTATACTTACAAATATGGTGAAATCATGTACCAAAAAATATGGTTAGATTGAGCATTATCTATACTTATCAAATCAAAATCTATTAAAATATAAGAAAATGAATGTTCTCTTTTATTTAATAATTTTCACAATATTTACAAATTATGTAACCATTTCCATATTTATTAAATTTTCATCGTATTTTTAGGGGTGAAAGAAAGCAAATCAACATGCAGCACACCTTATAATTAGCCTTCTAGTACGTACATACGTACGTACGTACGTACATAAATATATATATATATATATTGTATAGAACTCAAGTAAATTGTACGGTACATTATTGGCAAAAAAATTATATGGTACATATTTTGTTGTGTATATCGATTTGTAAATAGTAATGACTTAAGTAAGTAAACATGAGCTCGTTAAAAATGTTATGTATATTATATATATATATATATATATATAATATAACTTGCTAATGCAAATCTAAGTCACCTTAGTAGGGTAATATAATTTTTTTTAGATGACCATAATTTAAATCATATTAAGGCAGATATAAAAAGTGTTAAAAAAACATTAAAAAAATGTTACACATATAATACATTATGCATTTAAAAACCTTTAATCACTCTTATGAGAAGAAAAAAGAAGAATACATGTATAATTTAATACACAAGTATAAGTAATACAATAAATCTAAATCTAAACATGAAATGGTGAACAATACAATATATTTTCTATTATTCTAATCTTGGAGTCCAATTGATAGAGCTTTGATACCAATGGCTAGGATTATAATACCAATTGATAGAACTCTGGTACCAAAATAGCATGTATATATAACCATTTCAAGAAGTAAACCAACAATTAAGAAAATACCTATTGATACCAAATCAGTGCACCTGCAAACCCAAGAACCAAAAAAAAAGGTAATAAAATTATGGTAAGGCATTACCTCTTAATCAACCCATGTCTAAAAGAAAAAATGAAAAGTGGAGGAGATGGTGATCTAGATGTGTTAAAATTGAACATTACGTGTAAGATAAGTCATTTGTCAAAGTCTGCTCTAAAGTTGTTTTCATCTTGTAACACATGATAGTGCGAAATGGCGCCAAAATTTAATTGCGCTTAGTTGTATTGCACCCATTGCCCCAAGTTAATACCGAATCAAATTGTAGTATAGCAACGCAATTTGAGTCATATTATTTGCATTGAATCATTATTAAATTTGGTCTATTAATTAATTAAGTGTAGACACAAACAAATGTTATTATTTTTTTGAAAATCATGACTAATTTCTATCTCTAATAACTATATTTCTTACTCTGTTATAAATAAAACATTCAAACATGTTTTGCTAAACTTAAACAAATAAATGTAGAATTGCATGACGAGGCAGGCGGTGACAATGCAAATCCAAAAGTAGAATTTATGTGGAAAGAATTCATTGTAGATCAAATGACTTTGATATTAGAGCCCGTTTGGTTCAAATCCATTACATGCCTGCAATGATAATCATGATTGCATTACCAAGATAAGAGTGTTTAGTTGCTCTTTAGCATGGTAATAGGGTTTACCATGATAATGATGATTACCAAAAAATTGGTAATCCTCATTCATACCTTCTCCCCTATGAATCCCCATTACCATCTCATTGCATGGTTTAAAAAGTCCAATTTACTCTTGAGTTTCTCATGTCTTTGATTCACTTATCTCATTTCACTTACCACAACTGCCACCGCCACTACCTCCTCCTCCTTTATCGCCGTCACCTGCACCTGCTGCTGCCACCACTACCTCCTTCGCCGCCGTCGCCGTCGCCGTCACCACCACCACTACCTCCTCCTCCGCAGTCGCCACTGTCACACTCCCGCCGCTGCCGCCGCCACCTCCTCCTTTGCCACCATCGCTCACCATTACCTCCTCCCCTGCCATCTACCTACCTCCGCAGCTGCCACCTCCTCCTCCGCTGCCACTGTAGCCGCCGCCTCCCATCCACTGCAACCACGCACTACCTCCTTTGCCATTGTCGTCGTTGCCACCTGCCCACTGCCGCCACTACTACCTGCTCCTCCGCCGTCGCCGTCGTCACACTCCCGTCGTCACCACCACCACCTCCTCTCCCACCGCTGTCGCCGCCCACCCACCGCTACCACCACCTCCTCCGCCGCCGCCGCCGCCATCATTGCTGCCACCACTACCTCTTCCTCCTCCATCTCTGCCGCCGTCGACTATTAACTATTTTTTCTACAAAGATTATATTAAGGGTAAAATAGATTTTGTGTAATATATTAATTTTAAATAATTGGTAAAATATTAACTCATTGCACATTGCTTAAAAATCAAACCAAACACTACCCTTGTATATTATATTGCATTACCATTGCATCGCATTGCACTGCACTACAGAGTATAATGAGATCGAACCAAACGGGCCCTTATTTAATAGGACTTTGATACCAATCATTATCAACTAGTTCCTTATTTCATAATCTAAAGAATGTTATATAATTTGAAAACTCTATTAAATGTTAGTTTTTGAACAATTTATAGGCAAATAGTGTAATTTTGGTTAATTGATAACATCACCTTTATGATAATGTGACTGTTAAACTCAAAGTCAAATTCTTTAGGATAACAAATACCATTATCAACTGTCTTAATTGATAAGTAATATCAAATTAGTAAGCTGAATGCAAACTAAAAGTACCATAACTTAATAAAAAGTGGCAAATAAAAGCTGAATCATGGGACACCTTTATGTTCATGCATTTCATGTGTACGCAAAGCAATTTTTTTCCTCGCCAACCATAATGCCTTAAGTTCATATCATCCTTAGGCCAATGTCATTTTTATAGCTTGCACTTCATGAAGTAAAACCTGACTGAATTGGTCTTCATAGCAACTCCATCCCTTTGAAGTCAAAATTGAAATTGAAAGAAATATAATTGAAAAGGCACACAAAAACTTTAATATAAATACTCTATTGAATGTATGCTCCTCTTAACCCAAATCTACATGTAGTCTGTAGAATATAATCTTGACGACTTTTAATTGGTTGATTCATGGAATTTAGCTTTCTGCCCAAAAAAGAAAAAGTAACAACCAATCAAGACCCAGAATCCACATAGATTTAGCAGTAATGTGCATTTTGCCCCTTAACTATTCATTCCATTGGGAACAACTCCCACAAGACTCTTAAAAGTTTTATCAAGATATTGAATACTGGGCAGAAGCAATTCCACCGTACTTAGCATCCCCTTGCTAATCTATGGATACTACTCTTGGTAGTTGGTACATTTTACCCAATAATCAAACAAAGCATTTATATATGGACCGTAGCTTTGTTTACGTAATACAAAATTTATCATACGGAATGGGAAAGCTCCTCCCCAGACGAGGAAGGGTTGCATCCGCACCAAATATTACCGAAGGCAAAGGAAGTACTTCTTTCATTTTAAATAAAAGATAAAGTTGATTTTTTTTTAGAGAAATTAAGGAAGCTAAGTAAATTATTTTAGAATATTTTTATTTTTTTTAAAATTAATTAATTTGATTAATAAACTGATATATATTCTAAGGATACACAGCATATGATATGATTAAGTAACTTATTTAGCTTCCTTAATCTCTTTAAAAAAAATCAACTTTATTTTATATTTAGAAACTAATTTTGTGATAGAACAGTGAATTACCGAAGGCAGCCATGGCGAGGAAAAGGAATATGTGGTACAAACCATGCCTTGCAAACTCGATCGTCAAACCTGTTCATCAGCAACTAATTAAAATATGTCGATCATCAGGCCAACATAATATATGCTCTGTCCGGTCCTAATTATAAGATAAAGTTAATTTTTTTTGAAGAAATTAAGGAAGCCAATTAAATTACTTTAAAGTATTTATATTTTTATTTTTTTCTCCAAACTAATTAATTTGACTAATAAATTAATATATAATCTAATAATACTAAAAATATAAACACTCTAAAGTGATTTAATTGACTTTCTTAATTTCTCTAAAAAAATCAATTATGTCTTATAATTAGGACCGTACAGAGTATAAAATAGGAAAGCGGTAAATGGTGCTGATGATGGAGATGCAATTCATTATTAATAAAGCTAGTTGTCGAAAGTATATTTACGCATATATACAAGAACAACTCTGGCTTTTAACAAAAAAAATTGAAGCTGGACATATTTATGTATGATTGAGGAAAAGCCATGCGTGAACAGAAGCGTGCATCACTGAAGGCAAAGTTGTCTTCGTTCCATACAATTATTTCCTCTAAATTGCCTCTTCTCTTCAATGGATATTATCCTCCTTCTACTCTACGAATCCGTCCCTGAAGTTGGATACAACATATTCCTTTTCCTCGCCATGGCTACATTCGGTAATTCACTGTTTTGCCACAAAATTTATTACTTCCTCTGCCTTCTGTAATTCCTTTTCTTCTAGTCTGTTTCAGCAAAGGAGGAGAGAAGAACCGTGCCTTTGATGAAGATGATGAAAAGTAATTTAATAGAGGTTAACGGTCTGTTGACTTGGGTGATAATTGCCCATTTTTAATACTTTAGGGTTAAAATTGTGCCCATAAATATTTTAGGGTGTTGACTATACCTTCAAAAATAATTCTAATGGTCAAAACTCACTACTAGAAAAAATGGTTTTAACGTCCCTTTTTTTAACCTTTTAACATCTGAAAACAAAGGGACGTCTATCTGAGGGCCGTGGAAAAAAACGTCAATAATATCCGCAAAATAGGGGACATGAAAGGCAGACTTTAGACGTCCCCAGTTGGTATTGGGGACGTATAAAGTCCACCTTAGACGTCCCCAGTTGGAACTGGGGACGTCTAAAGTTTCGCCACCCACTCTTCCACGTCCCTTTTTATTTAAGGACGTTAAGTTTTTTTTTTTTAAAATGGGCTTTTTATATATTGCACTTCTGGAAAATGTAAACTACAGAAATAGGATTCCAACAATAGAATAAAACAACAGCAGTTCAGCAGAATGGAAACAACAACTTGAAACACAGTGATCAACCCAAGGCTCTACTACATGCAATAATTTTAAGGAGTAGCAAACTAATTAACTAACAAACCACACAAACTACACAACAATCTATATCCAAATCTGTTATTGCACTAAAAAGACTATATCCAAGTCCCTAGTTTATACAATAACTAAGACTAAATCCAATCTATATCCAACAACAATAACACTAATTACATGTACAATATATAGAACTAACACAAAAGTATGTCCTACAAAATTAGTAAAAAGTGAATTTTGTTCTGTAAGTCAGGCACTTGACACAATAAATAGGTAAAAGTAACGTACACAATTCAGTTTTGACTGTCTTGTTATGATTTTAAATTGAACTAGATTTTCCTTGTTGCTCAAACATATTTAAAATTAATGGTGGTTCATTGTTGATGTTGATCCTAATCCATTTTAAATAATGAAAAAAAACTATTGAACATGTCAAGATAAACATGCTTATTATATGCTGGGCAGACCTTTTTGTTTATAGTTATTTCCTCCATTTAAAGTTAATATTTCTGTTATGAGCAAATCACAACTCGATATCTTTTGGTAAATAAAGATCTCAATCACAATGCAAAAAGGCAAAAGATGAAAACTTGATGTGGTACGTCTTAAATTCAGCAAAATAGCAAAGATAAAGCTCAAGCACAAATCACACTTAAATTCCAGCCGAGAATCAAATGCATTTTGCTAAGCATTCACAAGTTTAGTTAGCTAACCTGTTGCTGAAACTTTAGAGGGAGATGACCCACAGTGGTAAGAGGAGGCCGATGGTGGCGAGAATGAGAGAGAACAGTGCAAACCCAGCAGAGCAACGACGGCGACGAGCAACGCTATGGATGAAATAGAGGGTAAGAAGGACCAAGAAGAAACAGGGGATAACCGTATTTGATTTGGAGAAAGAAGAAAAAAAACAAGAAGCCCAAAGGAGAGGAGACGAAAGTGATGAAGATGGGAGGAGTGAAAGAGTAAGTAAAGAAAGTAAGAAACTCATTCTGACACTGCACATGCACCGGTCATGTCGACCAGTGCATATGAGGTAGCTTAAGACGTCCCCAGCTGGGCTGGGGATGTCTAAAGGGACCCTTTAGACATCCCCAGACCATCTGGGGACGTCTAATGTAAAGCTTTAGACGTCCCCAGATGGTCTGGGGACGTCTAAAGTTGCCTTTAGTCGTCCCCAGACCAGCTGGGGACGTCTAAAGTCAATTCTTTAGGCGTCCCCAACTCTTTTGGGGACGTCTAAATGTGTTCTATTTTTTTTACTCCATATGATATTTTGGGCAGAAATGGGGGTCTTTGGACGTTCCCATTTTGATTGGGGACGTCTAAAACACATTCAGACGCGAGATTCAATTATATTTGACGCGCCAACCTTTTCAATTTTTATCTATAATTACACATATACCACCGCCCAATATTTTGGGTGTCCCTTTTTCAAAAAGGGACATCCTTTAGGGTAGTTATAAATATATTCTGTAGTAGTAACTCTTTAAATACTCATTTAGGATAGCTTATTTTTAAATTATAAATGTTTATAAATTGTAATTTATGGTATACGAGATAAATATATGAGATGAGTTTTATCTCGACTTACGTAATAAGAATTTATTTTTCAAAAAAAAGCTATTCCAAATATGGCTTAAACTCTAACTTCTAAGTAAACCTTTGCCATCTTCAAATTAAAGTGAGTTAAAAACTCAAGCTGGTTGGTCTAAGCAGCCTAGCCAAACACTCGTTTGGGTTTTTTCCCAAGGGCAAAAAAGAGAAACGACTTTCAGTATTTTAAACGGAAAACTAGTTGCAGGAATGAACTTCATCCTTTTAGCAAGGTGCTGAAGATCAGACCGGATATTGAATCGATCAAGACATTGGGTCAAGAGTCAGTGGTTTAAACTGGGGTCAACCCAGGGGTTAGATTAGGAGTTAGACCGGGGTCAATTAAAATATATATATATATATATATATAATTTAAATATTCATGTTTATCATTTAAAAAACTATATAAGAGTTTTTTTTTTCCAACCAATAGTCAAATATAACCTCCTAAACCTAATACCTACAAAAGTATCATTAAGTGTATAAGAATTTTTCTTCGACCAATGCAAAATAGCAAAAATATTCCAAAATAATTTTAAAACTCCTTGTAAATCAAAAAATCTCAGAGAAATGATTTTTTTTAAAAAAAAAAGACAAAATAATATCATTTGGAGTATAAAAAAATTTAAAATTAAAAAAAAAGGGGCAAACTAGTTCATCATGGGTCACCCCTGGTTACCCCGTTTCACTACAGGTCAGTTAGGCCCCGATTTTTTAACCCCAACTAGACCAGTCCAATATCCAATTCACCAGTTTTCAATGTGAACTGGCCGGTCCGATCCAATTTTTAACACACTGCCGTTTAGACCACTGAAAATCAAATCTTAGGAGTTAGGAATGTGCCCAGCGTGCACGTGTGTATGCATTGTACTGGAAAAGTACTTTGTACTACATTATAAGTTGTTGAGAATAATTCTAAATAGTAAATTCACAATGCTTCCTGTACTTATGTACTGCGAGTACTACAATGTACTTGCATCCTTTTTTACTTCACTCAATATATATATAGGCATGTAAGAATGAAAGAATACATTGCAATACCTATCTATTTTGATAATTTTTTTTCTGATTTCATTTTTTTCCTCCCTCTCAAACTACTCATGGAATCAAAGCCTCCATGATTTTTAAGAGCTTGATTTTGGGTTATCTCATTTCAACCCTCTTCACTTCTAAAACCCTAATCCCTCCTCATTTGCTATAAAAGGGATGCAAGTACAGTGAAGCATACAAATATAGGTATTACAATGAACTTAGCCACTTTTTTTATATCATATGCAATGCAATATAATATAGTACAAGTATTACTATTCTAATAAGCTTACGTTTTTTTATCATTCAACTTGAGAGTTGAACATTAAAATAGTAGTACAACGTAGTACAAGTACTACTGCAATGTAGTATGAGTACTACTATTCTAGAACTCTCAAGTTTGAGTTGTTTGAAGCATTGAGCTTATTAGAATAGTAATACTTGTACTATATTGTACTCCATTGCATATGGTGAATAGTGGCATAAGTTTATATTGTACTACCTATGTTTGTGTACTTCATCGTATATGTGTGTCTTTTTCTTTCCCCACTTCCTATGTATATAGAGATGTAAGTGAGGATGAAAAAAAAAATATAGAATACACTTGCTTTTCCTCTTGTCTAATTATTTTGCTCAAACTTACAACCATATCCACTTAGTATAATATAGGACAACTATTATTCTTCTATTAAAGTTTGGAGCCTTTAAAGTATTCAACTTAATAGTACATTAAAAGAGTAGTACAATGTAGTACACATACTACTATTCTAAAACCCTCTCAAGCTTGAGTTATCCGAAGCGCTTAGCTTGTTAGAATAGAAATACTTATACTATATTGTATTTCATAGCATATGGTGAAGAATAGAGCCTAAGTTTATATTGTATAGAAATGTAAGTGGAGATAAAAAAAGAATAGAATAAGACTAGAGCCGCGTAAGGCATCACTTTGAGAATTGAATATTAAAATAGTAATACAATGTAGTACAAGTACTATTATTATAAAACTCTCTCAAGTTGTCCAAACTTTATGTTTATTACAATAGTAATACTTGTACTATATTGCATATGATTAAGAATAGCGACTATGTTTATATTGTACTCCCTATGTTTGTGTACTCCAGGGCACTTGTGTGCCCTTTTTTCTTCTATGTAGACATTTAAGTGGGGATTAAAAAATAGAATACACATGCTTTTCCTTCTAGACTCAAATTGTAACATAATCATTCAAGGTTTTAACATTTTTCTTCCACTTCCATCCCCAGCTAGAAATAATAATGTACGCATGCATTTGTATATGTAATGAAAGCATACTTGACTTCACTTCAAGATACATGATTATACAATCACTTCCTGTAGCAGAAGATTACGGGAACAACATAACTGAAACACATGCATTATTTGACTACAAGAGAAAATTGATCTGATAATTACTTTGTCCTGGACATGAGCTGCTCTCTGTTCCCTTGCGATGATCTTTCAGTGGACTCTCACAATCACAAAAGGCTCGTTTCAGACATGTCAGTGTAATAAACTCGTTTCCCCCATGATTTTCATAAGCTTATTCTGCAACATCCATTTATTTGCAAAGTGTGGTTCAATCCACAGAACAGAACATCATTGAATTTATAGGAAATATACTGCTTTCACTAGAGGGAAAAGAACTCAACAGTTATAAGGTAAAAATGAAAATAATACACCTTCACTTTTGAAAGGAAATTATCCCTTTAAATTTCCCCCTTTAAGCATATAAAACCTTTTGTTCATTTTCTGTCAATGGATATACCACTTCACACCCTGTCTCTTGCCACAGGGCATGTGTTCATTGGTTCAAAAAGTAAATTAAGGTGGTTCAAAATGTGGGGAAAAAAAAAAAAAGCCAACCAGTACATTGACCATGTAAATTCTTAAGTAAAAAAAGTTTACTTGGATAGGTAGACTGAAACAATAAGGAACTTTTCATTTTCAGAGAACCCACCACTGACAAGTTTACATGACTGCTCATTGGTCCAGTGCAGTTATCTTGATAGACATACTCAAGAATTTTTAATCAGCAATTTCCATAGTGCACATCACTGTCTCTAATTTGCAATCACTACATTAAAGGAGCTTAGTCCAGAACACAAGTAGAAATTAATGGCAGTAAATTCATACCCGTAGGACTCTCCAAATGAACTATGTTGCAGCTACTTGCGGACCTTTCTCATGTGACACTGATGAAATGCCTTGCTCAATACACTGAAAGAAATCAAATTTAACTCACAGCTTCCTGTCACTACCAACTTGTAATGATTCTAAAGGAAACCCAACTAGAACAAGAAATGCATGATTTCCACTAAAATAGGGATCCCTTTGATATACTCCGAATTTAAAGCATTTCAGAAATTAACACAACACCCACACGTAATGGTTTGCATTTATATAAACCAGGAACAAAGAAAACAAGAGCAGATTACATAAATGATAAATCAAAAAACAATAAAGATGACCATTTCATTTTAAGATTGGCCAACAATACAGAATACTATTAAATCTCAATGAATGACCTTCTGCTTATGCCATCTCCATTTTCAGCCAAATACATTAAGCCACATTAAACACAACATCTGAATTGCACTCCGCCTCCCCCGCGCCCTCCCCCTCCCCCAGAACTTTTTTCTATCTTCTTCAAAAGATTTTAAAAAAGGAATAAACACCACAAAGCAATGCAAACTCACATAAACATACCTGAAGAAGATAGCTGTGCAACCAGTCTAGTGTTTGAGGGAATGTTGTTGCTGATACATTTACCACAGTCAAGCCCTATAACATGACAAGATAGAGATGTATAATTCCACATTACTACAAGAAGCAGGAGCTTTGGGAGCGAAACCTATCTACTAGGCTTGCCACCATCAGTAAAGTAACTAATCACTTCATTAGATAAAAGAACCGTCCTGTATAATCTATAAATACAATGTTCTAAGTTGATCAGAATTCACTGACTACAATTCCCACAAAGGGTTTTCTCTTCATCCTTCTTTCATTTCTTTTCACTAAAAGAAATAGAAATAAATCATACTTATTCAGCATTCCATAACCAGTTTGAAATCAATAGATAGGTAGCACAGAGCCATAGACATGGGTAGATTTCTGTGACAATACTGCAGAATAGTCAAATTCTGACAACATTACATCTGCGTCAACAATGAAGACCTAACATGAATTATATCTGGAGTACAAATATAAACTATCTCATCAAAACCTATTCCTTTTCATTGCCAACCAAACAACCTTATGGATCTTACTCATTGTTCCCTTCCATTGTCTTTTTCTTTCTATTGTTTTCCATTCCATCTACTTCTAACAACCAAATGGATCCTCAGTGCTCTCCAGCTCTGACACCATGAAACAGAAAGAACAAACATAGAGAGAGATTATAGGAAAAAGTCTTGGTTATATTACTTGAAGCACAGGGACTCGGTGAGTGAATGAATCAGAGACATTCATAATGGTAGTAGTGTTCTAATACCAAAATGAAGTATTCAAAAAATATTGTTCAAAACTATAAGTTCTGTGCTGGTGAAACAGAACTAATTGATAAGATGAAAACTGAATAAAATACCTGTAACAAAAGAAGCTTTTAAGACATTAAGGAAGGAAGTAGTTAAGGTGCTAAAACAGAACATCTATCACCAACAAAAGCAACAGTAAACCACTTGGAAAGCAAATTGTTGGACATACCTGTGATGTGAATGAGCAGAGATAATCTTGTATGGTTTTCAAGTACTGTACAAGCTTATTTTTATCCTGTAAATTGTAATATTTATTTAAAAAAGTAGCTGACAAGGATATTCAAAACCAATCTTCTATTTGAAAGTAATTTATCATGATAAATTCATAATATTTGAAATGTAATAAAATGATTAATTTAAAACATAAATACGTATGTACCACACATATAGAAGCACAAAACCAAAACCACTTCGCCGATAATATGTCTCATCTAATTTGATTGGACAGACATATTTTCAAAGTAAATTAAAAAACAAATGAAAGTGAATTCACTTAAAATAGATTCAGAAACTCATTATCAGCTATTTCTTACACATTATGTCAAAAGCCACAAAAGAGCCATTGAAATTTGAAAACATAGACGGACCTCCAATTCCATAATATACTACCATTTACTCTCTTTTAGGGGCATCTAATACCTATAACATAATCATTGGCTAAGATGTTAAATTCAACAGTCAAATGGCTAAAACACCATCCTTCAAATATATTAAAACTCACAAAATTTTTTTTAATCCAAATCCATAAAACCATGTAATGGCAGCACAATTAACTGATTCAAACAGACGTGAGTAACTACTATATACAGTTGACTAATAAATCTAGCCTTTGACTAGCCTATAAATGCTTCATTCCAACTTCTTCTGTTTCCTTTATCATAGTCAGAACCAACATTATGGAGCAAAATAACTCCTTCAAAGGAACCAAATGGACCACACATAAGTCCTCTCAAGTCTCAACTTCTCTCTAAATGTAATAAAATAAAATCTTCTAGAAAATTAAACGTAAGGAACCACAAGTAACCTAAAACATTTCATGTTAGACCGCAAGTAAGGTAGTCCACATTAATCCTGGCCCTGAATTCATTTCTTTTTAACCAATATTCCTGGCTTTCTCCAATATCCAAAAAGATGTCATCAAAGCCTCAAAGTTTGGAAAGTTTGTCCTCCATAATTTATTCATAAATTTAAAAAAAAAAATTATAAAATGTGCACCCTAAAAGAGGGTTATGTTACCTGGCCTGGGCATTTATCATTAAATGAACGGCTGGAGATCCACTCCTCAAGTAATGCCTGCAAATCGAAAGCGTCATTAGATAATTGAAATATTTTGGCAAAGTATGCTCTGACTTCTTATTGATAGGATCACATACATATATAGTTGAGGGAGAAGAATCACAATCTAATCAGATCACCTAAAGCCCTTCTAAAATAAAGGAAAAACAAAGTCTGATACGGTGACAGTAAAAAACATATTAGAATGAGATGATAACATAAGATAAACTAGGTTAAAACCCCTAGTGGGCCTAACAGTTGCGGCATGACCGCTTCCAAAAAGAAGGATACTCAAAGAAGTTACCAAATGGGATGTAGTGGGAGATCAAGAAGGATACTCAAAGAAGTTACCAAATGGGATGTAGTGGGAGATCAAGAAGGATACTCAAAGAAGTTACCAAATGGGATCTCTTGGGGAATGTTATACCCCAAGATTTGGTTGACAATGAAGCACAATAGCATCGCATAATCCATACAACCAACCTTAATTAGTAGTATAACACTTTTTTTGTAGTATAAACAATAATGGGGACCACAATCATATTTGTCTATTATATATATTAATACTAAGGTTATCAAATAGGGATATGAATTGTGAATTGGAAAGTTTATTTTCAGAATCATGAATCGAAACATATCGTGAATCATAAGATTTATGATCAATGATATTAATGTAAGTTTCACATAAGAAAACATAAAAGGTTTGTATATATTAACATTTTAAAGCCAAATAACACTTCAGGAAAAGAAATTAAAAAAATAGGGTTTTTATAGGGATAAGAGAGAGGAAATCAAGGATAATCATAGAAGTAAAAGAAATTTTTTGATTAAATCTGGACAAAATCAGAAAAAGAAAACGAAAAAGGGGTTTTCTAAAGTCGGGTCACGCTAGATCCAACTCAATCTGTGCACAACTTGGTTCACCTAAAATCATAGAAATCACCAGCATAGCATGATTCCTACGATTTTGACTTGCATCACTCCTAGAATCCTAAGATATATCAATAGATTCGTATCTTTTCCACCTTTTTTTTAACCGAACCGTGAGATACGACTCGAGATTCATGGAGTTTTAATAACCATGATTAATACTACATTAGAAAATGTTGTAAGCAGCAAGCCTGATAGTTACTTGAACTTTCATTTATGGAATTATGGTCCATATAAAATGACGGAATAACCTAGAAATAGACAAAGAGCACCGAGCCACTGAACTTGGGGAACCAGTTAAGTTTTAGATGTTAGACAAACTATAAGTGAAAATAGGCACCGTTTATGAAAATAACTGTTATAATCATAAAGCAATGGACATAATGAAAAAAACCTTGTGATCAAATTCAGCCATCTTCAGAACAATGGGCACAACAATTGGTTTGGAACCCGACTTCTCCTTTGTAATCTTAGTTCTGTCTGTGTCCAGTTCTCTTAATGGACCACCTGCACAACAATAAACTTAATTATGCACTCAACCAACAAAATCATAAGTAAAAAGTGAAACATGTTTGCCTATTCATATATACATGATGGCTTCCACTACATATTTGCACACAACTGTCCTATTAAAAGCATAAAAAGAAGACAAACAAAATAAACAAACCTTTATCTGCGGAGATATTTCCAGCCAGATCCATGGATTGCATAGAATTCGAAATTGATTCAACTTGGTCAGTAGATATTTCCTCCCTGGTGCCTGGAGGCCTTAAGCCACCATTATTCTCATCACCACAACAAACACCATCATGATTATTCTTTGAATTTCCCGTAACATTATCATCTGGTGCCACAGATACTGGATTTATCTCCTTAGTTTCTACAGCTACGTTAGAGGGTGATTTTTGTTCGTCATCCACTAAATAAATGCTAGGATCTAGATGTATTCCCTGGAAGAATTATATAAAGAAAAATAGAAGAGAGAAAGTGAACCATCCTCGAATGAAATAAATTAACTGCATATGAAACATGCCAAGGCTTATCAAGTCCTAACAACAAATTCGTGTTGGACATATCAACCATAGTCACACCTAAAAATCTGAGAGTCGTCTGAGAAACAAAACCTGCCAACTTTTGTACCCAAAATTTCGTTTTAATCCACATAGAACCGTGCATTTTCAATTTCCATTCTCTGTTCATTTCAGCCATTAAATATCCCTTATGTTAAAGTGGGTGAGCAAAAGCAAAATTATACATAAATTTATTAAAAAAGATAAATACAAAAAATCCTCATAGATAATCCATATGTAATATTACAACCAAACCAGCTAGAATCTCCTTCTAGAATTCAAAGAAACAAGAATATTTTAAGCATATGCTTTTTCAAATTTTTCTTGTATGAGTGTGTGTTCATCTGGAATTGAGAATCTAATAACTGATGGACGGGATTTTCAGAAACAAATATGCAAATTCCAAAAATATTAGTTCATGCGTACCTCAATAATTATTGGTTTTCCATCTTTCATAGCTTTTTTCAAATCCCCAGCCAAACCTGGAGGAAAAATCACAATTAGCTAGAGAAAAAATTCTTTTAAAAGGAAAGAAAATCCATAGCATTCTCGGCAAAACAATAAATTTGTTCCGATAATAAGCAAATTTGTTTTAAAACCATAATGACAAACAGATCTTTTAAATTAAAAAAAATCCAAAGCAAGATATAACAAATTGTACCTTTACGTACAACTCTGCATTCTCTACAAAATTCAGTTATTAACTCCTCTGATGAACTGAAGTCTCGGTACCATACAGGAGTAGATGCCAATGGTGCACTATATAAAGACACGAAAAAAATGTATCATTATTGAGAAAAAATATACATTGATAATGATTAATCACTCAAGCAATGAAAACACAAAAGTCATCACATGAAATGAAAATGCTAGTTTAAAATGCTATCCACTGCATTCCTCAGATTAACATGAATATATTGTGTAGCAGTATGCTGTAACTATGGCTAACCTAGTTTGAGCATAGTAAGCCATACAATCCTAGACCCTTAAGGGCAAGAGCAGTTCACTTCTATGAACAATAAATACAAAAATGATGGGGATTGAAGAGTAACTTTATCATCTTAAGGGAGTGGATAAGACTAATACATTATTACTGTTAACTGAGGAGCACATGAAAGATGAAATATGCATATCATAGCAAAGACATTAATTTAATTGGTCAAGTATTGCATTTTAAAGATCTCTATTAGAAATAGTACACTGCCTTTGATTTAGTCCAATACTTGATACCATTTATAAATGGAGAGTAGAATCGGTACAAGTTAAATATGTTTTGCATTTTCATTTATCAATATGACCATGAAAATTAATCTGACCGTATTAATTTAAGCACATGGTATTGCATTAGCAACTAGCAAGCATCTAAATCCATTCAAGTCTTGCCTTTCTAATAAATTTCCAATTGCCACTGCCAAGTTAACTACACATTTTCTGCTAGAACAGTTTGTGAACTTGATTTCATAAATAAATAAATTAGGGTCAAACGTAAACTTAACATGGTCTATATATGATGCCCCTTCATGAATGAATTCTTCAATTTGTTTTGAATTAAAACAAAAGGTATAGTCAATACAAAAGTGAAAAAGAGAAGGTCAGGACATACTCAGTAGATGTGCGCAACAATTCATACACCATATCTGTCTGCAATCATCAATAAGAAAAATATCATAATGTAATTTTATCCCAATAAAAAATATGATAACTCTATTCTTATTAAAGTAGAACACTTGAGCTTAATCCTGAACTCAAACTTTTGTTAAAAACAAAATAGATATCATGACTTAATTAATATCAGCAGTAATTTCCAACAGTCTTCGTCAAAGAGGGGACATAAAATAACATTTTATGGGAGAATTACAGGAACTGGGCCACCACATTGTAAGAAATAATCACTCAGAAATTCAAAAATAATATACATGGTTTTAACTAGGCACTAAATTAAAAAAGGTCATTTAAAAATATTACTCGTACTATAGATGCAGTTAGGCTACAGACATATAAAGCCTACCTGTAAGACATTCGGCAAATTTAGTCTCTGTGCAAGCTGGGTGGCAATAGTAGACTTGCCGACACAGGCAGTTCCACAAACAAGTATTACTAATGGAACTCTTTGGTGGTGAAACCTGGATAACAGATTATGGCAGCAAAATGAAAAGAATGATCATTATAATTACTAGCACATTATGATTCATGAGTTTCCTTTCTTTCTATTTTTTCTTAGCCATGAAAACCTTTTTATTACTTAGCTAAATATATGCATCAAACACTATAGTGAACCTATGAAAAAGAGAGGTACTTTTTGTGGGAAAAAAAAAGGTTTAGATAGTAGAAGTTTTATTTGGACTGACAGAATAGAAACAAAACAAGGTCATTCAGGACAAAATCACTGGCACACCAACCTTGTCATCATTTTATAACGATTTATGTACTCCTCTCCATACCCTCTCCGCTCCATAAGCTGCACATAAAGAGTCCTATTTAGAAAGTTTGATCAGATCATATCAGCATTTAGGAAACAACAGAAATCCATTCATGGCAGTTCATCACGAATTCCCAATAACATCAATTGATTCAAACATGTATGTTATCATTAAGGAAACAACAGATATTTACCCATTATATTTCATTAAAAATTTGCAATGATATGAAAACAGAAGTTTCAACTTCCTCCTATGAAGATACAAGATCCTGTTTAGATATGGGAAGCCCCAGCAAATTCATTTAGAGAAAAGAAAAGGAATTCTATAGGAAAAAGAATAGGAAATGCACAGTAGGAAGGAGGATAAGCCCCACTAAAAAGGAAACTAGTAAGGTTCAAAACACAACAAAGCTCTCAAATCTCTTTGCCTATCCAGTTTGATATAAAGATTGATAGAATCAAGCAGCTAGGATATATGTTGCACAATTTGAGCAACAAACACAATAAAGTAAAACAATCATAGCAAGCTCCAAGAGACAATCAAATCAATCCTCATGAAAAGTGGCATATTAATATGGAGGTTTAAGTTACCTACAAGTTTAGAAGGGCTTATAAAATAACAAATGCTAGGACTCTACAAAAAGCCAAAAATGAAAATCATTCTTGTTCAATATTTCCTGATATGTCACTCCAAAAGCAAACTAATAGTGTAAAAGAGAACACGTAGACAGCCAAGAAAGTAGTGTAAGCCATGAATTAAACAGATCAAAACCCTCCAGCATACCTTAAAAAGATTAGCTTCCAAATCAGACTGAGAGCTGCATTGTAGAATCACAATGTAAAAAAGAATTAATGCACAAGTTGACCAGGAATCAGAAGATGAAAAGAAAAGGGCAAAAAAAAAAAAAAAACAGGACAGAGAAAACATAGGATGAGAGTGGCATACACATCAAGAAGGCTGTTGTCTATGAGCACCTTCTTGAGTTCGAGAGCAATTTTAACAGCCACATGGTTTGGGATCTGAAATCACAATGTTTTTATGTTAATACACACTACTAGCCGTCACCTACTCAAACTCGGATCTTGAAGGCAATATCAAAAGTAAATAGAAGTTTAAAAAAGAATTATACAAGAGGCATGCGACTTATTAGGCACGATAACTTAGCTTCTTTAGTGTGATAGAAGGTTAGTTTGAGCAAATCAATTATATGATGTTAACGTGAGAAAATAAGGCCCTCAAGTTGGTTACCAACGTATAAATAGCATCTCCTAGAGAAAACCAAATCAACTAATACGCCCATCAGAGGAGCACCAAACCAAAGTCATAAAGACTTCCCTTTCCAAAGCAGCTCAAAATACTGTTTTGTCCGCTCATGATTAAGGGCCCTAGATTATTCTCCTGGAATTCAGGGGAGTTTCCTAGTGAATAACAGATAATTTGCAAACAAAATAACTAATATTTATTTCCTAATCTCATAGAGCTTGAACTCATTAAGACTTTCAATTATTCCAGGATGGCAGCATATCAACAGGATTAATACAATGTCAGATGTATTGTAACACAACATCCTTTTCACTTTCAAATCGATTCTGGCCTCAAGTGAGCTCCATGCATGTATTATTTTTCATGAACAACATTAGCTATTTGGAACAATTTACTAACATATTTTCCATGATCAAGACATACATAGGGAAAAATAATATGACAAAAATAAAATGTAAATGGCTGTATTACAACACCTTGGTCACGGTTAGCATTCTACTGAGCAAAAATCTGGACAGAACATAGTAGTGATCCGCATTATCACCCAACCACACCTTTACCTGGAAAGGAAAAACCAACCAGACGTTTCAGGGAAAATAACGCAAAATCAAACATAATCAACAGAATCATTCTCTGTTCCTCATGCATCATGCTCTAAGGGCATGAGATAAATCCTCGGTGATATGGAAAAGATTCAATTTTCAGACTTGCTGCTTTCCAAATTACACTAAGAACGAACTTCAATGAGAATTGAGACCTTGACAAAATCATATTTGGAGGAATTGTTCCGAGAAGAGAATCTGACGCCAAACGACGGTTCTTGCTTCTCGTCACTGTCTTCGCCACTATTGGGGCTCGAAACCATCACTCCCTTGTCCTTCTTCATTAGCTCCCACCCACAACTGTAAAACCCTCTGCCACTCTCCAACACAAACACAAATCCGAAAACCCAATAACTAAATTTCCTAGATTGCCAGCCTGTCTTTCGTCTTAACCGATTTGATCATCTCGCTAAATCAACATTTCCTGGGATTCACCAATAAAGAGAGGAACTTTTTTGCAAGACGCATGTGCTGATCTCTCATGCAACGTTTCCGAATTAGATACGCTCCAAAATCTTACGTAGGAAAGATTCCGAAATGAGAGCAGCCCTGCGCTATTTTGTTCCAAAGAATTAGATAATTTTTCATCCCCGAGTAAAATTAGATAATTTTGGGTCTTTTCTAAGTTAACATTGGTTTTAACTTTTTAGAAATCGTTTTTTATAGATAAGAAATAAGTATATTATTGTTTAAGATAACTTATTTTTAATTTATAAGTGTTTATAATTAATGATTTTTGGTATATGAGATAAATATGTGAAAAGATTTTTGTCTTAATTTACATAATAAATATTTATTTTTTAAAAATAAATTATTTTAAATACTCACTATATAGAGAGAATTTTATCTCAACTTATTAAAAAAAAACTATAGCCTCGTTATTTTCCAAACATTCAATTAGAGGCAAATAGTACGAAAATCATATGATGTTACATGCCATGCCAATATATCAACATATTAATCAATTATCAATCTCTCGCTCTCCCTCCCTCTCTCTATATATATATATATATTCAGTCAAACATACGTGCGGGTGTGAGAGAGAGGTATAAACTGCTACTATTGACAACCCTTTTTTGTTTTTTGCCTGAGCTACTATTGACAACCTTGAGCCCATTATTACAGCAAGAGGCCGATTCGGTTACAAAAGAGTCTGGTAATTGTTTATTTGTGGTTGAATTTTTTTATTACCAAAAGCAGTTGATTATTTAATGTACTTTGGATTAACTATATCTAGTAAAATTTGGCTTGGTTGAAAATAATTCAAACACTTTTCTTAATGTTAAAATCTCCTTTTGACTTTTGAGTTACACCATTGTTTTAATTGTAAGAGACTAAAAGTAATTTCTAATAATCAAATGCCATAAATTAATTTTATAAAATATAATTTGTTAAGTGAGTCACGTGTGAGTCATGTGCCAGTTAATATGTACTGAGTAGAATATATATGTTAAATGTAGTGTAATCAATGTATTAAAAATCGGACCAGACCGGCCAATTCAGATCGAAAATCGGTGAATCGGACATCGGACAGGTCCGGTTGGGGTCAAAAAACCGGGGACTAACTTTTTTTATTTTTGAACTTTTTTTATACCTCAAACGATGTCATTTTGTCTTTTTTTTTAAAAAATTATTTCTCTGAAAGTTTTAAATTTACAAAAAGTTTTAAAAGTATTGTGGAATATTTTTGTTGTTTTATATTAGTTGGAGAAAAATCCTTATATACTTAATGATACTTTTATGGGTATTAGGCTCAAGAGGTTATATTTGATTATTGGTTGGAAAAGAAAACTCTTATGTAGTTTTTTAAATGGTATACATGAACATTTAAATTTTTTTTTTTAATTGACCCCGGTCTGACCCCCGAGTTGACCTCGGTCTGAACCACTGACCCTTGACCCAGTGTCTCGATCGGTTCAATATTCAGTCCGGTTTTCAATACCTCAAATGTAATGTGTTGAGTACTGTGTGATTAAGGGGTGTATGTATATGTGTGTTTAGATTAGCTTTTTTTAATTGTTTCTACGACTTATGAGGTAAGTGTGTGAGAGAAATTTTCTCTCGGATTTCGCAAACCATAGTTTGAAACCATAATTTTAGTGCTTGTCAAACACACACTAAATGGGACCTCTCTCTACAAATTGTAGTTGTTGTCAAGGCTGTAAGCCTTTTTTTTTGATACAATAGGAAAGCAAAAACGAAATTAAAAAATAAATACAAAACTAAGATAGCTGCATAACGCTAGCCAACGTGTCAGGGCCCATAATGGTCAAACCAGGGTAGTCATTCAAAGCTGTCTTCGCAATTAAATCAGCTCTGGCATTCAAATTCCTGTCAATATATTCTATCATCACAACCCAGTCGCGTCGAAGCATTTCTTTCGCTTCCATGATGAGAGACCAATCTTCGTGAAGGTTAGAAATATCATTCAGAAGAAGATGTATCACTTCCTGAGAGTCGCTTCTCAATCGAACCATTCTATGACCTCCTTCCCATGCTCTCTTCAAGCCCATTAAGCAACCCCAGATTTCTGCTTCAAGAGATTCACCATTCTCAAGCTTTAGACGAAAGCCTTCCAATATAGTTCCATTACAGTCAACAATAATTCCTCCACATGCACATTTTCCTTGGCACGGAGAATAAGCTCCATCGACCTCTACCGTAGTATAACTTTCCACATTGTGAATTGTAGAGCCTTCAACTTGAACTTGATTGTTTGCAAGCTTCGTATATTTAATCCTATTCATAGCTTCCATAAAGCTTCCTAGGATTGCCTTCGCCTTAGCATTAATTTGATTGAGATCCGTGGTCGGACAAGAGTGAATCCTCTCATTACGATCCCTCCAAATGAGCCAACAGATTATAACAAAGAGATATTTCCATTGTTCCATATCAAGCCCATAAGGATGTGTCATATTAGCCTGGAACCAGGTATGAATATTACCCGAGAAGAACCTGTCATAGACCGATGGGTGAATGACTTTCTCCCATATATTCCTAATGTCCTTGCAATCTCTAATTGCATGAATTTCATCTTCAATGAACTTTTGACAACGGTCGCAACGGCCGTTAGGATGAAGGGACATTCGTTGCTTCAAGCTATTAGTGATAAGTCGTCCATGTAACATAAGCCAGGCAAAAAGCTTACATCTTTGGGGAATTTTGAGTTTCCAAACATCACTCCATCTACCTTCTAGAGAAACCTCTTCGTGAGAAAGAACCTTATATGCTGATCGCACCGTGAAGGAACCATGCTTTTCAAATTTCCAACGAGCTCTCTCTATACCATCCCTGTCTGTAATTAACTGAATACCTTCTTGAACCTTAGGCCAGTTTTGTTTAATTCCACTCCAGGTGTTGGATCCTGGTTTTTTGGAGTTAATTCGAGGAATGAGATCATCACCACAACCATACTTGCTTCTGATAACTTTAGCCCATAAAGAATCTCGCTCTTTAATCAATCCCCACCCAAGCTTCATCATATAAGCTCGATTCTGTTGTCTAATATGCTTCATACCAAGACCCCCTTTCGTTTTCTCAGTACAGACTTTATCCCACGCCACTAGATGCATTCGTCTTCGTTCATCTGATGAACCCCAGAGGAAATTACGTGCCTTCTTTTCAATATTTTCATAAACAGAAGCTGGTAGGTTGGTCGTCTGCATATTATAAGAAGGCATCGCAGCTATGACTGATTTAACTAATGTATCACGGCCTGCAAGAGAAATTCTTGAGGCATGCCAACTGCTTAGCCTATCTTTAACTTTATCAACCAGATGCTGGAAAGTTTCAGTAGTAACACGATCATGGTGCAAAGGCACACCTAAGTACTTCCCAAGATTTCCTGTGATTTGGAAACCCAACTCCTCGCTCATTTGTCGTGCTCTATTATGATTAACATTTTTTGAAAAGAAGACTCTTGTTTTGCTTGCGCTCACTTTATGTCCCGATGCATTGCAGAATTTATCCAAGCAATCCTTGATCGTCTCTACTTGGTCCATATTTGCCTCTGCAAAAAGTAACAAGTCGTCAGCAAAAAATAAATGGGTAATAGGAGGACCATTCTTACCTAGTCTGATCGGTTTCCATCTCTTAGTAGATATCTTATGTTGAATGATGTGAGCCAATTTCTCCATACATATCACAAACAAGTATGGTGAAATGGGATCTCCCTGTCTGATGCCTCGAGTTGGAGAGAACTCCTCCGTTCTACTACCTTCCCAGAGAATTTGCATAGTTGGAGAAGAGATACAGGCCTTTACCACCTCTATAAGACTGATTGGAATTTGGAGTTCCTCTAGGCAACTCATAATGAAGTCCCAACAAACTCGATCATATGCTTTCTCTAGGTCAATTTTAATGGCCATAAAGCCCTTCTTTCCTTTCATGTTTCGCATAGAATGTATCACTTCTTGAGCAATCACAATATTATCAGAGCTGGATCTTCCCGGTACAAAACCACATTGGTTAGGTGAAATAACCTGAGGAAGAAGACATTTAATACGATTAGCAATAATTTTAGTAATAATCTTATAAATTACATTACATAAACTGATGGGTCGAAAATCTCGAATAGTTTCTGGGTACTCCCTCTTAGGAATAAGCACAATGAAGGTATGGTTGATATCTTTTATTGATGTTGGATTCTCTATAGCACTCTTGACCACTTTGATCACAGAAAGACCTAAAATACCCCATTGACTCTGAAAGAAGAGAGCATTCAAACCATCCGGGCCTGGAGATTTCAGAGCCCCCATGTTGAAGACCGCTGATTTGATTTCCTCGCTGGATATATTACTCTGGAGACTTAATAAATTTGCCGGATCAATCCTTGGGAATGGATAGGTAGATAAATCTGTTATTCTGTCATTATTTTCCTCACGAAAGAGATTAACAAAGAAGTCAGTAGCAATATGCTTAATTTCATTTGCATCATCGGTCCATTCACCCGAGTCGTTCATAATGGCTTCAATTTTGTTTCTCCTCCGCCTACCATTAGCACGAGCATGAAAATATTTAGTATTTTTATCTCCCATAGAATACCAATTACACTTCGCTTTCTGAGCCCATAGAAGATCTTCCTGGATGAGGACTTCTTCCAATTCAAGCCAAAGCTTTTTCTGAAGCTGATCCATATAAGAGGTAAGCCCTGTCAGTGTAGTAGAATTAGAAATCCCATCAAGTCGATTCATAAGTTTTCTTTTCTTGTGACCAAGGTGACAAAAAACATTATAACTCCATGTGCCCACATTCGTAGTGAACTTTTCCACATTAAGTTCCCAGCAACGCTCTTGATCCCATGTATCCTTCACCATTCTTGTAAAGTCTTCATGAAGAACCCAAGAAGCAATAATCCGAAATGGCCTATCCTTTATAACGTAAGGCTCTTTGATTGTAGTTTGCAAGAGAATCGGTCTATGATCAGATTTAAACCAAGGAAGATGCTTGACACAAGCCTCATTGTAAATATCCATGAACTTGTTATTTACTAAGACACGGTCAATTCGGCTCTCACACCCTTCTCTCTTCCAAGTAAAGAAAGGACCATGACAGCCCAAATCTTGTAGCTCAAGATTCTCAAACCAACAACAGAATTCTTTGTCAGCTGAAATAGGATGATAAGCCTTTGATCTTCGCTCATGTTGATAGAGAGTAGCATTAAAGTCCCCACCAATTAACCACGGCCAGGAGTTGGCTGGACATAGATTATTTAAATCACACCACAACTGCCTTCTTCTGATCGGGTTAGTGCTAGCATAAACTGAAGTAATGAAAATTTTTTCATTACCTCGCTCCACCTTCATATGAATAAATTGATTAGTCTTGGTAATAGTGGAAACACTGTAACCCAAGTCATTCCAAGCAAAACAAATACCCCCACGAAGCCCTTCAGCTTCAACAACTTCAAAATGATCAAAACCAAAACGACGACAACGAAGGCGAATCTGAGTTAAATTAGCTTTAGTTTCAAATAAGGCCATAAAATCAATCAGATATCTCTTCTTCATCTCTTGAATAAGCCCCGGCATTGATTTGGAGCCCGTACCCCTACTATTCCAGAAGAGACAATTCATGGAGCACCAATGGAAGGGGATGCATTGCTTATAGATCCCCAGTTAGCTTCAGTAGAAGAGGTCATTTCCACCCCCGTTTTTTCCTCTAGATGCATTATGTCACTAGGCTCCTCCCTTCCTTCAGTAACCAAAACTTGGAATGGGTTAGGTGATTTTAGAAAATGAGGTCTCCCTTCTTGTGCTTCAGTATCCACAGGAATCCATCTTTTCTGAAATTTAGTTCCCTTCCCAAGAACATGGGAACCCCCTTGTTTTGCTGTTACATTTTTTGACTTTCTTGGCACATTTGGCGTATGTCTAGAAAACTTATCCAGATTATCACTTGAGAGATTTTTCCCTTTCTCTAACTCTGATTTTTTCTCCTTAATATCAGCTCCCGTTACATCGTTATTGACATGCGAGAATCTCCCCCCGCCTTGATGAGCAATAACATTGTGATCTTTATTTCCTGATTTGCGTTGCCAAGGTCGTTGCACCAAATTCCATGTTCCCAAACCCTCCTTCTTTGACTTCGTGTCGGTACTAACCATTTTGGTTTCTTCCATAATCGTTCGAGTGCGTTTTTGATTCACATCTGTAGCACCAGGAACTTCAGAAAAACTATCTGCACCCGTAGTCTCATTAACTTGCTGCATAGCATTAACCCCATTCTCGGAATTCGGAGTCATTGTCTTCTCTACCGTAGCTTGATCTTTTACATTCTCTGGACAAGCATCTTTATGATGACCATATCTCCCACACCCAAAACAAATCAGATGCAAACCCTCATATTCAATACATCGACGACGTCCAAATATGCTAATCGCTGATTTCAATCGTTTCTTAAGATCTATCTCAACACAAATACGAGCATACTTTCCTCGTTCACTTGCATAAGTAATACGGTCAATTTTTAATGTTTTTCCCACTAAAGAACCCAATCTCTTCAGACTAACCACATTGAAAAATTCAAGAGGAAGTAACGGAATCCTTACCCAAACGGCTATTTTCCTTTGCACTTCCGCACTCCATGGGTCAAAGTTTGGTCGCCAGCGCTGAACTACAAGATAATGATCCGCCACCATCCATGGTCCTTCTTGATAAATCCTCAACATGTCTTCCTCATCCTCAAAAGACACCACGAAGAACCCATTGTCAATATCCCTTGTTGTAAAAGGTTTACTAGTTTGCCACAAGCGAGACAAACTAACTCTCATTGCCCAAATAGGAATGTTCTTGCCAAGGAGTTTGATAATCAAAGACCTCTTCCATGGTGCACACCATAGCTCATATTCCTCTCTAGTAAACTTGAAAGTTGGGCATTCCTCATTGTCAGAATCTTCTTGTACCTCCTCCTCGTCAGTCGTATTATGAAAAAAACCTTGCAGTCCCTCAATATACTCAGCCCATGCATCATCAATAACACTGCTCCCTTTCTTGTCCTTCGAGACTTGCACATTATCAGATCCAAGAAATTTCTCCTTGAAGGATTGACCCTGACCTTTAAAATACTCATCATCTTGGTCATTTGGATCATCTGGATGACCATGCCTTACCTTTTATTTCACCCGCTTTAGCTTATCACTATTTTCCATTTTCCATTTTCCTCACAATCAAGAAAACTTCTCCTGGAGATCAAAACAGAAAATAAAACACTAGCAAGGCCAAAGCTCAGATCAAAACCAATGGACCGTTAGCACAGAAGAGCAAAACCAACTAGAAGATCTTCACAAGCGACCAGCGACGGCAACGCGAAAATCAAAGGCCAATGTTCAAACCAACAAGCAAAACAGATCATAACAGAAACGAACAGCCAAGCAACCAGAATTCTGAATTAAAAATCGATGAAAAGCCAAACCAGAACGGTGAAGATCAGTCCAGATCGGAAATGAAGAAAATCTGCCAGAAAATGTCCAGCAGCAGCAGGACGCCGGAGTGGTAAGCAGATCGACCCACCTCAGAACAAACCGGAGGAGAGCGACGGCGAGATCCTTCTCTCTGATCTAACAGGAGTGCGACCACGCTAACAGATCAGACCAGAAGAGTGCAACGGCTTGATCACCGCAGATCAGCACCCGAGTGACGAAGGTGAAGATTTCAGAAAAATCAGATCATCAAGGCTGTAAGCCTTTGTGATTGTATTGTTTTGAAAGTAGTTGTTTAATTAATAATAAATCAGGGTTTCTTTTCATAATTCAAAAAAATATTTTATAAATCAATTTTATTCAAAATATATTTTATAAATCACATAGATCCAGTGAAAAGTTGTATAATTTTATTTTTTGGGTCATTTCTTATACGTCATGGTAAAAGGAATCAAATTTTATTTCATAAGAATATAGATGAAAATATATACGTGCACGCATTTATTTTAAAGTTTCCTTTACATAAGAATATTTTAAAATTTTAACTTCACTTTAGTTTTATTTTATTTTTCATTTTATTCTACTGTACATATTATATAGTAGTATTAACTAAATCAATAATGTTTTTGAAGTCACGTTAATTACTTGCCGCTACGTTCATTTAAAAAAAATGGATTTTTATGAAATTTTTTTAATTATTAAATTTACATACTTTATTATATTTTAAAAATAATTATTAAGTTAATATAATCTTTGGTCCCTCAAGTTAACTATCATTTTGATTTTGATCCCTCAACTCCTCAAGGGACAAAATAGACTAGACTTTTATTTAATGAAAAGGAGCAATATTTTAAGCCGAATGAAACTTAAGGGATCAAACCTTATTTTGAAACTTGAATGACCAAAATGAAAGCAAACTTGAAGACTCAAAGATTGTATTAACCCTTACTTATTTTATCATTTTTATGGAGGCATTATGATGGTTCATCATTCTTTTTTAATTTGTTTTTCCATGAGATAGAGGAAATTAAGAAAAATTATTAGGGTGCTTTAGAAAAAAAAAACACATCAACTAACTTATTAATCTAATCAAATTAGTAAATAGGTCTTACATCAAGGATAAGATAGAGTATTAGTTATTATTACAAAAAAAAATAATATTATTAGTTATAAACTGAGTTGAGGGGGAAATAGCGAAGTCTGTTGAAACCTGTAAAAACTATAAACTGAGTTGAGAATGTTTCCACAGGTTGATTACAACATGTATATAGGGAAATACTGCAAGAGGGGGTGGTAGTAATTTTTGATTGAGTTAAAAATTTCTTGTACCTGTGAGGATTACCCACCCACATATAGTTTTAATTTAAAAGGGTCAAAGGAATTAGCTCTAAGAGTGGAAATATGTTAGGCTCTATCTAGCGTAACCTACATAAAGTATAACATATCTTACTTATTAAATAGATCAGATTTATTGTCAAGCCTATTTAAATAAACAAATCATGTCTATTTTCGTAAAGCTTAGCCTATAGGTCTGGCCTATTTAATATTTTTATTTATACTATTATATAATTATATATAATATGATCTAAAAAATATCATAAATCACTCAAAAAATCATCAACTCAGTCTTAATTCTAAGTTTCACAACCCATAATCATTTATGCATACTCAATCCTTGCATTTATCAATCATTCACCCATACCTCTCTTCTCTTTAGTCTTTGGATATGGCAACATTAGTTCACTCCCTCGCCCCTGATTCGTGTTGTCCGCTAAAATATAATAATTATTATAAGTTTATTTTAGTGTTGAATTAAATATTATAATTTTAGTAAGAGAAGTTTGTCACAGTTTATGTAGGAAAATCAAAAGAGATAAAATTCAGTTTTACAAATCGCATGTCATGCTTGGTTTACTTCAGAAAATATATTTAATTAATCAACAAACGATTGATTTTTCTTATTTATATTTACTCAAACAACTATTGTTATTAGATATTCTTTTCTTTTCCTTACTAAACCCTTATATTATGCTAAGAATGGATCATAGGCTTTGAAGACATAACGTATGATTGTATATATGAATTTAGAGGTATAGATTTTTTTTTTTTTACTAAGCATAAGTATCTTCCTATTGGTGGCAATCCTATTTAAGACACTTTTTGATACTAAATATGGGCATAGGCTATTAAACCTATTTAAAGGTCTAAATTTTAAATAAGCCTTTAAAAATGCTCCAAGCCTTGTCAGACTTTTTGAAAGCCCATGCTTGGACCCTAAAAAAAGTCTATATGCAGGTTCAAGCCCAGGCCCAAACTTAATCTCTGTTACATGCCAATGTCTATTTAACTAAACCCTAAACTCTAATCTAATCTAACCTATTTCCACCTCTAATTAACTATGAATTTTACCAAAAATAAACAATCACCTCTTATAATAAAGAGAAAATGACACATAGGTCCCAAGGACCAAACAAAATAACAAAAAAGTCCCTTCGAAAAGTTAAAGATCAGAAAAGTCCCTTGAAACTTTTATGTGATTATTTTCTAAGGTCAAATGACAAAAATGCCCCCAAGAATTTAAAACACTATTATTTCTCTCTCTCATTCGTTTTGCTCTTCTGCATTGTCCTTCCTCTAAGTCCCAGCGTCGGTGCGTCGTTCGTCACTCCTCCGAGTCGTAGTATTGGTGTATTCGTCTGTCGCTCCTCCGCTGCCCAAGCTTCTGTTGTGATGTGGTAGAGGTAGAACAGCGAATTGATTTTTTTTTTCTGTGTGTTCATTGGCTGATTGAGATTGAAGGTTAGTTAAAGGTTGGAGCTTGGGCTCAATAATGGACTAAGTGGTAGGAGGTAGATAAGTAATACTAAGATTTTGTTAAAAATATGATCTTGATCATTAAAGTTGGGGTTTTACTATAGTTGAGTTGTGTGAATGTTATAATGCTCTGTTTTTTGGAAAGGTTACAGAGGGAGTGCTGTGTTTTAATTTTAAGTGGGATTGTTGAGTGTAATGGTGGTTGTTTGCTGTAAAAACGCTGATATGAAGAAAAAAAAGTGTTGTTAATTCGTACAGTTGTAGTTGTTAATATGACTATTGTAGTTGTTAATACAAAATTTGTACTCTTTTTTTGAGTAATATAATAGAGGGAATGCTCTGTTTTTAGACAATGTGATAGAGGGATGACTTTGTTTTAAGGGGGAATGATTGAATGTGATTGTGGTTTCTTTGATTACAAAATGCTGATATGATATTAAAAAAAATATTGTTAAATTGTTGTTAATATGTGCATTTATAGTTGTTAATATTGCTGTGGCAGTTGTTAATACAAAGTTTATGTTGCAAATTGTCATGAAAGATGGAAACTAGTTCAGGGAAGAATCTATTTTATTTCTTTCATGTGAGGGGAAGTTTTTAAATTGTGAAGAAGATAAATTGCAATATGACTCATACACTTGTAAAACAAGGCAGAAGAAGTTGTTAAAAACCAATTCAGCTATTGTGACAAACCCTACAGGAATAACTCATGCAGTTGTGAAAGTTGGAGTTGTGCAACTTGTCATTTCAGTCAAGCATAAAACAGTTGTAAAAATGACTCATTATATTGTAAAAACACGCGTTAGAAGTTGTAAATTGAGCAACTTGCAGTGTTAAACTTGGAAATGTGAACAAAGGTAATTTCATTCACACATGAGAAATAAGTTGTAAAAATGACTCAAGATGTTGTAAAAACACGAGTTAGTAGAAGTGGTAAACTAAGAAACTTGTAGTGTTAAACTTGGAGATGTGAACAAAGATAATTTCATTCACACATGAAAAATAAGTTGTAAACATGACTTAAGATGTTGTAAAAACACTCGTTAGAAGTTGTAAACTGAGCAACTTGCACTTGAATATGTGAACAAAGGTAATTTCATTTACACACGAGAAATAGTTGTAAAAATTACTAAATATGTCGTAAAAACACGCTTAATCAGTTGTAAACTGAGGAATTTTCAGTGTTGAACTTGAAGATGTGTAAAAAGGTAGTTTCATTCAGACATGAGAAAGAAGTTGTTAAAATGACTCAATATATTGTGAAAACACGCTTAACAAGTTGTAAGACATGAGAAAGAAGTAGTTAAAATGACTCAACATATTGTGAAAACATGCTTAATGAGTTGTAAACTAAGCAATTTACAATGGTGAACAGTTATTAAAAAGGTAATTTCATTGTGACCTAAAAATTATGTTGTAAAAAATACTAAACATGTTGTAAACACAAACATAACCAGTTGTTAAAAAAGGTATATGCAGTTGTCATATTTTGAGTTTTGGAAAAGGTCATTTCATTTAGACACAAAAAGAATATGTAAAAAATTACTCAAGCAGTTGTTATACACTTAATGATAGTTGTGAACATAAGGACTTGACAAACTTGAAATTAACTCATTACATAAAAACATGTTGTGAAAATGATTTATGAAGTTGTACATGATTGATGAAACTGTCAACTATAAAATGATTGATGAACTAAGGGCAGCTTTATTATTTGATTTTGGAAAATGATCACAAAAAAGTTCATAGGGACTTTTCTAATCTTTAACTTTCAAATGGACTTTTTTATTATTTTGTACTTCAACCTATGTATCATTTTCCCTATAATTTTTAAATGCGTTTCTCAAATTCAACCGTATTCTTCTTTTTAAGTGTAAGGTTGCTTAATACCTTAATCAACTTTGTGAACTTCTGTTTCTAACTCAGAACACCGTTGTTTCATGATTAAACAAGGGGAAAAATATAAAATCCAGTTAGTAACTCTGGATCATACAGTCTAGCTTATCGATTCACCAGTTGATTGATCTACCTGGTCGGACTCATGGTTACGTGGGTTTGTATATATTTGTTTCGCATGAAGCTTATGGAAAAAACGCGAGAGAAACCTCCTTACTATATAGCACACTACAGTAACTCGGGTAACATTGGCGAGTAAACACCGAAGACGTAGAAGTAGTGTTCGTTTGTAAAGAACCACGTTATTTCCAAAACACTCACATCATTTCCATATTCTTCTCATTCTCGCACAATATCATTCATTCCCATGACCTTTTCGGATTCCCCACAACAAATGTCCCCGCCTTCGTCTCCGCCGCTACGTCGTGGCACCCATCGATCACGGCTGTCAGACCGAATGGCGGAACGTCGTCGGCTAGCCACTGATCGACGTAGAAGATGGACTGCGAGCAGGTCTTGTGGGGCCCAGTCGACGTGACCTCGACGTAGTCGCAGAACCAGCCGTGGTGAGCTCCGGCGCCGTCGGAGGTGAGGTTGAGACGGCACACCGGCGCGCCGATGCAGGGGCCACGGCCGCTGAAGATGTCGCGGTTGCCTCGCTCGAAGTAGTCGTGCGACGGACCCATGAGGCCCCATGATCTGAGATTTGGGACCCACACGGATCGGCCTGAAGCATCGCCGAGCGTCACGCTGATTTTGGCATCGGTTCCGCCTTTGATGATGGAACCAGTCTTCACGTACAGGGTATAAACGCAGTCCCTCTGTTCGATGAAATGTCCAAGTGAGATTAATTTAGATCCAGTAAAGAAAAACACAATGGCGATCAAATCTTTCAATTTTAGAATTTTGGAAACAAATCTGAAGAGAAAGTATATGCCAAAACACCTGGAGATCTGGGTTATATTGCTAATCATTCATCAAGAAAGAAAGCTACAGAAAAATCGTCTGAATTAGCGATCAAAATAATATAGATTCTTGTTAAACTTTGATGGTGGTGGTGATTCATGCAGATCTACTGGTAGCAATAATTAATCAAGCGAAGAACTTGAATTTTTTCTTTCAATTTGATGATTGGAAGATGAAGAAAGAATGAGATCGTTTAAAGAACTATGTATATGTGAATATGAATTGAAGAAAACTTACATCGGAATCTGCAGAAGCTGCAGCAAGCAAGAGAGCTAGACATAGGAAAGACAGATGGCAACTCTTCATTTTATGTGTCACTTACTTTCTCAGTCACTGAGTCTGTGTATTAATGGTTGCCGATTTTAACGTATTTATAGGGAATTTCCTTGTTCAAAATGCATCCCAGGTATTTAAGGCATAAATTTTATTTATATTGTAGCTACATATTAATATTGCTTTTTTATTCTAAAAAATCTGTATTATTTAAAGCTGATTTCAATTATTTCGACGAAATGCACATTTAAAATTAAAATAAATCTTTAAATATGTGGGCAACATTGAAACTCAAGATGCTATCACGTTCGAGGAATCTGAAATAGAAAACATTTTTTTTTACATTCCTATTGTGGATATTCCTAATTTAGCAATGCATGAAGATTGTGACAGCTAAGGAACAAGGAGGGGACACGATCTCACTGCTTTACTGACACAATTGGCAATATTAGCAATATTTAAATGCAGGCGTTAATCTCATGGATTGCACACGCCCCTAGCAGATAAGAGCTTGCTTATGAAGCTGCTCCCTAATGATTGCAGGTGCTTGTTTGGGAAGAGCAAAAAAAAAAAAAAAAAGATGATTTTTTAATCATCTTTCTATAAATCGAAATAAATTTTTCTAACATACTTACTTCCACGACTATAAGCTAAAACAAACAGGCACTGAAAGAGATGAGACCCACGAGGTGGTTCAATGAAGCCTCATCCCTTCTTTTCCGGTGTGTTTATAGGAGATTTTAAATCCTTTCTAGTGTTTATTCCGGCAGTACGTTTGCTAGTTAGATGATCCTGCACTTGATCAACTTCCAACGACTTAAACTAGACATAGGTTCTTATACATCACACACTGCCTTGAAATTTTAAGGCACAATGCATATAGAACCACCAATAAATTTCATCATATATGTGTATAAAAGTCATTTTTCCATGAATCATAGAGTTTAAGAAAATAAACTATGCCATTCATTACTTACCAATAACATTTATTCATTATAAATTTAATATTTGATATTAATATTGATTAGTGATAATATATCAATACATCAATGATTGCAAGATCACAACCATTTAACAATGACGAGAAGAAATATATATCAAGCAATGTCTAATGTCTTAGGAGTAACATAGCATGAATGGCGTGTCAATTATGTACACATAAATATCTATCCAACCTCCAGAAAAGCACACGGCCACACTTTACATGACATGTACACTTTATCAAATTCATACTAGTTGGAGTTCTAATATGTGCAGCAAAGACAGAAAAAAACATGTTAAAAGTTCTTGTGCATCAGATTGAATCAGTGGAGAAGAAGCTGAGAAGTCTGATTAATACTTGAATTTGAAGCTTCCATCTGCAGAATCCAAAGGGTTCAAATCTCATTATAAAAGGGCATATAATCATCAGTATCTCAGCAAAGCCACACATTATGGCCAATAAAGAAATGGCAAAAGAAAAAAGAAAAGGAACCTTTACTATGCTTGCTACCAGGAAAAAGCGACAGGAAAAACTAAAGATACATATATAAATGCATCACCTTACAATGATTAGCCAAATTCATAATCATTTGGTCCGCCACAAAAAAAAAGAGGAGCCAAATTCAAAATCATGTTCACAGAAATGGTCGAAAACTTATCCTATTTACTAGTCCAGCCAACGTATGCAATTTAACCAAATTGTTTGTAAACTATAATTCAAATATAACTTAGCTGGAAGTTTGGATTTCACTCAACCTACTTTACAAACAAAAGAGCTTGAAACATATTAAAGCTCTTCAAACATTGAAAACATTTTGGTTCCCTGTAAAGAAAAATGATTCTTTGTACAAGACTTCAGAAATCTTCAACAATACGAATTATTATAACATTTATTTTTGGGTAAAGGTGCATCCAGCACCGTAAAACTATTTTTGGAGGTGTAATCAGCATCCTAAAACATTTAAAGGGTACAATTCCGCCCCTAAAATATTAAAAATGAAGCAATTTCAGCCCTCCATTGACAGAACCCTAACCTCCGTTTGATTTGTTTGACCGCTGGGCGTTTCTTTTTTAATTAATGACACCTCATTTATAAAAATGCCACCTGTGCATTCAGAAAAAAAAACGCTCCACCCTCTTCGCACACAAAACATGATCCCTTCCTCCCCACTGAACAGTGAACACCTATGGCGGCGTAGTCCTCCAGGGAGGCCAAAAAAAATATAGCGCAGAAAAGAGGGCAAAGAAACAGCATGTATAGGGAGGAATAACAACAGTGAGATCTGTGATTTGATTTTGGTTGTCTGTTGTGCCATTCCATTTCCAAATCAAAACAGCAAGATCTGTGGTTTTTATTTTGGTTATCTGTGATTATGAGTTCATCAAACCTGTCAAGACCTAAAACCTTGAATTTTCCAGATCCAAAACAGTGTGTGGATAGGGCATCTTCAATCTTTTATCTGATGCCATTGCCCCCCTCTACATCTGTTTCTACCATGGATGATTTATTTTGTTCTTGATTTCTTTATTTATAGAAGCTTTTCTTCCCTCCTCCACATCAGATTAATAACTGCTTGTTTGAATATGTTTCTACCTGACGTGTCAATGTTAAAAAAACAAAAGCCCAGCTGTCAAGCATAGCAAACAGAGGTTAGAGTTCTGTTAATGAAAGGCTGAAATTACTCTGTTTTTAATACTTTAAGGGCAAAATTGCAACCTTAAATACTTTAAAGTGCTGATTGCACCTCTAAAAATAGTTTAGGGTGTTGGGCACACCTTAACCCTTTTTTTCTAGGTTTATTTCTTATATACACACAAATGTAACAAAACATAATTTTTGTTGGTTTAGATTATACATGCATGCACACAAGTACTCGTTATATCTTCATCATTGTTTATGAACAGCTCAAGCTGGACTCCGTTACTAAAGGTGTCAAGTTTGACCACAATTATTGACTTAACTAAAGCTGGGGTCAGTGTATCTAAACAAACAAGAACGAGCATGGACAATGAGTGGCCCTCCTCAACTTGATTACACAATCCTAGGCATAGAGTTAGGGAACTTAAACGTGATTCTCCCTAAAACACATCTGGCCTTGTTATCATGTTGCCTTGTTTTCACGTTCGTGTCAATTTCAAGGTTTCAAGTTAGGGCTCTTGAATGACTATCATGGACAAACATAAAGGAAAAACGGGTATTCCTAATTCAACATTTGAAGATCAGCTAGAAAACTCTCATACCATATGAGTCTGTCAGCAGGAAAATGCACTTTTAGATATGAGTATTTGTATGCAAATTTGTATGAAATATTAGTGTGTGACGGTGAGTATATATATTGATTATGTGTGAGAAACTCTGTACGTGTGTACCATCAAAAAACATGGAAAGACCATAAAGAGAACAACTGCATATATCCACATAAACAGTAAGACATCAAATAGAAGTAGTAAATTTTTTTCTGCACGAAATAATAACATCTCTGCATGAGATGATGATGATGATGAATATGGGATAAAGTAAAGCAGGGGCTGAAAGTTATTCTCCAATGGATAAAAAGAAAGGAAAAGGTATGTCTGTTAAATCTCGAATAGAATTCATGGCCACGCTAGACAGAAATAACCAAGCTGCAAATAAACACTGGGACAAACAAATTCAACCAGTGACCAATAGATATAAATGATAAATTGAATGAGGAAGCCATGGAGGCACGGCAGACTGACAGTGACACCATGCCGGGTAGAGTTAGGCGGAATTTACTGAATTTGAATAATAAAATTAAGACAGCAAATAACAATTACCTGGGTCAATGGCTGGAGCTGCCAAGATCAAAGTCCATGGTGTAGTCATACTCAATTGTTGGAATTACAGAGGCCATGAATTTCAAGAATAAGAATAGATACCTATGATAATAAATAAGTGATTGTAGCACCTCATATAACATTAGAGGAAACAGAAAGAATGAAAGATCACCCCTAATTCTATACTCAGCCATTAGCAGTAACACAAGTAGCAAAAAATAGAGCTCAGGTTTAAAAAATTGCATTTTATTTACCAGAAAAGAAGATTGCATGTCAGACCTACCTACTAGGATTTGCCTTCTCTTTTAGTTTTAAGATGTGAGACTGAAAGAGTACAAATTCATAGTCACATGCACAGTAAATTGGGTGCTGACGTGGAATTTAGTTATTCTGATTTTATTTTATTAATATTTATTTTGGTGATTAGTTCAAGTGCAGCACAAGTTTAGGAGTAAATGGTGCCTGTTGTGATTATTTTCTGGGTCTAAGTATTTTATTTTAAATATTTTTACTAAACATGTTCAGGTCTGTCATTTTCCATTTCCTAAGTCATGCCTTAGTGGGCCTAAATATTAGGGTGTCAGTATTTTTCAGTCTATAAATATTAAGGCTAATAATCTTAGATCCTATCAAATAAAGACTTTTCCGTCCTTCCTCTCTACCTATCTTAGATCCTATCATAGACGATAGTGAAGAGTATAACTATTAAACAAGTACAAGTAAAATTCACGACTGCCATATCATTGAACTCTTCATTGGAATAGGTAAACAGTCATTCCATTAAGCCCTTATTATGTAGGATCCAATTTCAGAAGACTGCTGAGAAATACGAGTAGTTTGAGTACTTCATGGATTCTCAAGAACCCAAAGAAATATTATTTGTGGGGAGCCCAGGTACCAAGGCAAAGGAGACTGACTCAACTCTTAAATGAAGCCATATGTCATCAATCCATTGTGGACAACTAAAATGATTGATAACATTATCAATTCACAAAACAAGAATTTTTAACATCAACAAATCAGCTGGTAAATCAAAATATAATTAGGTAATCGGGAAAAAGCAGATGAGCATGCTTAACAGTAAGCTCCAACAGGTTAACAATTTTGGCCATTCTTCAGATCTCACATTGTTCAATATTAAAAGATATGGACTATCCATTCTCCAATGAGGGACTGAAAGTGCATTTTCAATGAAAAAGCATTTTTGAAGTCAATAGTTAAACTATTTGCATGAAATATGGCTGGTGTTACCACATCCAGCACCAAAGCCATCATATGCATCTAAGCAGACAAAATTCCAATTTAAGCCACATGCAGTAATTGGATACCAAAGAAAGCAACTTATATGAGGTATAAGAAGGGTTTACTTGTCAACTTCTGGTTCAACTCCACGTGACATCAGCACATCAATGATTTTCTTCATCACAGCTCCATGTCGACAAGGATGAATAGATGCATGCTTCCCAAGCAAGTGAGGGTGGTCCTCAATTGTTACCTGCATATAGATTCAATAATAATACAAATTAATTAACAGAATAGCGGAAAGCCCCCAAACATAATCATGAGGACAATAGTCACTACATTGTAATTGATAACTAACATCCATTCCTTGTAAAACTATCGTTTCAAATTGAACATAATCATCCAAATGTTTGTCTCACCGTTCTGCGTGCATGGTCCTGACTGACATCTTCAAGGACAAGTTCTGGTTGCAGAAGCATCCTTGACTGCAACAAGACAGAAAACGGTAATAAATTGGTCTACCTGGTTTCTAGGGAGTATAATTGAATATGGTGGAAAAGACACTAATATCTTTGCCACAGCCACCTTTTCATTGCTGATAATGAAGCATCAAGTAAATGTGCTACAGGGTAAATTTATTCTATTGCCCAGAATGCAAGATAATAATTCTAAGATAACAATACGAGCAGAGAATGGAACTAAAACCATGATATCACTGCCAACACAGACACAAGCATGCATGAATGAACAATCAACAACAACTACAAAAGCCTTATCTCACTAAGTGGGGTTGACTTGTGCAGATGAACATTATGAAATACAATATAGTGATACTTTTTGAGGTAAGTTTCAAGGCCATACATACTAAAGTAAACCTTTAAATGCATGTTTTAATGGATCCACTGTAAATAATGCACTGAAATATACAAGGGGCAAGGGTCAAGTGAGTAACACTGACCTCATCATATCCAGTAAGCCACACTCGAGGGGTTTGATAATACTTGTCGTACCTGCATAACAGGAAAAGGCAGGTTTTATAGATAGTTTCCAGAATACAAATTGGTTTCTAATATAAAACAGGTACCAAATGGACCACCATTATGATATGTTAATTATACAAGTATAACATCACTGCTCTGCCTGACATTAAAATGAATGAGGTTTAGGAGGAGAGGGGTGTTAGGATTAGATGGGGAGAATTGATTTTGAGCTGTATAAGGTAAATGTGTGAGAGAAGTTTTGTCTCGTATAACATAAAAGTAATTAAAAAAAGTGATTATAAGGTTATCCAAACAGGCACTTATCAATTGAGAAGATTGATATTGAAACTGAACTTACGTGATGCTAACATCATACGTTCGGGTGCGAAGAATATTATCATCATCATCAGGTTCAGGTTCATCAGGTTCTTGTGCTACAAGATAGGTGGACTGAAGAGTTGCACCCATTTGGCGTAACAGCATACAAATGACACAGATCAGAATTATTATATCAGTAACAAACAAAAAGCAAACTATTTAACAAGAACCAAGCAAAAGAGTGCAAAGAAGGTATAAAAGCGAACAAAATTCATCATAGTTGAAAATTTTGAATTAAGGTTCACATTCAGGTATGTCATGATCCAGTCATACAGTAACATTGAAATTGTAAGATCTTTAACAGAAGCGTGGTTGTGGTGGTGAGCAAGATAACGAAAGTGGTATCAACTTACTGGATCTGCTATAATAATATTGTCAGCTTCTTCAAATTCTGCCATATCTGGTATATCATCCTCTTCCTCACCTCCCATGTTGGAAGAAATTGGCTTAACAGAATCCTTTTTGCTGATTTCTAGGCTTTCCATGGAAGGTAAATCCTCATCCTCATCAGGCTTACCCTCTAAAAAGAAAAGAAAAATGTGCACAAATGAGGTCAAATAAATAAAGCAAAAACACAATAGACATTACTCAAAAACGTACCCTTAGGCTTCCCATGAGTTGCGAGCCACCCATCATTATCTTCATTATCCAGTAAAACTTCTCCTCCAGCAGCTTCATATTCTTCTTCTACAGAAGCAGCTCTTCGAAGACAAGGCACTGTTAAGCAAATTCAAAACTCAGCACCAAATAGGAGTATAGGACAACTATGAATGAGGAGAAGGGGCAGGAAAACAGCAGAGGGGTAAGAATACGTCTGATTCAGTAACGGAAGATTAAGTCATTAAAGTAAAAAGTAGCTATTTTGTTCAGGTCCCAAGTTCTAACCCAGGTTACAACATATCTTGCAGAGCCTGTTAGCCACTGTATCTTAGTGTGGTTTGGGTAACAGCAAAAAAGCACTTTTTGAACCATAAACCATGGTTTTGCTAAAAGGTACCCAACCATACTAAATTTTTACAGAAACATTTTTCCACTTGAAACCATGGTTTGGGGAGTTGAAACCATGGTTTTTGAGAAGCCAAATGTTTTCCCTTTCCATAAGTTATTTTTCAAAATCTATTCTCCAAAATCACTTTTTTCACTTTTTCTCCAAAAGCTAATCTAAACACACTTTTTATGTGACATGCACCTCTCATGTAGAATCACGATTATGTATTCTAACCCAAGAGCCAAAACAAAGAAAATAATAAGGTAGAATCTTTGTCCAGATATGATCTGGACCAAAGTTTCCATCAGCAATAGTTTCATGACTTGCTCACACCATCCACTCAGCCCATCATAAATGGTCAATAATAATAAGTAATAATGAAACCGTCAATACATAAAATAATTAGTCAAAGGGTTGGCCAATTTCAGTCGTCCTTGGCAGCACCAAATCATGCACAGGAGCATGGCAAATCCAATATTTCCTAGTATCACAATTTTCACAAATTTATTCCAAATAAAACAAGAAAAACCAAAAAAATAACACGGGGGAAGGAAAACTGAAAATGATAAGCTCAGATATGTAGTGCATAAATAAGTTTAGGCCCTCCTCCTCATAAACATTTACACATTAATTACATAATGTTCCACAATCCATTACAATGGCAACTTTGCCATGAAAATCTAGGAAGTCGCCATATTTTCTTGTTTTGCATGTGGTAGTACAGCTTGCTTATCAGATAATTAACCATATGATAAACTTCCAATATTTATCATCAACTTCTTAATTTTCCAATATGACCAACAACAACTACTTAAATGGTAGAGCTAAGACAGATAAGATAGATAGAACGCAGCACATTTATGCAGAAGCACAATTAGAATTAGTATAATGCTTTCACAAAGGAAAAAGTAACCGTTTCTAATAAATAAAAGTATATCAAACAAATCGCATATGGAGCATAAATTTATGATGCTCTTACCATTTCTAGTAACTAAGAATTGCTTCTCTGGTGGTAAATATGGCTTCCTCTTGTTGGGCTCACCTGACTCCCTATTTTGCGTGATGAAACATAGGATCAATGTAAGCATGCAGAAGAAAATCAGCAACTGAAAAAAAGTAGCTCTTAAGATTATATATTCTTGTTATATACTGCATCTATATGGACAAAGAAGATTCACACTTTGATTAATGGCTAGTTAATGATCATAAATTCAATTCGAATCCCCAATCGTTACTCACAAGAGGATCACACCAGACCTCGATAGGAGAAGTAATAATGTATCTACTCATGATGAGAATTTCTTCCTAAGGGTACACGCTTACCTAAACAAAGTTTCAATCCGGTACCCTCCCACAAATCAGAAACAAGAATAATGCACAAATATTCGAATAATTTTCCGAGATACTAAATGGGTACGTCCAGTAAAATACCAGGACCAGGTGGGGCATTTGGCGACGAGATTATCGCCGGCTTCAACGAACTCGGTGACACTGAGAACTCCTTTCTCTTTGAAGGCCGAGACAGTTCGAGGGCCCGTGATCCTCTCCACAGTGCCTTTGAAAGCTTCGTGGAGTTTCTGAGATAAAACCATCTCTTCCTCGACGGATTTGACAGAGAGAAATTGTCAAGAGGATGAGACGATTTCAATGCCAGGGAGGCTTGGATTATTCCCACTGATTCTCGCAATCAAAGAAGTTTGGATTGGCGTCTTCGTGCCAAATTACTTTTGGTGGGGTTGCTTCTATATAAATCCTAAAGTTTTTTTGGCCAGCTTATGGATTAAAAAAAATAAAAAAATTGCTGAAAAATCACCATACAAAATTTAGGAAGAGATACTTCCACGATCCTTTTTCACCCTATCATCACTTTTAGATTAAGAAGATTATTCAGATTTAATATTTTATAAAATTATAATGATAATATTTGATAAATTAATTTTTTTATATTACCGTTATCTTTTATATTTTAATAATTTAAATTTATATATCTATATTTAAAATAATAATTTTATTAAACATTAAATTTAAATTATCTAATTTTTTGATTTTAATAGATATAAGATTTTGAAAAGAAAAAAGAGAAATAAAAAAAAATGAGAGAACCTAACCTATCAAAATTTATTGCTTAAAAAATTGTATACATAAAGAGTGTATGTTTCTTTCTTTTTTATAAATTTTTTTTTTTGAATTCGAGTTGTCTCATAATTTTTTTTCTCTTTTTCTTTTCATAATTTTATTTTCACCCTCTTATTAAAAAATAGATGGTCTAAATTTAATATTCTATAAAAATATTATTTTAAACATAAATAACTAAATTTAAACTTTTAAAATTTGTTCCACACAATTTATACATGTAATAAAAACAAAATAAAAAATAATTTATAAATTCATAAAAGGGAAAATTGTAAAAAAAAAATCTCACTGGCAACTTATTTTGTCAAATGGGACCTTCGCATGCAGAATATCTTCTTTGTGTGTAATATTCTTCCCTATACGTGTGTAAAAATCTTCCCCTGTGTGCACAAAATCTTCCCTCGTTGCATAATATCTTCCCTCCGTGTGCAGATATCTTCCCAGGTCCCATTTGGCAATTAAGTTGCCAATTAAAGCCGGGAATACGGGCCACCCCTTCACGGTCTCAGGCCTAAACGAGCCGGCCTATTTAGGCCCATTTGCTAAAAAATACAATATTTTTTAGGCCCTCGGCCCTACAGGGCTAGCCCTTCACTGGCTCGGGCCTAAACGAGCTTAAACTCATTTTAATTCAAAAAAATTTCTTTTTCAAATTTTACAATTTATTTATTATTTTAATTTAAATTGAGATACATTATTTTAAAAACTCATAAATTTTTAGTTAAAATAATCATCTAATGTCCAAATTAGCCTATTTTTTAAAGTTTGAATTAATAAATCATTGTAGAAAATAAAATAAATCAAACCAATTAATAAGTGTTTGCCTGTTATTAATACTTTATTAGGTATTTAGGTGTCTCTCATATTGATAATTTGATATAATGATATTATATTTATTAATTTATTTTAAAAAATATTAAACGGGCTTAAAAGGGCCGGCTCTCAGGACTGCAGGGCCCGTCCTTTTAGACCCACTTTTCTTTTTAGCCTCTAAATCATAAGTCTGTCCCTTAAAAGGCCCGGACCTAAACGGGCCGGCCCGACAGGCTCGACCCAAATTCCCGGCTATCAATAAAATCTTTTTTAACAATTCTCCCTGTATGAAATGCTATCGTGATAGTTTAAAAAAAATTAATTTACATCTTATCGGATGTCCCCAAAGGGACTAGTTTTAGAAAATATTAAATTTTAATAATTTATTTTTTATCTAGGTCCGGAAATGATATTTCAAAAAGAAAAGAAAAAAAAGATTTTGAGAAAATATGCTCTTGCTTCTTTTTTTAACAAGGGCTCGTATATTAGCTATGTATAATATGGTTGATTTTATGAAAGTATGTGTGTTAAGGGAGCGAAGAAATAAGAGAAAATTTTTAGAGATAAGTTCTTATTGACTTGTGTATAACAATCGATTACAAGGTTTTAAATAGACTTAAGCACCAATCCTAGTTGTATGATTATAGTTACTTTATACAAACTATAGTTATTTTATATCTTCTTCATATCTTTATCTTCTTTTGCTTTTACTTTGTGTCTTTTTCTCCTTTTTCTTTATGTCAGGTATTCTTTTCTTCTTTATGAGCAGCAATGTATAATATAAGTCAATAGACATTTACATAATTAATATTCATAACACTCATCTTAGATGTCTATTATGAATGTGCCTCATTAAAAATTTTAATTAGGAAAAACCCAATGGAATAAAAACCTAGCCAAAGAAAATAGTACATCATTCATTGATGTACTATCGATTACTGTTTCATTAAAAACCTCTATAGGAAAACCCAGTGGGACAAAACCTAGATAAGGAAAAAAGAGTATAGTGTTTATCGACTCCCCCTCTTGACAACATCAGTTGATATATCTAAGTCTCTGAAAGCTAATGTCATGCACAAGCTTTTCAAAGATTGTTCCTGGAAGTGACTTCGTGAATAAATCTGCTAGATTTTCACTTGAACAAATTTACTGGATATCTATTTCACCATCCTTTTAAAGATCACGAGTGAATAAGAATTTTGGTGAAATTTGTTTCATTCTATCTGTTAGATATTCATTTGAAACCTTTTTCATGGTATTGATACTGCAAGAGCAAATTGGATGCATGAAATGTGGAGAATGTTTTTTCTACATATATTCATCAATAACATTTTCTACACATAATTTTAATTGAGAAGTAATTCTGAATACGACTGAGTCATTCTCCCTTACATATTTAAAATCTTGTAAATGCAAATGTATCAAGTCATAACGAGCTTTTAGGAGGATAACCATCTTCTGGTGATCATGCCTTTCTTTTAAATTGTTCCAAAGAAATAATGGATCTTTTATGATCAAATGTTCAATTTTAAGACCTTCATGCAAATGGCGACAAAGAAAAATTATGGATCTGGCTTTATTTTGATTGGATGCCTGATTCCCTTCTTTAATTGTGTCTTCCAGACCATTGGAAATTCAGGTGAATTTCCGTATCCAACATCCAAGATAAATTATTTTTTTTGGTAATATCAAGAGCCACAAATTTAAGTTTTGAGAGGTTTGACATGGCTGAGACTAATTAAAGAAATAAGCAAGAATAATTAAAATATGAAATGTAAAAATGCAATAAAATATCTTAAACAAAAATAACTGTAAATTTGTAAAGACAATAAATAATTCATAAGGCAAGATAAGAAAATTAAAACTGGCTTCAGGCCATTTAATCTTATGGCTTCAGGCCAATTAATCTCAAAATGAGATATTATTTTATTTATCTTCAGGATAAATAAAAGTTGTACATGACTTCTGGTCGTATAATAAGATAAAAGATAAAAATGTATATGGCTTCTGGCCATATAATAGGAAATCAAAGGAATATGGCTTCTGGCCATATCATATCATAAGAAATTAAAACAATATGACTTCTGGTCATATAATTTCAGTAATTAAATGTGTATAACTTTTGGCCATAATAATAATAATAATAATAATAATATAAAAGAACTTGTAAATCATATATACATGATATAAAACAATAACGATATCCAATCTTAGCCATGGAACCCGATATTATATAACAATCGGTAAAAATATCTCTCAAATTCCATATAACAGCTCAGATTTTCCCAGATCTATCAAATAAAATAAGGTATATGAAATCTTCAAACAAGCAATGAGAGAATCATACCTTCGTTAGAGCTTCGTGATAATAACGTGTTATAAAAACATATGTGTTAAGAGAGCAACAACTAAGAGAAAATTTCTAGAGAGAAGTTATCATTCGCTTGTGTGTAACAATTTATTACAAGGCTTTATATAGAGTCAGGTACCAACCCTGATTGCATGACCATGGTTACTTTATACAAATTATAATTACTTTATATCTTCTTTATGTTCTTGTCTGCTTTTGCTTTTACTTTGTGTCTTTTTCTCCTTTTTCTTTATGTCAAGTCTTCTTTTCTTCTTTATGAGCAGTAATGTCTGATATGAGTCAATAGACATCCACATAATTAATATTCATAACAGTTGAAGAATAAACCAATTTTTTCTAGGTAATAAATTTCATGATAACAAATTTTTTTTCAGTGATTTAGACAAACAAGAATTGTGTATAATTATAATAAGAAATCTTGATACCAATAAGGATTGGATCTAGCGAAAGGGCTAGTCCCTCATAACGTGAAAAACAAATGTTTGAATTCTTGTTGGGAGATGTGCCCACATGTAGTGTCTGATAATACCTTGAATATGATTGCCTCCGATAGAATAATACATATACTTAGCAAAAAAATAATAATAAGAAATCTTAGTTAGCTTCTTTTATTATTTATTGGCCAAAAGGAAGCTTCAATATTGAATAACATAAAATCTATTTCATATTGGTTACCATTTGAATATTTTATAATCTTGGATACTATTTGTAGCTCCCTCTTCACTACCTTAGGGTGTGTATGGTTGGAGGTTTTTCTAGGGGAGAAGACGATAGGGGAGGGTTGAAAAGGAAGAAAGTGTGTTTGGTTGGAAGGAGGAGAGGTAAGGGGTGGTAAAAAAATGTGTCCTCTAGTACTCCCCTAAGCCCTAACCTCCTCTTTCAACCCTCGAAAAGTTGGTGTTTTTTGGAAAGGAGAGAAATAATTTGACACATCCTGACTATATTATTCATACTATTTTTCTAATATTCCAACACTACCCATGGCACTTATGCTTGTTGGCCTCTGTTTGGTCTTTGTTGTTGCCTCTCCTCCTCCACACGCCGCCGTCGCCCCCTGCTCGTCTAGCAACCGCCATGGCCTCCTACTCTATCGTTAGAATCTATGGTCGCTTCTTTATCTTTATTTGAATTTGGAATTAGATTCTAGCTTTTAGCTTTTACACCTTCGCTGATCCAAACGGAAAAGAGGCAGAGCTAGAAGGAGATTTGCACAATTTATGACAAAAAAAGAACAAATCAAAGTTTAAAAAAAAAAGGGCATATGAAAGGCTTTATTTTCACACTCAGAAGTTTTGCTGCATAATGAGGCAATTTTTATGCTTAGATGGGTGATGTCGAAGGAGGAAGACGGTGGCGTTTTTTTGATAAAGGCAAAAGATTTAAGAAAATCATAACAAAATTAATAAGATAATATGTAACAGGTTTTTAAATTCAAAAATTAGAAAATAATAACTTTATTATAAATATTACAAAATAAGAAGGAAGCGATTAAAATAAAATGATAATAATATAAGGGTATACTTGTCAACTAATAATTAACTCCCCCTACCCTTCTGAACCAAGCAAAAAGCCAAACCTCTCCTCCCCTTCTTAAACCAAGCAAAACTCATAACATTTCCTAACCTATCTTTAATGAACCTCATCTAACCTTACCTCTGTTAAACCAAACATTCCCTTAAACTTATTCCTACCACTGAAATAAGAACTAAAGGCAAAAAAGAGGTCAAGACATGTGATTGAAAATCGGCTCTCCCAAAAAATGGTGGACATGGATCTTCACATATCTAAAAGAAAGTTGCCTTCAGCTTGAAATTTGATTCTCACCTTCTCGCCTCTTTTTTCCATCAAACACCCGAGCTAATAGAAAATCCAGATTTTCCATCAAGATTTTCAATATACCAAACGGGAACTATGTTCTCACTCAATCTTCTTATCATAGTATTGTTGGGTCATGCACAGTTCATATTGATATACTAGAGTACAAATCTAACTGAGGTAGCAATGGGTTATTCTTAAGGGTTAAGGTGCAATGAGCACCCTGAAATATTTTTTAAAGATGCAATTTTAACCTTAATGTATTTAAATCGGAGCAATTTCGCCACAAATTAACCAACTATGCAACGTCTGTTTCCCTCTTTCTTCTTCCTATTGTCCATTACTCTCTCACCTTCCCCTCTCCCTCTCTCCCCCCCCATCTCCATTCATATCCATGGGCAGATCTCCTTGCTGAGAGAAAAAGCACACCAACAAAGCCGCCTGGACCAAAAAGGAAGACCAATGCCTCATCACTTACATCAACCCCCATGGCGAGGGTTGCCAGAGACCCCTCCCTATAAAAGCTGCTGGTATATATTTCTATCTCTCTCTCTCTATATATATCCTCATCCCTCTTTCTCTCTCACACAAATAATGCGCGTTCTCACTCTTTTTGTTCCTCTCTCCCCCTCTGCCCAGGTTTGCTTAGATGTGGCGAGAGTTGCAGACTCAGATGGATTAACTACCTTCGACTTGATCTTAAGCTAGGCAACTTCAATAAACAAGAAGACGAACTCATTCTCAGCCTCCACAGCCTGAGCAGCAACAACCAATTCTATTTCTTCATCCTAGTTCCGCCCTCTCTCTACAATTCCCTTAAGGGATTTAGAAGGCATTTGTTGATAATGGGGATGTTTGGTTTTGTTGCACAGTAGTGAGGGCAAAGAAAGTAAGGCGTGTTTTTGCCATTGCTAGAGAAGTCCAAACAGAAGGGGAGGAGGTTGAGGATAATGAGTAGAAGAGTGAAAAGAGGAACGGACTAGAGAAGGAGGAAGAGGAAAAGGGACATTTCTCAATTCGTTAATTTACAGTGAAATTACACCTATTTAAATATATTAGGGTTAAAATTACATGCTAAAATCCTCAAAAAATACTTCAGGATGATCAGTGCATCTTAACCCATTTTTTTACATCACTTGGCACAAAAGAAATATAGCTCAGCATAATGACAACATTAGGCACCCTCATTCTATATACAGGAAATTCATGGTTCCTTAAACTTTACTATCAATTTAGCATTTTCTAACAAAGAGTTGCAGGCCAGGAAAAAATAAGATATTTTGACCCAACTTCTCAATCCATCATCCATCATTCAGAAAGGAAGAACGGCAGATCCTCCTCGTGTTATGCTTAGCTTCCATTGGTATGCATGGATTTCTCTGCAACAGTTCATATGGCATAAGTGATGCATATATTCTAATATGTGCTTGTCATCCAACACCTCTTGTTTATGTAACTTTAAAACCATGGTTTAGATTAATTTTTAGATAATAGTTTTTATAATTTACAAGGTAAATGTGTGAAATGAGTTTTATTTCTGCTTGTGGAAAAGAGCTTCTAAGAATGGTTTCAGAGTTACCCAAACACTTAGTGCTGCTTTGTGCTGGGTCTTAAATAGTGGAATATTACTTCAAGAAGAATCAATTTGGAAGTTACCTGCATCAAGAAGCAACTAATATTTCTCCCAATATACTCCGAATATACGTTAGCTAGGCTTTAGTGAAATGACAAGCACATCGTGAGAAAAAAAAAAAAAAAAAAAGGCAAAAGACATTGAAACAATGCAATTTTAAATTCTTGGTATCTCTAAATGTAAGTATACATACATATCAAGGTAAAGAAACAGTACGTATAATTCACAAAATAGAGATAAAGAAAAAGAGAGATATAAGGATCAGAGACATGTTGCAGTTTGGAAGGATTCCTAATTTGCAATCTCAAGATCACTTGATTTTAGTGGTCCCCTTGAAAATGATCATACTCTGTCTGAAATATTATATATTTGATACGCGCGTATAAATTTACGAAAATGCATTATATGGGAAAGAAAATGGATATGACGATTTAATATAACGTTATAAACACACATAGTACATGTACAGGTAAAAAAAAAAAAAAAAACACCAACACACACAATACATGGCAAAATAAAACACGGACACACATCTCTTTACTATATTATATGGAAAAATAATTTTACAGTTACTTGTACTTCTACCTTTCTTAAGTTGGTACTTATACAATTTTTTTTTCTTAATTACATCCTTTTATTTTGCTCTATTATGTTAATGGTGCTACTAAAGTAAATTTAAGGAATTTAATTGAGAGAAAAAATACATCGGTACCAGAATAAATGTTGAGGAAAAATATAGTTTCTGCAAAAGGTTTTCCCCAAAGTATATCATATTCTTTTATGTTATTTTTAAAAATGTTTGAATATAGGAGGAATAAAAACAAATGATCCATCGTACCGGAAAAAATTCTCCTTGCTTATTCAAGAAAATGTCAAACGACCAAGCAAACATGTGTCGTTTGGGAACCCAAGCTTTTTACAGTTTCCCTGGAGAAGCGACACGACAACACCTTGGCACCGTTTCCCACACCTCTCTTCCCCACCAAAACAAACCGTCTTCCCCACGCTCCCACACACACAACCCACTATCGTATTCACGTCCCTCTGTTTCCATTTCACGCTCTGTATCGCTCAAAATCAGAGAGAAGAGATTCGTGTGTTATAAAATTTTCTCACCAAAAAAGGAATTATAATGACTAAGCGATGCTCTATCTTGCAATCCAAACTCCAAGAACTCGAATCCATGCTCCACGACGCCTTGCTTCTTCAAGACGACGACGATCGACATCAAGAACTCTATGAAGACATCAAGCAGAAATTCGTCTTCATAAAGAGTCTCTTATCGGCTGAGATTACTTCTTCTCCTCCAGCATCGACGACACCTCATCATCTGCAGCACGTGGCTCGGAGGATCCAGAGTTTGGAGGACGGCTTCCAGAAATGGCACAGTTCCAGAGACTTCTCCGGAGCCGAAGAACTGGAGGTTGCTTCGCATTGTTCTTGCACCGAATCGTGTTTCAACGACGATGGCGGAGAGGCCGGCGGTGAACTATCCGTTGCTGAATTTACAGAACCGGAGGAGTTTCCTGATGACTGTAAGGCTATGGTGGAATGGAAAGGTAAAGAGGCTGGAATTAGCCATGCTTTATTCCAATTTAGACTCTACATGCATGAGTAACAGTTTCCTTTTCTTCCCCTAAATCTTATATATGCTAGTATATTCTTACTCATTTATGTTGTGGAAAGATCTTCTATTGCAGCAAAAAAGAAGTAACAGATTTAAACCGTTTGAATTTGAACATTCCTCTGTTTCCACGTATTGAATGGAAATAAGACACACATCGAAACATGGATTCTTTATTTTTGAAAGACTAAGTTATTAAGGTTTTATTTGAGTTGACGGTCACAAACTCGCCTGGTATCACGTTAGAAAAACAGTTTCATATACCGTATATCATGTTAGAAAAATAGTTTTCATTGTTAGTCCAAACAGTCATTAAATCCTCTGCCTCTTTTAAATGTTATCATTTTGTTGGTCCAAAAAGAAGTCCAAGGGAAGAGATCGATCATGAGTGAAAATTTAACTATATATATGGAAGAATAATTCCATGGATTAAATAATTAGGACATGTTTTTCCTTTCTTTTTCTTTTTTTTTTTTTTTTGAAAATTTACCATCCCCCGAAGTTTGTTTGTGTGTTATCTGGTATCCATGAAATGATAAAATTTCACTCAATATGCAGAAGCGGAGGAATGTCCAGAAGGTTTTGATGGTGGGAAGGAGGCAATGGTAAAATGGGCAGGTGATGAAGAGAAAAAGACACAGAAATTGGGAGCTCTGATAGGATATGAAGATGCCAGAGATCACTTTCTTGAAGTTGAAGGCCTTGATCATGGACGATTGGCAATTAGAAAAGAATTAGGGAATAATGGTGTAATATTAAAAAGTATTGAAATGACAAGAGAAGAGGAAGCAAGTGCGAGAGCGAATGGCAAGACAAGCAGTGAATGTGGGCATGTTTGTGGTGCAATGGCCTGTGGGGTTGTGTTTGGGATGGTCTTTACGGGATTCATGATGCTCAGACTTTTAGGCTGCATTTATTTTGTGGATCAATCATATTTTCCAATTCCCACCTAGGGATTGTGCTCAATTGTTAAATTTAAAATTCATAAGATTACATTTTTTTATCTTCATGTAACTTCATTTTGGCGTTTACTGTTTAGAATTATAAAATTCATTCCTTGATTTCAACATGTTCTTTTTTTTCTTCCCGATACATAAGAAAGCATGATTTCAACATGTTTTTAACTTATTATGTATTTTTAACTTGAAAAATAAAAATAAATATAGATAAAATCTTTCACTTTAGGATTCGTTGTTTGTCCTTCCTCACATTGAGATTGAGATTTTTTTTTCTATATTTAATTTTTTTTCAAGTTAAATTGGTATATCTATATTTTTTTATTTTTAGTACTTAATCAAAGGTTATGTATGGTTATTTTAGGGTTTGTTTGGTATGACGGATTTGGAAGGGAGGCTAGGAAGAAAAATTTTTATAAGTTGAATTTAAGAAAAATGAAAAAATGGGATTATAAAATTTTAATAAAGAGAAAATATAATATAAAATAGTAAGAAAAATTAGTTTAAAACGTTTAACCATACTTTTTTCATTTTTTTAAAATCCAACTCAAAAATATTTTTCCTCTACTCACTTTCCCTTCCCTTCCTTCCCCTCATACCAAATAAGCCCTTAGGGAGATCATATGATATGATATTTTCATAATAGCTAAAGTATACATTTAGTTCTTTATGTTTATACTATAGTTCATTTTAGTTCCTTAAGTTTAAAAAGTGTATTTTTAATTTTTCAATCCTAACGCCGTAAGTCTAATATAACAGAAAATGCTGATTTATCAAGTTATATTATTTTAATCTTATTGGTTGTCACATCAACTAATTTTTTTTAACAAATTCATATTTTAATTAAAATAAAAATATTAATAATAATTCTTAATTTCAGTCAATTTTTTTCATCTCCTCCCTCTTCCCCTTTGAAAACTCTTGCGAGTAACACCTTCTTCCTCCTCCATGAATCTTCAATGACTTTCTCTATAGATAACCAAGAGGGTGTCATCGGAGTTTAATCAAGAATTGTTGGAAAAAGAATGCAATAATTTTGGGCATCTAACCCCACGGCATTGCCCCCTAGATGGATCACTTGTGTGTGTGTTTGGAACAGCGATAGGAAAAATGGAGTTTCTCAATTTAGCTTTTGGTAATTTTATTTTTGGTAAAAGCCCGATTATGTAATGTAATTTATGTTTAAAACAACGATTGTATAAATGACTTTTGCAAAAGTCAAACTTGTTTGGATTGACTTAAGCATAAGTTAATTTTGTGATAATAATAAGAGAGAATGAGTGAAAAAATATTTTAATGGGTTAAAAACACCAAAAAATAATTTAAAATAATTTTTGGAACTGAAAAAGTACATTAAAGATAAAATTGCAATCAGTTTGATAACACAATGGGTACAGTTGAAAAAATATTTTAAGGGTTAAAAGCACAAAAAAATAGTTGAAATTAATTTTTGTAACCGAAAAAGTACATTAAGAATAAAATTGCAATCATTCTGATAGCACACTGGACACAATTGAAAAAATATTTTAATCATTCACACTCTCCCTAAACACTAAATCAGTAAAAGCTCCAATGTTGAACTTGTGATATAATTTGGGGTGCAAGAAGATGCGTCACCATAACCTTTGAATTTTGCTTTCCTCTATATAATCCCATGTTCATTCCCATCTCAGTTCTCATCTTGGAAACTAACCATTGTGATTGTCATCCCATTCCCCATTCTCATCCCATATTCCTTTAACATGCCACCGTAGAGCCCGCTAACGTAGAGGCAAATTCATATATTTCATCCATTTGAGGACCAACTATTTTCATCTATTGAGGTGCGGTGTCTTCTTATTTCTTCTAAATTCATGGAGGAAGAAGGCTTTGGTGGTAGGAGAAGGGTTTCTGTTGGGAAAGAAAAGGTAGATAAAAAAATTGATTAAAAATTGAGGGTTATTATTATTAATTTAATTAACATATGAATTTGTTAAAGATATGAGTTGATGTGGCATTACATTAGTATTAAAAATAATCTGACTTGATGAGTCTGCATTTTTCATTATATTAGCCTAATGATGTTAGAATTGAAGGACTAAAAATACACTTTTTAAACTTAAGAGACTAGAATGAATCTTAATGTAAATATAAAGGATCAAATGTACACTTGAGCCTTTTTATAATTAACTAAGTTATCTAAATTTTTATAGTGTTCTCAAATTTGTTAAATAGTTTTTATATTAAAGACTTAAAGAGTATACCTCTAACCAGATACCAGATGATAATATAAAAAAACACTTAGAGAGTATTTTATAAATATGATATTATCAATTAATAATAACTATATGCATCTATTGTTAATTATCTTTTAAACTTAAAAGCAAAAAAGAAACTTTTCATAAAAAACCAAGTTTTCTACTTGATTTTATTTTTTATTCCTTGAACCAAGTAACCGTAAGGGTCTGTTTGATTCAATGGAGGGGAGGGAACAAGAAAAATTTTAATATTACCTTGTTTATATTGATTAGAAGGAAAGGGAGGGGAGGGGAGGGGGAATTATTTTCATATGGACAATTTTACTTTTATATTATAAGTGATTTTTTTCAAACTCTATTAAATGTATAATAAAATTTAATTATAAATAACATTTTTATGCCCTTAATTATAAATAACCTTTAATACAATTATATATATATATATATATATTTATTTATTTATGTAAAATTATATTTTATAATTATATTTTTTTGCCAACATATATTTTATAATTATATATACACACACATATTTGTTCATAATTAAATACTCCACAGCTTCTCATGTCAATGTCTATTGTATATCCCGATCTATAACCTGGACGAGAGTTCGCGGGTTCCTTAACAAGTGAATAATTGGGAAGAGGAAAGATGGGTGACAAGAGACATATGAAATATCTGCAAATTTACTTGCATTCATTCTCCATACAAGAGACTACAAACTAATACAATCCATTATAATCAATGGAGGGACATGTCCCACATTTGTCTGTTTAAACCAAGGTCATTTGATCCGGACCTGACCAGCTGAACAGGACAGGAAACCAGCGACCCGGGCACTAAACCAGTCCGGTTTAGTGACCCGGTCCGGGTAAAATTTTTTTAATATTTTTTTTAAAATTTTTCTTTTAAAATTTCATACTATAAGATTAAAATATTCCATTTTTCATCGGTTTGGTTCCGGTTTGACCCACTAACCCTTAACCCAGTACCCCGACTGATTCACTGACCGGTCCGGGTTTAATTACCTTGTTCTAAACCCAAAAAGAAAAATGACGCTCAACTTCATCTAGCAACTTCTGCTAGTTTATCAATGGAGGATCAAAATATTTTGTCACTCACCCTTTGTCACTCGTCAATGTTTCATTATTTTCATAAATAAATTGTACGGCCAAAGGAAAAATCAATCCAACAACTTGCTGGAAACAGATTTAATTGGAATTACATACAATGATTCTTGGTTGGAAAACCACTATGTTCAATCCCATATCTTCTGGACTCCAACCCATCGAGCATAATAGACCCACCTATTCACCGAATATATGAAAAAAAAATTTCTAAGAAGAGAGAGAATGAAGAAAATTAAATGGAGATAATCTGAGTTCAGTCAAGAATCTTACAAAAGCGAGCCCAAGACTTCGATCGGCGATGAATATAGCAGGGTCAGAACCGATATGGAGAGTGACGATGGGGCTAAACTTGGAGTGAAGACTTTGAAGGATGGGTTCAAGTTTAGAGAATGATTTTCTCAGAAAATGGAGGAACCCAAGAAAGGGATCTGGAGAGGACCAGGAGGAAGAGGATGGGAGGGAGAATGGATAAGGAGAAGGTTGAAGAAAGCTTTGAGAAGAAGGCAGAGAGAGATAGAGACGAGGACGAACCAAAGGCCCATGAAGAGGAGGATTGATGATTTAAAGAAGTAAGGGCATTTTTGGGTTATTACAAAAATAATAGGGGTGTTTTAGTCCAATCACACATATATTTTAACCTCCCTTCAAATCTCTCTGATTTTGGGGGAATTGTCTAGAGGGGAGGGATGGAAAAAATTTCAAAAAATTTTCCTTTTTCTCTTAAAATGTTTTCATTATCAATCAAAGGGAGGGGCGCTAGTCCCCTCCCCTCCCTCCTTTTCCCCTCCCCTCAAAACCAACTGCCACTGCCCTTCTTTTCCCCTCCCTTCAAACCAAAATTTAAAAAAATGAGAGGGTAAATTTTAGGCTTCTTTTATTCAAAATGGTAATTTCCCCACCCTCCCCTCCCCTCCCCCCTACCCTCCCCTCAAACCAAACACACCCTTAAGAGCTTCGAGTGACGTGCATAGATGTCGTTTTACAAAGAAAAGGTTGCGGTGCAAGTAAAGGAGAGCAAAGGACGGTCATCATCATGGAGAGAAGCATGACGTGTCCATGTGTTGCTTTTTTTCTTCTTGAAATTACTTTACAAACTTTTAGTCGTTCAGGTCAAACACTTAGAGCCTGTTTGGTTCAACCCTATTATATACCTAAATGGTAATTATGATTGTATTATTAAGAGAAGAATGTTTGATTGCTTTTTAGCATGGTAATAGGGTTTACCATGGTAATGATGATAACCAAATAATTGGTAATCCTCATTCATACCTCCACCGCCGTCACCTCCACCCGCCGCCGCCGCCGCCACCTCCACCTCCACCGCCGCCACCTGCCCACAACCACTACCACCACCTCCTTCTCCACCGCCGCCGCCACTGGCTCACCGCCACTGCCTCCTCCTCCAACCCCACCTCCCACCACCACTACCACCACCTCGGGGCCCACCAACTCCTCCTCCTCCTCCTCCGCCGCCATCGGCCCATCGCCCACCGCCACCAATTCCTCCTCCCCCACCACTATTTCCGTTGCCGGCTTTTAACTATTTTTTCTATAAAGATTATATTAAGGGGTAAAATAGACTTTGTGTAATATATTAATTTCAAATAATTGTTCAAATATTAACTCATTGCACGTTGCTTAAAAATCAAACCAAACACTATCTATGTAATTAATATTGCATTGCATTACCATTGCATCGTATTTCACTGCACCACAGGATGTAATGGGATCGAACCAAACGGACCCTTAAGCTAGCATTAATAGAATAAAACTTGACCTATTATCCCGTGCCATACACGTGCTCTTTCATTAGAAAGAAGAGTGGAAATGATTTTTAAATTTAGAAGATAATTTTAGTTAGTAATTACATAATGTTGAAAATATGAAAGTAAAAGATATGTGGTACACATTAATAAAAAATAGCTAGGCTATTTGGCCTAGCCCGGATCGGAAACCGGCGACCCGAGTACGAAACCGATCCGGTTTGGTGACCCGGTCCAGGTCAAATTTTTTTAAAATCATTTTTTTTAATTTTTCTTTTAGAATTTCATACTATAAGCCTAAAATATTCCATTTCTCACTGGTTTGGTCCCGGTTTAGCTCCGGTTTGACTCCGGTTAACCCACTGACCCTTGACCAAATACCCCGACCAGTTCACTGACCGGTCTGAATTTAATTATCTTGAAAAACAGGTACATTATTTAAGACCATTTGTAATTCATATTGGAAATCAAAATAAATGAGCTTGAGTTTTATAAGTGTTAGTGTGTGTTTGGATGAAAAACAAAATCATGATTTTGTAAAAAATCATCCAAACACCAAATTTTTTGTTAAATCATGGTTTTGATCTTAAACCATGGTTTTACAAAAATCATCCAAACATCCCAAATTTTGCAAGACCAAGGTTTTGATATCAAACCATGGTTTGGATCTTAAAACCATGGTTTTGAGAAAATCCAATTTTTTTTTGTTTTTTCCCCTATGTAGGCCCCATCAACTCTCTCTAATTGGTTCTTTTTCATTAATGTGGGCCCCACGTCACACTCTCTCTCCCTTCTTTTTTTTTTTTAATTTCACCGTTTCTTTTTCAATCCCTTTTTTTTTAAAGAATTTTAAATTTTTTAATACTCCTTTTTATTTTTAATCTAAGACATATTTATCTAATTTGATTATATTAGAAAAATTAGTTAAGTTAATTAACATTACATATCGACAAATTTATTTCATTTTTTGTATTTATTATGAAATTTAATGTTAAGTAATGGGTTAAGATGCATCCTTTATAATGTTGTTAGAGGTTTTTTTCTATTATAATTTAACGCCGTAAGGTCAAATTTAATGGTTTTGTTAAATTTACATCATTTTTAATTGTTCATTGTTATTTTTACATCTCCCAGAACTTATATGTACTAGACACCTCTCAGGAAAAATTTTGATGTTAAATTTGGACCTTAACCCTTAAATAATACATAAAATATAATCTTATTCATTATATATAATTATCACAAAAGTTAATGTCCTTTTAGTAATTTGATCATGAAAAAAGTTATTCTGACCACAATACCCAAACACTCTCATTTTATCAAAATCACCGTTTTCTCATAATCTATTCTGCTTAGAATCTATTCTCCAGAAGTTATTCTCCACTTTTTCTCCAAAAGATATTCTCTAAAAGCTAATCCAGACACATTTTTAGGCATTGTAAATGGATTACACATTGTTTCTATTCTTAAAGTCATATCAAAGTATAAAGAAAAATGTTTGGACATTTAAGAAAGATACTCCCTCCGATCCATAATATAAAGCACTTAGATAAAAATAGCTTGGTCCATAATATAAGTCACTTGTAGGACAATTAATGCTTATTTTTCAGTTTTGTCCCTGTAATTAATACTCATTTCCAATTTGCCCACTCAATAAATTTTCAAACAAGGGTAAAAGTGGAAAAAAATTTTAATTTGGGACATATTTATTGAGTTAACTGTCATTCTTGTTGCCTATGAATTAGTTGAAGTGCCCTATATTGTGGGCTCGAGGGAGTACATGAAATATACTTATGTACTCCTTCCGGTCCTATTTATAAGTAACTTTTCTCTCATAAGACTGATCCCCTTTATAAGCAACTTTCATTTTTTATTTGAAAATATAAGCTTCTTTTTCCTATATTACCCTTATTAAATGTTCATTTTCTCTTATATCTTATATTCATTATCTCTTATACTTTTTATCCATTCTCTCTCATATACTCTTTTCATAAAAGGTGGCATATATGGAAAAAATATGACATTTTTGACACATTTATTATTTTTAACTACCAGTTTGTTTTGCGCAATCAAAGAAAAAGTTGCTTATAAATAAGACTGGAGGGAGTATATTTTTTTTATTTTAACATCATGTAACGGGTTGATTGAGTATATAATGTGCTAGGTTCAATACAATAAATGGAAGCCTTATCTACAATAGCATAAATTTTTTCCTAAGTGGAAAAAGAGAAGTAATAGTAAGACCTCAGAATAATCAGAGTAATACTCTCTCCGGTCCACAATATAGGGTATCTTAACTATATTACGGGAAATAAGAAATGATAGTTAAGTTATTTAATATGTTTCAAAATACAACTTTTTTCCATTTTTACTCTTCTTGAGAAATGTGTTTAATTGCATTTGGAGTATTATTTTAGAGAGAGGGGAGATATAATGAGTGAAGCAAAATTGGAAAGTGGGTATTAATTATGGGGGCAAAACAGGAAAAAGAGTATTAATTAAACAGGATGTGACTTATATTGTAGATCATACTTTTTTTAAAAAGTTCTTTATATTATGTACTAGAGGGAGTAAGTGTCAACACCCGTCTCCATTTCGATATTCGAAGAGTAATAAAGACGAAATTCAATGTGTATACAAAAAAGTGCAATTATACTGATAAAAATATTCGTTTACTTTACTGATATCGTTCATTGACAAAATACAGAAAATACAGCGAAAACTTAATATTTATAAATTTCGTCAGAATATCCAAAACATAGACTAAATATAACCCCTATCTTATCCTCACATTGTGACATGTGCCGCTCACTTTCCGGTGTCTACGTCCTTGCCCTTCGATCCAATGGCACCAGCTGAGATATTTGTTTTTGAAAAAGGGTGAGATTCCGAAGAATCCCCGTAGAGACATACGATCGACGTATAAAATGTGAAAATTAAATATGCAATGCACTATATTAGGCAAAAATGAAAGTTTGATTCAATTCATATATATTTACCTCAGCCGAGTCACCGACTACAGTTAGAATTTCCGATAATATACCTCAACTGAGTCATTGACCACAACTAGGATTTTCTGATATACCGTTGTTGGGTAGCGAACCATAACTAGGTACTATGCCTCTAGCACGCAATCATATCACGAAATACAGTAACAAATACATATAATTATTCATATAGTGTATGAAAGATGGTAGTCCCTGCCTCAAAGTTCATTAAATCTCTTTTTCAGTATGCCTCGAAAAACGTGTCGTTCCGGCGTCCGACTCGGTCCTAAAATATTAAATGTACCAGAAATAGGTCATAACCTATCCAAGTATCATTTTAGATTCATCTATAGCGTTTCTTGTGGTTATATTAGTCTATGGTGAAATTTTACCAAAATGCCCCCGAGACCTCAACCCGGCCCCGCCGTACCCGGCTGATGGCACGTTTTTCCAAAATTTTAACTAAGGCCATTCTAACGTATTTTCACCCAAGAAATCCATTTTATGGCTCAAAATTACCAAATTCACTGTCAAATTACGAAAATACCCTTGACAGCCCCTATTTAGGGATTTCAGGGGCGTTTTCGTAATTATGCTTTTTTGGCCTCTACCGAAAAAGTGTCCAATTGTAACCTCACCTATTTTTTCTCACTGAGTCTAATGGAACCATTTATTTCATGAAAATCCAAGTTCTACTACCAGTTATGGTCCTGGCCAAAATATTGAAGGGAAAATAGAAAAATGGAGCTTTGTGTTTTAGCTTCCAAAACTTGTACTTTTCCACTTCTAATACTTGGTTAACTCATTTAAACACTTCATAATCATGATTTAAAGGATTTTGGATAGTATAACCCCTTAGGGCTATAGCTTTTCAAATTTCATAATTCAACCAAAAATCACATAAACTAACCAACCATTACCAACAACTTCATACTAACATAAAGTTAAGATTGGTATAATTACCTCTTGATTCTTGGTGTTTCTAACTCTAGGAAATCCTCTCTCTCTTCCTCGACCTTGAAGAATAGCTTGCTAAACTATGATTTCCATGAAGAACAAGATATTAGAGAATGAACTACATAAGATAAGAAGCTTAATCACTTGAAACTCAAACTCTTACCTTAGACTTTGCTTTCTCTTGCTCTCTAAATCTCCCAAGAACTTCACAAGCTCACTCTCTCTCTCTTTTCCTTGTGGTTGGACGAAATGTGTGTATGAAGGGGAAGGGAAGATGTTTATTGACTTGGTCATCTTTCTTCCTAGCTCTTAATTTAATCAATGGTTATGATCGCTTCACTTTGCATGCACCATAACTCCAACCATACCTCACACCTTACCCTCTTACTTTATGCCATCCCTTCACATCATTTGGGTCCAATTGGATTGGGACTAAATCCCTTCTAGTTGCACAAACATCCATCCTTCCCTTTACTCTAACTAAACCCATTTCTTCCCCCTTATTTCATGGTTGGACGAATTTTGGGAAGAAAGAGGAGAAAAATATTTTTCATACATTCCATAATTCATATAATTGAATTATGTATAATTCCCCCTAATTTCACAATTCTTGAATTATTTCATCAAGAATAATCCAATTATACATTTTCCTTTATTCTCATCAATTAATTGAAATTAACTTCAATTAATTAGAAAATAATTAATCTTGGGTTAAATTGGCAAAATTGTGATTTTTTTGATCACCTTTGTAATTTAATTCAATTCTTGAATTAATTTTCCCATTTTCTTATGAATATGAATATTTCAAAATTCATAAGATCCAAATTCATGAATATTCACCATTTTATTGAATTACTCAAATAATTATAATATATATTTGGTGAATAAAGTTTAGAGTGTTACAGTAAGTAAGTTTGTAAATTGCTATAAATTACTCCCCTTGGTCCTCTATATGCAATTTTATCTCTCATATGATTGGTCATTAACATAAACAAATTTTTTTGTGTTTTAAAAGTTAAATAACCTTTTTCTTTTTCTATCCCTATTAAATACATATATTTATATTAATAAATAACTAATTCTCTTTGATTTAATTATTTATTATCCGTTCTCTCTCATACTTTCTACTCACACTCTGTCATATTTTTCACTCATTCTCTCTCCTATACTCTTTTCATGAAAAGTACATTACATTTTTTATATATTTATTGTTTAAAATAATCAAGATAATTGTTGCTTATAAAAAGAATAGAAGGGGGTAGTAAATTAGTAAATCAAAATAGTGACAATAATGTAAATTGACACAAGAAATCAATGACTTGCATGGTAACTTAAAAATTTAATAAGATGGTTAACAATTAGTCAACTAATTATTTATTAGTTGTGAGTGACCATGAAAGTTTGGTAGCACTACTTGTACTATCACGTTTTTTTTTCCTTTTTTTTTTAATCAAAGTTCTATAACTTTTTGTGGCGACAATGATATTCTGTATTTTTCTTAATCTGGGTACTTTTTTCGAATAATATTCAGATTAAAAATATTGCAAAAGTCAATCCTTTCATCTTATGAATGGTCACGTAAAAGAGGGCATTATTAGGAATTGTCCCGTAGGATCCTTAAATTCCTAATTTTGTCTTAATTCAGGCCTATGTGATGTATGGTTGAGGAAAAAAATTTCTATTATGTAAGTTAAAAATAGTTAGTAATGTATAAAATGATTTATTTTCAAAGAGATATAATTTTACATATAGGACAAAAATTGAAACTAAATTGATGTTATTAAGATTAAGGTACTAAAAATACATTTTATAAAATTAAAAGACTAAATTGAAACTAAATATAAATTTAGATGACCAAACATATACTCTACTCAAAATAAATCACCAAAAAAATATTATATTATCATGAGTTACAGGGAGTAAGTACTCCTTCCGGTCCTAATTATAAGATAAAGTTGACTTTTTTGGAGAAATTAAGGAAGCCAATTAAATTATTTTAGAGTGTTTATATTTTTAGTATCCTTAAATTATATATTAGTTTATTAGTCAAATTAATTAATTTGGAGAAAAAAATAAAAATAAAAATACTCTAAAGTAATTTAATTGGCTTCTTTAATTTCTCCAAAAAAATCAACTTTATCTTATAATTAAAATCGGAGGGAGTAATTAGGAAGGATGTTCTTCAAAACTTACAACCCCTATAATAAGGTCATATATATGCTGATATTCCGTCAATAATCACTTAAAAATTAACATAAAGCAAACATTGTCATTGATTCATTACCTTATCATCTAGTCAGCCACCTTTCTGTCGTAGACAATTAGATAGCTGCACGTATTCATCACAATATCAGAAACAGTTGGATGGTATTTGGGGTTCACTGTGCGTCAACAGGTATGACATTTCGCACTCTTTCTCCTTTTTCATTTGATATTCTTTTTGCTATTTTTTCTTTTCCCTCTTCCAAATTTTCTTATTATTCTTGGACTGCCCTAGCTGGTCTCTTTTTTTTACTGCTGTAGGTGAAGTACATTAAGCTGTTGTATATATGAGGTACTGGTTCGATTACTTCCTTTTCTGAGTTCACTAACAAAAACTAATTTTGACTTCTGGTCAGCATGAAGTTGAAGCTGTAAGATATTTCTGTTGACTTTTTCCCTTCCTCCTCCATTCTTACTTCTGTTTTATTTTATTTATCCATTTATGTTTTAATTGGATTATTCAAGTGTTTCTTTTGCTGTATTTGTATATGCTGAAATGTTGAGGGACTCCTTCTTAGTCTCTCTCTCTCATACACAGGATGCTCCACTCCTCATAATAATGTCTATAATTTTATCTTAGTTCGTCTTTCTTACGACAACTTGATTTCTTTCTATTTTGTTCAATGTAATTTCCTTCAAGATTTTTGCCAACAATTTTATCCATATTCAGTTTTATGTCAACATGTGCTTGAATTAAATGTAAAGTAAACTTCTAATTCTAGAGAGTCTGATGAATCTAGGTGTTGAAAGTATATCTTTTACATGTAAATTAAAGGTCTCATTGGCCTTTGGATTTATGTCGCAACTGGTAAGAGTTTGCAAACATATTCATAGTTTGTCAGATTGGATGATATACTTTTTTCTTAAACATTGTGAGAATCAACATGTTTTATATATATTGGATTTGCCGTTAATATAATTTTGTATAATCATATGGAAGTTTGTCTGGTTCACATCTTTGTTCCTATCCTTTTGTACACGTAGGGTTGAGAACAATTTGCAAAGAGACTATAACTAGCAAGCTATCAAATGCTTATGTGAACCTAGAGCTGGAAATCAAGGTCGGCCCGCCCCTACAAAGTTGGTCTTTGATGGGCTAGGGCCTAAAAGGGTTAGACTCGGAATAAAAAAAATTGCAGTTTTTCAAAGCTCGGCCCGAGAGCATGCAGGCCAGGGCTGGGCCGTAGGGTTGGAAAGTCCTTTCACAATATTTAACTATTTTTCCTATATTTTCCCCCAGAGAGATATAATTAGTAAATAACAACGATTAAAGTACTAATTTAATACATAAATGTTGTCAACATTAAGGTTTAAACAACATATCTCATGCAACAAACAAACACAGGTACTAATGTATAATTAAAGGTAAAATCATATCCATAAATAACTCACACAAAGGTCAAAGCATAAGGGTCTATTTGGGATAGCGGCTCACAATGAAAACGTGCGGTGCAGCCATGAAAAGCACGGTGACGATACCTTGTGGTGTTTGGGTAAGCATTGGAATCAACTGTGCTTCTGATTTAAAAGTGGCTTTTTCAAGAAGCTCAACGAAGCTACTTTTTTTCCTTCCTATCGCGGTGAGGCAGTCACGGTGAGAGAGGAAGTACAGGACACAGCCATGAAAATTCAGTAACGAAAGAGGAGGAGAAGATGCAGAAAAAGGTTCTAAGAAGAGCAAAAGATCAACCGTTAATGGACTCCAACCAAGGTATTAAAACCCGGACTGGGTATTGAACCGGTCGGCGTATTGGGTTAAGGGTCAGTGGGTCAAACCGGGGCCAAACCGGAGCTAAACCGGGACCAAACCGGTGAGTAATTGAAAATTTTAGGCTTATAGTATGAAATTCTAAAGGAAAAAGTTAAATTTTTTTTTTTAAATTGGGACCCGGACCGTACCGGTCTAGTGACCGGTTTGGCGGGTTCCGGGCCGGACCGGCCGGTCCGGTCCGGGTCCCTGAACACTGACTCCAACACAACAGAAAAGCAAAGTAGAGAGATTCCATAAACAGTGAAGCAATTTATTCAGCTATCAAAGAACTCACCTAAGCAGGAAAAAAAATCAACTACCGCTAATCAGTTCCGATCACTATCGGCAGCGATAAACAAGCTCAACTAGTTTCTTTTTTTCCTTTTCCTCACTCCCTTTCTCACCTTTTCCATTTCCTCGTGTTGGTTCTGATTAGATCTCCAGGTTCACTATGCTGAGTATTTCTCTCTCTCCTAGTCTTCTCTGTCTTTTATGCTGGATGGAGGTTGGTAGGGATAAAGTTAAATGAAGAGAAAATTAAATCATCATGTTTTTTATTGTGCTTCTGAATTTTTTTTTGTAAAAAAGCATACGTTTATATATATATTAATAATTAATTAAATCAGTACTGATTTTCAGAGCCCAAAATAGGTTTGCAATATGGAAGAATAGATTTCAATTCTTACGGGTTATGAAGTCATATAGCTTTAAAACACAAATTCACAAAGTATGTGCAACAACGGCTATACATAATCTTATCTGGAGAAATTCCCAAACATATTTGGATTTATCTAGTCCCAAAGGGATATCTAACACAGAATATCATGACAATATGTGAATAGGATATGTGCTTCACTTTTATGTTGGCAAGGTAAATGATTCAATAATGATCCACTTCATGTATGCATTGTAATATAAATATAAATTTATCCATTTTTAGTGAAGTACTTAGTGTCTATATTTTTTAATAATAATTGAAGTTTTTTTAATCAAATTTTATTTATGTTTCTTCACTTCAAGTATCTCAATATATACAAATAATATATATACATATGTAGTATTCAATAACATTTATGCCCTTTTCAGTCATTTTGCATCTAAACGGGCTTTTCAGACTCTAATCCAAACAGGTTCAAGGTTAGAAAAAAAAGTCACTTTTGCCACCGCTAATCCAAACACAAATCACATTTACATTTTCACTTTTAATCCTACTTTACTTTTCCAAAAATCAGATGGAAAAAAAAAGTCACTTCTCCACCGCTAATCCAAACGGACATTAAGAAGGCAAGAATCTAAACATTTTAACCTCTAAACAACATGAGTATGACGACTATCATTTTCATCTTTTTCGTCACTATTGTCAATTTTCAAGACATTCTTCTCATATAGACATATAGTTACCAGCAAAATCCATCTGCAAGTTTAAATGTCTTCAACATTATAACATCTTCAAAGGAAATTCAAGAGCTTTTTGAGTTTGTTTTTAAAAATAATTTCTTGTATTTTAAAAAATAATAAAACTTATTTGAAAAGTTGTTTTCCATAAGTTATTTAAAAAAAAGAAGAAATTTGTTTTAAGAAACTAAAAAAATTCAAAATAGGTGTTTTGTTGTTTTTTTCTCTATTTCTTATTTTTTGAGACCCCACATATACACCATCGACACCATACACTGACGCAGACTATCGCCACATCATCATTAGTGATGGCCGTCACCGCATCATTGCTGTCGACAACCACCACATCACATAGCTTCAAAAACATATTTTTCTAAAATAACCATCCAAACCTATTTTTTTTTTTTCAAAATTTGTTTTTAAAAACAATTCTATAAAAATACTTTGAAAAAAAAAAGATAGAATATAGAAACAAAAACCCATTATTTATTAAGGATGATGATTCATGTTTCTTTCTATAACCAAACCCGGATCGAAGACCTTGTGCAAAAGCTGAGTTTCACCAAGACTTGAAATTCTAGCATTCTACCTTTTCTTTTTTTTGTTTTTTTTGTTTTTGCCAGAAAGCATTCCACCTTTTCAAAGAAGAGTTCTTTTCAGCCAGAAAATGATAGGATCAGGGGAAAAAAGAGAAAGATACCAAAGCGATATGAAGATTAATTCAAAGAATGTCAACTATCCTGTTTTAGGCATATTTTAATTTTGAATCTTCACTATTTATTGTAATTGAATTGCAAGATGTTACGTCATCAATTAATATTTATTATAATTGCATTTTAAAATATTTTGTCATTAGTTCTTAGACTTAGGTTTAGCCCTATAATTAATACATCAACTTATTTGCTTTATACGCCTTTGTATGATATTTGAATAAAAATTGTCTGTCTTCCCTCTGGATTTCTCTCTGACTCTTGAACACCTTCCTCTCACATCACAGGACATGCCTCATGATATTGTGGTTGAGATCTTCTCTTGGTTATTTAGTTAACTTCTTGCTAGGCATACTGTTGTCAAGAAATCTTATCATTAAAGCCATCATCAAACCCAAAATAGGACTTTCCCTTAATATTAGCCCTACACCATTCCATGTTTATGATAGTTTTTACGCATCAAGATATCTATGAAGTGATTCATGTTCATATTATATTCATCTTTTATTCTAGTTTCATGTCTTTAACATGAAGTGATAACCTTTATGTTGCCTGTGTATCAGCAAAGGCATTTTATGAAAACATCTCAACAAATTTTACACTAATCGCTAACAAGCCCATCACTTAATTTAAAAGCATGATAGAGTTTTCTTTCTTTCCCACCCTTTTATAATGCAAGTTTGCTTAAGTTATCTAACCCTTGGGAAAATCTCTACCGTTCAACCAATAACTAAACTAAATTTGAACAAGTGGAAAGAAAAACTTTTAAGTGAAATTAGGCAGGAAGTACGATTTTAATATCAATATTTTAATGCTAAAATTTATAAAAACCCCTTAAATTTTAAGTCAGTTGCACATAAACTCCATGATGTTTTAAAATACAAATTTAACCCCCTTAACATTAAATTTTTACATTAAACCATCTACCACTAATTTTAATGTCAAGTTACAAACAGAGACTATCAGCTTAGATTAATAAGGATGACAAAACATCCAATATGGATTTAAAAACGTTGGATATAATATATAAAATTGAAACAATTACATCAAAAATTGTACACTTTTCATTTAATTAACTATCTATTTATTGCGGCAAAAAAACATACTATTTAGCTATTCTTATATATTTTTAAAGAAATTCTCATACTTCACATCATGTTTATAACCCTTGTAATTTTGTTCCAAACTTCGATTACACATACAAAAGCAAATAAAAAAAATGGAGTCTATTCATATTGATAAAACAATTAAAAAATAAAAGAAGTATTATCACACATCCTTTTGCTTCTTTAAAAAGCAATGGAAGAAGATAAAAATAAACAACTAATATTAAAAAGAAAAGGAAAACAAAATCGGAAGCCTTAAGCATGTAGATCCATAATCCATTATGGCTTAATTGAATCTACTATTAATTAACTAAATAAAAAAATTTACGCAATCATGAGTGCTTCCATTTCAGATATACAAAAATTCAAGATATTTAATGATACTAATTGGCATTTGTGAAATAACAGAAAGCCAGTGATATGAAATTTAGAATGCTAACTCAATTGAATCATATTTTGACCAGCCAGAGCCGGGCATAATTTAGGAGTTAAGACCCTAATAAGTTAATGTATCGAAACCCAAAAAATTACTGTTACATTCATTAGAAGCAACCATTGGGCCACTTTGAAAAAAACATAAGAAAGAAAAAAGAGTGGCATGAGAGCCCTACTTTGACTCTCCCAGATCACCAACTAAATATCCTTACAACAGAGATTTCGAGATACAATTTCTAATTGGTACTGCCTCTATTCCAAAAGTTATGTGATTTCAAGTTTTCATAAGCGTTATAAGTGCAGAAACCAGATAATCATGAAGCATAATGTAGCCGTCGTGTTCATACCATGAACCATCGTGTTTTATAGCCCAGAAGCTACTCCCAGACATTTAAAGGGCCTATTGCATGTAGGTCAAATAATGGCTCATTGAAAGGAAACACTCATTGGGTAACTATCTGATCCTTTCCAACTAGACACCATTATTTGCAGATTTATCTGACTCACTATGATGACAGAGATTACCATTTTCGCAAGTTTTCACATCATTGGAAGCAGTGGCACCTGGCCGAGTAATGCAAAGCCAGATTCTCGAGGATTCCTCATTATTATTGCTTGTTACAACTGGCACATGCCATGATCCTTTTTCTGATTCCTGAAACCAAAAGAACAACAATTAATATTTTCAAATTTGTTCCAAAACTAACAGTTCTCAGCAACGGCTAAATCTATTGATGGAGATTTCATGGTCATCCTCTGCATTACAATCATGAATACCCAACAAAGATGAAATTTAACCATACATATGAACAGATTAAATCACCCTAAACTTGGACTTAAAAATAGAGAAGCTAGAGTTATGGTCATTGTTCAGTTACAGCTCTCAATTTTTTTTTTTTTTTTTCTAAAAAAAAAAATACAGCTCTCATGTTGAAGATGAATACAATCATCATAATGAAAAAATCAGGGCGCCGGATAACAAAGCAAATCTTCTCCTCAACATATCGAAAACCCTTGGCTAACACACAATACAGGCCCATATATGCATGGTATTGTATGCATGCCAGACAACATATTACCTGGATGACACATGAATATGGTGGAGGCATCAGGAGTTTAAGGTTTCCTTTAACAAATGTGTAGTGAACCTGAATGTAAAAATAAATATAGTCAGCTAGTGAAAAGTGCAATGTTAATGGGCACACCAATACTCAAAAGCCGATTACAAATTATGTAAGTATAAAAAATAACTGAGACCCATAATGGGCACATTTATCAGCACATTCCCCGCATTGCTTCAACCACACCACAGTAGCAATTTAAGAAAATTCTTCCAAACAAAAACTCAATTTACAACTACATGAGTTCCTATGTCAATCATATTCTATTTAAGTATATGGAAATGATAAATTAAACATGAATTCCATCTACTCCGGTTCCAAAAAAGAATCAAATTTACATATTCAAACATTAGATTAGCACAAAAAATGTCATGATGTTATAAGTAAAGAAGGAACTCACTTGATGTCTTTCTTTCCACTGGTTAAAAAAGCTACTTCCTATGAGTTCAAATATGTGATCACGCATTTCATCATTTGTCACAAGCAAGCACCTTAATTTTACAGCAGCATAGAGCCAATACCTGAAGCCCACGAGCATAGAAAATCAAGCAACAAAGAATACAACACAAGGAAAAGATAGAAAGAATAAACATAACAGTGATCGAAAGATTCAAACCCAAAATTCAACCATATATGTGAATTAGTGCCTTCAAGAACTAAAGAAATACAATATATAGTGAATGATAAATAAAAAGATTCAAATAATTTGAGAAATAAAGACATTTTTAATGAAATTGATTGGGCAATTACCAATCATCATTAGAGCCATTTGGTGTCGTATAAAGAGCACCATTATCCCTCCACTCCTCAATCAACTTTCTGCTAGACTGGTTTTCTATAAGCCCTCTCATACGTTTGTTGTGCAGGATAAGTAGCGGCCATTTCTTTTTATTCCTATCATGTAGTTTCTTCACAACATCATCAAGCTGAACAAATATAAAATGGCAAACATTAACAGAATTAGTACATAATTCACTAATGTATGAGTTAAAGCTGATATTATTTCTCTTCTTTTGGAGAAAAGAGAGGGGCTATAAGAGGATCCCCATTAATTATTCAAAGAACCTGGGAAATGCTGAATCCACCCTCTGCAAAATTTTGTTGGAAAAGCCCAACATTCGCCCCGTCCACTATAGCTTCAAAGTCTGCATGTTCCTCAAGCCAGCCCTAAAATAGAAGACACCAGAAAGATGAATGAAGGAAACTACCCAAACCAAGTAAGGAACAGGTCGGGAAGTAATGAGATTGAAGATTTGAATAAGTCAGATAATTTCATTTCCATAAAAGATCATCTACATCTAGCACTGTCCTACACAGAAGGGAGCAATTGCAAGCAGGATTTCACTCACCTGAAACTCACTAAAATTTGCCTTGACCTCTCGTTCCATTGCCAAAGCAACAACAGACTGAGCAAATTTCTCTGTTTCATCATCATCAATGTCAACACAAGCCAATTGCTCTTGACAACAGCAACAATGTCCATTTGCATCAACATTAGTTTTGCGCACAGCCCAATTGCCCTTTCCAATCCATCCTTGGCCATGCCACCCTCCTCCATTCCATCCAATTTTGTCTTTCACTTGTCTAGCATCCAAATTTAGCTCACCTACCTCTGAAGCTTCGGTGCTTTGAAACCAGTCTTCGATAATCTGTGCAGATGATTCACTAACACACCTTATGGAGCTTCTGAGCTTATGTAAATATTCATACACTCTCTCTGCTATACCTTTCTTTGCACTGACCTTCAAAAGTGCTGCAAGCTCTTGTTCCTCCAAACTTACTCCCACTACACCCATTTCTTTCTCAACTTCATAGGCTTTATCAGCCTCCAAATGATCACAAAAGCAGAACAAAGCCGGATCAAATGTTCGCAATCGAGGAGCAACATTGTACTTTCCCATACTCTTAACCAATTCAAAGGCATAGTCTCCGTCTCCTTTGGCCGCAGCTATCCTAGCAACAGATGTGATTGAAGCCTCATTGGGATTGATACCAAGAGCCAACATATGATCAAATAAGCGAATCCCATAATCCAAAGATAAGTCTCTGAGTGATGCATCAGTGACAGAATTGGAACAGAGGTAGAGTAAAGAATTGAAGTGATGTTGATTAATTCTTATTTTCTGTGAGATTGCAGATTCATATAGGGCAATTGCACCACTCAAATTCTTGTTTTTGGAACAAGAATTGAGCTCATATTGAAACATGGCCTCTGGAGATTGGTGGGTCTTCTTCCTCTTCTTTGCATTTGAGTAGTTTGTTGCATCCATTGATGGATTTGATAGAGGGGCTTGCATGTAGAGTTGGAAGATTTAAAACATTAGATGGCTGCTAACACTGATCCAGAATACTGCAGTAAAACATAAGACAACAATCAATACCCACTGGCATAGGCTATTCACAAGAAATCAACTTCCAATATAAGTGTATATTACGCAGAAAGTTGGTAAATATTATAAAAGAGGAAAGAAAAACAGGAGTAAACTGATTGGGAACAAAGAGGAAGCAGGGGGCACCTAAAAGAATGAACAGTGAGGTATTGGAGAGGGGGTGGAACAAGAAATTAGCTGTGTCAAGGAAGAGGACATATATAAATGAAGAAGAAAAGGTGGGTGGAGAGGAGTATAGGCGAACGGGGGACCAAACATGGATGAAGGCAGCGGAAGAATGGCAAACATCAGAAGGAGGAAAGCATACAAGCGCCACACACAACTGACAAAGGCAATAGTTTCCAACAAAGAAGGGCCCAAATCCCCACCTCTAGAGACCAATTGAAGAAGAAAAAGGGATCTGAGCTTGTGATACGCATAATAAAAAAGAACAGCAAGTATTTACCATGAATGAACACTTAGGATCTGTTTAGAAAATCAATGTCGATATGTATAAATATATGTAATCAATACTATCATTAAAAATTTAAAATCAAACTATGTTTTTTTTAAAAAAAACACACAACCCCTCCCCAATTATTTTTTTTAATTTTCCTTTTTATTTATATTCATGTATATTCTTAATTATTAATTAACTAAAAACAACTACTTATTCAGATTTTTTTCAAATCTATTCCTGCTAAACGACACTTCCGTTGTCATACACGAATTTTAAAATATGATCCCTTGGCTGCCTAAGAGACTGGGAGCTTTGGATAATCTCAAGACATTGATTATGCTACAAGCACTAAGTTTGAATGAACAGCTTATGCAAAAGAAGATCAATCTCTGATTTACTGATATCTTGCTTGTTTGTGCACAGGGAAAATGAAGGCATTCACAGGGATTCCAGGAAAAACCGAAAAATAGGAAAAACAGAATCAGTGAATCACCATCAGAAAAAATATTCCCCAATGACAGGTTAAAACTCCTAATAATACCCAATAGTGATTTCAATAAATAAAAAGAGCGGGGGCAGAGCAAACGCCAAACACAGAACCACCATAGGGATTAAGATGTGCGACCCACAACACCATATATGACTGGCTAACTCGAGGAACCAGTTCGCAGAGCAAATGTCAATCGCAGAGGCAACAAACACCCTCAACGGTAGAAGTTGGAACTCGGAAGCAACGACAAAAAAACCTACTGAAACGCTAACTAAAATTAGCATCCCAATCCCCAAAGTCGCGTTGCATACCAAACAGTCACAAACAAAACTCCAAAACTGGACAATATTCTTTCCATTCTCACCTTCCAAGTTCCAAGTAGAAGAACTGAAGAAGCAGAATAGAAACGACGACCAAGGTCTAGGAACACTGCAAATACATGGAGGAGAGAAGAAGTCGATGAAATACGAGGAAGCCAAACCACCTAAGAGGAACGAACTGCAAACTGAAGAACAAAATCAAGGAAGAGAAGGAAATTGAAAACGGTGCATCGCAGCTTGGGTTAAAAGAGTCCGCATCAACTATAACTCATGTCAAAACGACGCCGTTTTGATTTAACCGACCCAACCTTAGCATTCCGGCTCAGTTAGAGGTGGCAACAAGCCAGGCTTGGCCTGTTAATGCACAAACTGGCATGAGCCTGGCCAGTGGCCTGTTGGAGGTAAATTTTTAGGTCTAGGCCTGACCTGACCTGAACCCTGTTAAGAAAACCTGAATTTTTAAAATTTTTTAAGCAAACTGACAGGCCTATAGGCCTTGTGCAAAATAGGCTAACAGACCAAATACCGAAAATAGGTCTCCTTAACAGGCCTCCTTACACAGGTCGAAATTTATAGGCTCAGGCAAAATTATCCTTTAACCTTTATTTGATTTTTTTTAAAAAAAATATTTTAACAGGCTCAGGCCGCTCTGACAGGCCTGTTAGGTCTTGGCTTGGCCTATTAAGCAAAACAAGCTTTTATTTTGGTCTTGGCCTGGCCTTTTAGCCTGACAGGCCAGGCCTAAACAGGCCAATCACAAGCCAGACTACAGGCCCCTGACACACTGTCTGACCTGTTTCCACCCCTAGTCTCAGTGTCTCTTATCATGATATCAGCTCTATCAATAATTCTCAAACGCAAAGACCCATCTCGCACGTTGTGTATTTGGATTAATTTTTTTTAATAGTTTTTACGACTTACGAGATAAGTATATGAGAAGAATTTTATCTCGGGTTATGCAAACCATGGTCTGAAACCAGTATGTTGCAAAACAAACAATATCACTAACCGTTTTCATAATAACCGAACGCTTTGGTTCAACAATTGCCCAATTTGCTTCCAGCCACTACTAAGCCCCAAATTGCCACGATCCAATTTATGGCCGACTCGGAAAATCATGTTCCTCAAGGCAGAGATCCACGCAAACATAAATATAGGAGGCAAAACTGATTTTTTAAGAAAAAAATGGGATAATCCAAATTAGTGGCATGAGTAGAGCAAAGCTTAAAACCAATGTCGATCCATGAATAGGATAGACGACTCAGATCAGAAGAAAAAACAAGGAATCTCAAAATAAATGCTCATCATAATAGGGGTGGGAAGAGGATAGGATGTTACCTTGTCGATGATCTTGAGGGCAAAGAGTTTATCAGAATTTATATATTTGGCCAATTTCACATTTCCGAAACTGCCTGTGGCCGGAATCTACCAATTTCGTCATTGGCAAGCGTCACTCCTTCTTCCTTCTTAAGATGGCAACTGTGATTGTGTTGTGGTAGCACCGAGTGGAACAACAGATTGGTTGCTGCTGATTCAGTTAATCAATATAGAAAGGGACATCCAGAGACCAGCACATATCAGATTGATGCAAAAATCACTGGAGTTCGATCGCCGTGTGTCTCCGTCCTGTGCATCGGGCATCAGTCACCGGAGCTGGATGCCTGGATCCCCGTTCCCGCCTCTCCCCGTCGCCGTCAGGCAAAAATCCATAAATCCCATGTTAAAGTTGACGGCCACGATCATGTTATAGTTAACGGCTGAGATTGGGTCACTTAAATCCCAACGACGTCTGCTACGCCGAGCATGTAATGCGGACTCGGGTTAAAATGGGGCCGGTGAGCCAGCAAGCCGCGATGGTTTCCTTTGTTAGTTGGGCCTAAATGCACCCATTTTTTCACAAAAAAAATTATTTCAACTTTTTTAAATTATTCTTATATTGAAATTTATTTATTTTAATTAGGAATTAAATCGATTGAAACCAAACCTTAACCTTGCAAGTCTACAAGGTAGGATTTAAGCCTGTGCATAAGGCCTTTTTTTAAATTCATTGTTAAATTTATTACTACTACTACTAGTCAAATAAGAGGTATATTTTTAAAAGTACGCTTTTTAAAATGAATATTTAATTGCTTTATCTATATATCTGTTGGGAAATTTCTAGAGCAACTTCTCACACTACAGTGTGTTTGGATTAATTTTTAAGAATAGTTTTTACGATTTACGAAATAAGTGTATGAGAGAAGTTGTGTCTCGGGTTACGCAAACCTAAGTTTAAGATCTTCCCAAACACTCAGGTGTGCCAGAGGCGATTCAACCTTTAAAAAAAATCTTGCTATGTTTGGTGACTTTGATCATTAATTGAGGCCAGGGGAGGTTATGGCCTTTGGTTGCTTGGAGGAGAGGTGTTTTAATATTTCTCGTTGGGTGGAAGGAATATAAGAGTTAATTAAAAGTTACTTCGTCATATACTTAATATAAAGTATATTTATCTATTTTGATTAGATTAATAAAATTAGTTAAATTAGCTGATATAATATGTGTTTTTTAAACACCATAATCATTTGCCTTAATTCTCTCATTTCCTCTCTTGCTTAATTATTATTAAGAGAGCATCAATAAAAATAAATTAGGAAAAAATTAACAAAAATGAAAACTATGTCTTTTATGTAAGATCAAAATTAGGGAGTAACAAATATGCCATCGCCTTTTTTCCCTTCAAGAGGTCTATGGCAATAAAAAAAAAAAAGTCATTTAAACCAATATAAACTAACAATTTTATAAAACTCTCCTGAATTTTAGACTAGCATGTCATTTTAAAATTTAAATATTGATTAAAAAATTAAATTTAACCTTATAAAATTAGGGTATTTTACGGAACTTACATAAAGTTTAAGAATATATTATAAGATTAAATTACCGTTTTTGTTTTGCCAGAAAAGATTAACTCACATATGATGCTGGTTATCTTCTATTAATCGGAAATGACTAATTTTCACAATCTCCCTGGAAAAAACAATAACTTGAAAAAAAATAAAGGGTTGGATGATTAAATTTAAATTTTAAAATATCATGAAAATTAAGCCAAAATAACTCAGTTTATAAGAGTTATTTGTACAGAAATAAAAAGTATATAATGCATGATTATGAAGCATCACCTTGAACTTCAAAATTTATGATAATTTATTATTAAGCTTTAAATGTTAATATTATTTTCTTTGACCTCGGTTAATAAAACTATTTGAACATAGGTTAACGGAATTTTGTATATTTTAGCCAAATTAAAAAAACCACAGCCGTAGGCTCATTACAAAGTAAAACCGCTTCTTCGATTCCCCAAGTTCTTTTTCTATTTTGGGAAACTTTTGGGAAACCACAATACCGTGGTTTCAAAAAACCTTTTTCATAAGTAGGTACAAAACTCCTCCAATATACTTACCTCATAAATCGTAAAAACTATTTTCTAAAAGCTAATCCAAACATAGTTAGAGAGGCCCAAATGCAGCTCATTTTAAGACAAATGGCGCGCACATAATAACTGGGATAGAAATCGATGGCAATTTCCAACATTATCATACTAAGGGTCTATGAATGCAATTAATAAAAAAATCGTGTCCCAATCAATCCTGTATACTTGAAATTTGAAAATATTAAATACTACTCAGACATCATCCAAAATCAATACTTAACTGGAGCTAGGATCTCCAGTTGGGAACCAAGCTTGTCCTCTGCAATTTTCTCAGCCTTCGACCTTAGTTTAGCAATCTGCTTCTTCTTCTCATAAACCAATTGTGCTCTCTCCTTTCTTTTCTTCTCCAATTCCTGAATGAAGTAAAAACAGACACTTCAGCGCACCTTTCTTTTTTGGCATGCATAAATCCAGACAAGTAAACTAAATAGATCAAGTACAAACAAAGTGAATGCAAGCGTCTGTTTTTGTAGTCAACATGCTGTTCCTTATGGTCTCGTTTTCCAGCAAACAACAGGAACCCAATCAAGCATCACACACCACACACACAATTTCTACAAAATGTTTCAGGATAAAAATAAATGGATCTTCTTAAAACTTATGAGATGTATATGTCCTAATTTATTATATAAATTATTCACGTGTCAAGCTCGGTTTTTTTCTTGAGAATGCCTGCATAACAAACAACATCTGAAGGAAATGAAGCAAATACTGTTAGAACATAGACTTAAGGTCTTAATCAAGTAATAAGCATTTGATTGCGTAGATGCTTCTATTGCAGCCACATGTATTTATACAGCTGTAGCCTAGCCTGGTTTCTCTCTCTACATGTCTGTATTATATTGACTCTGTTGTATTGGTATTGTACTATGTAAGTAAATGAACAACGAAGTTTGTATTTATCTCCATCATTATTCTCTCCTTTTTCAGTCTAATACCATGCAAGACCAAGCTCAGAAAGTGAAAACTTACCCTGATGGTATCATAATAGTTCCATCCAACTTCGGAAGACAATTTACCCACCAAGCAATACTTGTGCCCTTTCTGAAGCCTCAACACCCTGATTTAATCAATTTTGTTGAAATTTTATGAGACAAAATGAAAAGGACATTTCAACAGATTGAAAATAAAATTCAGCACAACTGAAACATTAAAAACTCAGGAATGTAGACTTTACTTTAGGGCATCAGGGACAACCATCCTCTTGGTTTTGTCATATGGGGGAGGTATGCCTTCAAAGACCTTCAATCTTCCAAGAGCCTCAGCCCCACGCTTTGTCTTATGTGGTATCATTCTAAAATAGCAAAAGCATAATATATCATAACAATGAAAGCAAAACATAAAGAAATATGCAGCATCCAGAAAATAACAAGCATGAGGATTTCCTTCTATGCAAGGACATGGGTTGGGTAGCCAAGAAAATGGGAAAAATAGGTTCACCTAGTTGAACTTTGAATCATAACATAGTTTACTTTAAAGGACAGGTGTTCATCGTTCAACCCTAATAAAAAAACCGCAAAGTGCAAATCAACCTAGAGTCTTTACTACTATCAGTAACAGTGATAGGCATCTAAACACCTTGGAGCCTCAAAAACTAATTGTTGAGGTGGGAGAGCCAAGACACTTAAGTATCCTATCAAGTTGCCTATATTACTCGATGTGGGACTTTGACAGCCCATATTATTCGATGTGAAATTTTGACAGCCCATACTACCTTAGTCCCCATCAATACACTCTCCTCGGAAAGGAGACGGCTCAACGGCTCCATTCTACGGTACTTCACTCAGCCACTTGCTAGTCAGCCCCTCCGATTAGAACCCTCTGTAGGTAGCCCTCTCTGGTCCATCAGCCACCGGCTCTAATACCAAATGGTAGGCACCCAAGCACCTTGGAGAACCACACCCCAAAAGCTAGCTGTTGAGGTGGGAGAGCCAAGACACTTAGGTATCCCATCAAGCAGCCCATACTACTCGATGTGGGACTTTGGTAGCCCATACTACCTTGATACCTATCAAACGGACATACTATAGAAAAAAAAACATAACAACTTCATGCTCTAAGAATGGTTATTCATATACCAGTTTTCTAATTGTCCAGGGGAACGTAGCTTTCATTTCTATTAACAACATGATGAGTGGCATTACTTACTGGCACAAACTATCAAGCGAGATAATAAACAAATAATTCAATCTAATTGGCAACTGAAAAATCCATTATACAGTCTTAATTGAACAAATATGTTTAATTAGGAAGTATGTCCAGAGCTGTCTAGAGGAATATGAATACTGCATAATTACAACATAAGTAAACAGCCTACAACCATTTTTTAGTACCTAATTAAAACAAAAACAAAGCAGTGTTACATTCTCTGCTTTCTAGTTATAACCTGAGACAGGTAAATTAAATTATACAACAATCTTATATCAGGCAAAAATAAGGTGACATGACAAAAAGAACGAAAGAGAGTTATAAATACAGAGCGTATGTAATTATAGGATCAGAAACTATACAGAAACGAAGACACTTAAATAGCTGCAAATAATGTAGCATTCTAATGGCAGGAGAATGATACACTAGAAGGCAAAGCAAGGTTCAAGAAACTGAACGAAGTTGGATAGGTCTGTAGCCATCATTTTATTAGCACCATGAGTACAATTGCTAGTTCTGATATATTTAAGAGAATTGTGTACCACCGTGCTTAATGAAACTCACCCACGAACGGTGCGCCAGAAAATCTTGGAAGGAGCACGAAAGTGGATAGGGCCATGAGAAGGCTTAGTATTCATCCGCTTACGAAGGAATCGCATGTATTTCATCTTCTGACGGACCAAGCCGCCAGAGATGCAGATTTCCTCGCACCGCACCACCACCACCTTCTGGCCGTTGAGCAGCTCCTTAGCCACAATCGAAGCCAGCCTACCAAGCATGTGGTGGCGCGCATCTACAACCACGCGCTTCGCGCACACGCCAGACCCTGACACCATGTTTTCTCTCTCCCACACAGTCTCCCTCGGCTGCCAGGAAAATGAAGAGTTGGAGACTGAAGGAGGAGGCGAAGGAATTGCTCGATCGGACCTGGTAGGGTTTATGTGGCTTTGCTTTTTCTTTTTCTTTTAAATTCTGAACTAATTTTGGGCTGTGTTGGGCCAAGCTGATCTTATGGGTGTTTGAATTAGTTTTTAAAAATAATTTTTATAATTTACGATGTAAGTATGTGAGAGGAGTTTTATCTTGACTTACGGAAAATAGCTTCTGAAACCACGGTTTGAGTATTTCCTAAACACTCATGAATTCAAGCAAAACTGTTGGAGTTGAGTCCTGCTAGGCCGAATAAAAAGTATAAGCCCAAATTGGAATGGATTGAGCTATGGCAATTTTATTTTCTTCTTATTGTTTTTAAATATTTATGCTCAGATATTAAATTGATATAATTATTATATCAGCAAATGAAAGATATTAGCTTCTTAAAACCATGATTTTAAAGATAGAGTAGCCAAACAGTAGTTCAAAACCCAAAATAGCATGGAACCCTAACCATGTTTTTGGTTAGGCCACACAAACTAGTGGTTCTAGTAGAAAAATAGGTTGTAGGAAAAATGAAAGTGCTTAGTTTGTTTTTCCCAAAACCATAGCTTTGGAGAGGATCCAAACACATCATAGGTGAGGTGGTTGAATTTTTTGATGTTCCACCTTAGAGGGTGAAAGAGATTTTGGGTGGGAGTGGAGGCGCTAATTTAAGCCCATCCTACCAGCCCGCCCAAAATAAACGGGTTTGGGTTGCTGTTTGATTTCAAGCTAAATGGGTTGAGCCCTTTTAGCCCGTGGGCTGGCTCGCTTTATTTATTTATTTTTTTACTTTTTTTTTTTCTCAAATGCCCTTGATCCCTTATCTCATTTTCTTTGATGATGTGTTTAATTAATTCTCCATAGTTTTTATTTGACATTTATTTTCATATTATATTTATTTATTCTACTATTATTAAATTTAAAAGAGATATGTTTATATAGTTTGGTGATGTCAATAAATGAAAAAAAAGAAAAGTAAGAATGACATTGACTTCATAATACAAATATATAAAAGAAAAAAAGTGTGATATAAGCGGGTGAAAGAGAAAGAAAGTACAACTTTAAAAAAAAATTGACAAACTAGTGGGAGAAGGGGGCGGGCTGGTTATAGCCCGAATTACCACCTCTAGTTGGAGTAACTTTCCTAGGATTAGCATGGATATAAAGTGATGGATCCGGCTTTCCTCCTTTGCAAAGGAGAAAAGGAGGGTCCGTTGCAGCATATGGACTGTTGGATCTTTATAATGTATTAAATTTGGACCGTTGATATCTGATCCAACGGTCCATATACTGCAGTGACCCTCCTTTTAATAATATTTTTATAATATATTAAATCTGAACTGTTGAGATCTGATATGATCTAACGGTCTAGATACTGCAGCGGACCTTCCTTTACAAAGGAGGAAAGCGGATCTAAAGTGATGGACTTCTTGCCTGGTATTATTCACAATATATATATATATATATTATCACCAATATCTTTTGTATAAATATTCAATATGAGAACATAAAGTTTGTATCAAATTGCAATAGTCACAAATATTTTTTTTTGCTAACATAGATCACTTAAACTCTATGCAATACGTTCAGCTTTTAATATCACTATTTTTATTAATGGACAACGAAATGATACAAAACTAATCAATACTTCCTTGACAATTTAAAAGACAAATAAAATTTCAAAACGACAATCATTTTCAAATGAAAAAGTATTCATTTTGATCTAAGAAATACATCTCACAAGCAATCTAAAGTTTTCAACAGGTCAATGAGAAGGGGGAAAAAAATAAAGTGATAAAATTTCTCTTTCTCTCTTTTCAATAAACCATCTAATGACTAGAATTATCTATGTGAGCTGGCTTAATATGGTAAAAATATTGTGTTTAAACATATCATCAACAAGAGTGACGTAGAGGACGAGGTAAGAGTATAGATGAACTGTTCAAATAATCTCAATGTATAAGTTAGATAATCCATATATGACATTATCCATTATCAATTAAATACTACAATACACACACAAACCCGCACCACTTATATGTTAATTGCTTGGCATCCTTCAGGGCATTGATAAAATTGGAACGATATAAAGAAGCAAGGATTACACACGCACAAATCTTTTATGATGAGCGACTCAATATATAAATGAGAAAAGGCAACTTTAGAGGGCACCTCAATCTACTACTTTAATTCTAAATTTAAATTAGTTCAAGGCAACCTCGGGCGTCGTGTGTCCACAAACACAACGGTAGCATTTTGGTACTTTCACACCACGTTCCAAAGGCAACTGCATTTAGCTTACACGTGATTACATCGCTGGGCTGTTGCCTTTTTTAACTTGAGGAAGAAAACAAAGATCAGTCTTCTTCACTTAAAACATCTAAATACATAACTACATATTGATGTCAGTGCGAAATCCTTTGTTCCCAAGTCCAGGGCTGTTGTAGAAAGAGATGAAAAGAGAGAGAAAGGACTACCTGGTGTATGAATCTTACCATCCACTCTAATCTCTCTCCAGTTGAACTGCCCTAACTGTTGAAGGGACTCGCAAACTGAGAATATCATAGTATATTCAGGGGATTGGTTTCTCTCCAAACTGACTTAGGAGTACATGCGAAAAGAAAAGGAAAGAGGAGTATGGTCCAGAACCCATATCTCCCCCCCCCCCCCATGTGTATGGTCCTGAACCAGAAGGGAATCGTCTCCCTAAATTCAGTTCCTATCATGCCCTCTTGAAAAATCTACTCCCTCTCTTACCCATGCCTGTCCCCACAAGATTTGAGGGAAGAAGAGACTTGGTATCTGGCCTCCATCTCAGCTCTACAAGGTTGGTAAATAGGGTTGCAAGCGCAGGAGAGATTTCACTCTCCTTTATATTCTTGCATGACACTACTTTTAGGCTCTGAAGCTCCAAGTAAAATTGAATTACAGACTCTAGACCCTCGGTTGAGAGCAGTGAGCATCCTTCCAAGTGAAAGAACTTTACTCGCCTGCATAAGAGCAACAACAATCATACATCGCTTCCATACAATTACGGCACCTGTACAGTTTTCCAGTTAACAAACACCAAAATACTCTCACTTTGTTGGTCCATAATTCTGAAGTATGTTACTTGACAGAATGAAGTTGTAAAGGCAATACTTCACAAGTTCACTGAACCACTCCAGCACCTAGACCACATTGGTTCTAATTCCACTTTATATAATACAATATTTCTTGGATTGGAAGTATACATGATGATGGTGTAATGCAAGTATACGCATGTCACTGCAAGAATTTCAACATTCGCTGGCTGACAAAATACATTGGGGTTCGCATTCACAGGTTGTCAAACAGGACAAACAGAACAGTAATTCTAATTTCTAAGGATTTCTCAAGTCTAAATGCAGAGTATGTAAAACAACAGAACATTACCTGCAAATGTTTGCAAAACTGAACATGTTATTATCCAATCCCCAGCAGTCCTGGAGAATAATCTCCCTTGTAGCTCTGCATACAGAAAATATTGCTCTCATACTCTTTTTGTCTCGCAATTGGCACTTCTGCAAATGCAACCGTTCAAGAGCTAGACAAGAACCCAAATACTCCTCCTGTCCTGGATTAGAATCAATTTTCTTACACGACAGGAACCTCAAAGTCTTCAAATTCTCACAATATGAGAGTGCTGCTAACCACCCATCATCCATCCCGTGGTCACAAAGAGTCAATTCCTCCAACATTTGGCAGCACTTGCCAATAGCTTTAATCCCATCAAAGCTGCCTTCACACCCACTAAGCTCAAGCTTCACCAGCCTCTTACAACCTTGAGCTAAGATTGTCAATCCAATATCTGAAACCACTGAGAAGTAGAATCCATCAACATTTCCAACCAATTTCAAGATTTGCAGATTCTCAAACGCTGCAATCCCACGCAACACATTGTCATTGCATCTTTGCAGCTCCAACTCTTGCAATGTGGGACACTCCTCGGCTACATACAATAAACCCATTTCACTGGCACCAATAATTCTTAGCCGCCTCAAATTGGGGCACCCACAAGCAAGGGCTTTCATTCCAGCATCAATAACTTCAACAGGGAGCATATTTTCCTCACCAATACACCAACCAGCGGAAAACCCAGGATCAATGTGCAGAGAAACAACTCGGTGACTCAGAAAGATGCCCGAATTACGAGGCGAAATCAGAGACCCAGAAATTAAATCTACGTGGTTCAAATTGGGAAATCTATGTATCAACCTACCAGACAAGACAAAGTTCCAGTCCAAAACTTTGAGTGACCGTACAAGACGTCCCTGGAGATTCAACCAGCGCTTGCAAACAAGAGAGTTGGAGTTCCTCTGTGAATCTGGAAGCTTGGCGAGGATTTTGAGAAGCAGCTCGTCAGATAAGAGAAGGGTTCGATCTATCTTAGCGAAATTAGGGATTAGGGTTTTGGATTTGGGGTCTTTGGGGGAAGAAAGGGAGTGAAACTGCATGGCGAGAACCACATCCTTGAGAGGATTTGCCTTGCTGTTAAGCCAGAAATCGGACCAGGTGGGTAACTTGTTGGAGTTCAGCGAGTTAGGGTTCAGATTCTCCGAAGGAAACGACATGGTTGAGAAGGAGTAATCGCCCTGCTCTGCTTCGCATTTCAAATTTGCAGCTCCTTCTTCTTCTTCTTCTTACTCCAGCATCTATGAAAGGAGGCTTCACTTTCAGGGCTAACGGAATTGTTTGAAAGAGGAGGGACACCGAGATACAAAGTGGGCCTCAGAATTTGAAAAATATTACCATCATTTATTCATTTATAACAAGTGGCGCTTTTTGTTGTATCTGTTTATATTAAATTCTTAATCCATAACAGAGGAAAGGCAGATAAATAATTCATAACAAGAAAATTCCAGGTGAAAAATTTTTAAGAAGCAAAATTGACAATGAAAAATAATTCTATAATCCCACTTCACTAAATTTATAATAATTTTAATTTATAATAAGATTAAAAAATATTTTTTAAGTTTTTTTAAAAGAGCAAACTACAACATTTCTTCACCCAAGTGCTCCAAATATGCTTTTAGTTGTTTAGTTTTGAAAGAATGTTAATATAGTTACCTAATTTTGCGCTAGATATTCTTAGCTTCATAACACCATTCAACTTTATTCCTTGTCTTCAATTTATTCTAGCGTTTTGTACATAATTAGTCACATTTTTTCTAGATGCATCTAAGAAAAAGTAGCACTCTTCTTATCTTGTAAATAATTAAGATTTTATTATATATATTGATGTTCTAATTTCCTTATTTTACCATAGTCCAATCGAAAAAAACCTTACGGTAGGCCTTTTACTCGAGTTGTTGCAAATTAAGGGGTGGAAATAGGTCATAGCAAGCTAAACTTAGGGCAAATAGGCTTGAGCAAGTAATTGAAACATAAAGCTTAGGCCTAGGCCTGTGCCTAATTTCAGGCTTTTAAAGCTTAGACTTAAACCTTCAGAAAGTTTGAAACCTTTTTAAATACCTATTTACAATGTAAATCTTTAAAAATGCCTTATATTGCTTGCTTTAAATGTTGAAAGTAGGCTTTAAGCCTACTAAAGCGTACATAAATATAAGCTTTTAGTAGGTTTCAAAGCTCAACACTTCGATTAGTTTCGGTTTAATCAATGAATTTATAGGGCTCTTAGGCTTTAAATATGCTTTGTATTTAATTAGAAATTATTATATAAAAAAATAGATATATATAAATATATAAATATATATATAATGTATACATATTAAACAAGTCAGGCTTGCAAGTAGGCTAGGCATTTAAAGAAAAGGCTTGGATATTTAAATAAGTAGGCTTGAAGCCTAACCTCTTTATTAATCAGGCTAGGCCTTACCATGCTCTAATCAACATAAGTCCTTATTAAAAACCTGGCCTAGTTTCACCTCTATTGCAAACATAATGTAGAAAGTGTGACCAATGACATATTTATAAATAAGACTTGTGACTTATGACTTTTTACACTAGTTAATATTAAATCATATGTTTTGATGATAACAAAGCTTACAAAAGTGTTTTGCATCATATACATTGTTTTAGAAAGGTTTTCAAAATATATAATGAATGTTTTCTGTGAAAATCAGTTGATCACTTGAGTGATGTGTTAATTAATGTATGTATCAAACAGTTGTGAAGTACTTTATAAACATTTTTAGTTGATCACTCGAGTGATGTGTTTTTGAAAAAAAGATCACCACAATACTTACTAGAAGTGTTAAACTATTTAGGCTTATGATCAGTCGAATGACCACTTGAGAGATGTAAAGATTTGTCATCACTTTCACTTCACCATAGTTAGGGGTGTTCAAAGTATCATGGTCCCGGATATTTTATCCCGGGAATTTCCCGTCCCGGCCGGGACCGGGACCGGGATCACACCTTGTGATCCCGGGAATTCTCGGTCCCGGTTTTTTTTCCTTAAAAAATAGATTATTATTTTATTTTTGTATTTTTTACCCCATAAAATAAGTTATCATTTGATAAAATGTATATCACATATTTAGTTAGAGTTAAATCGTATATATCGTGATACAAATACTAACTATATAATGTATAAAGATAATAACAAAAATGATGAATGTGATAATAATATTAATAATAATATGTTATTTTTCAGTTCTAACTCAATTTGTGTGATTTTTATGACCTTATTAGGTGTTAAATAATCACTTTAAACACTAGATTATAAAAAAATTAACTAATATAATTATATTATTAAGAACGGGAATTCCCGGTCCCGGTCCCAGAAATTCCCGGTCCCGGTTGTCCCGGGACCGGGACCGGGACCGGGACCGGGAATGATATCCCCGTCCCGGCCAATCCCGGGACGGGAACCGGGAATGGGTATTCCCAGTCCCGTCCCGGGATTTGAACACCCCTAACTATAGTGACTAAGATAGTGATCTAATTTCTTGTAAACATTTTTCTAAGAAATCACTTGAGCGACTACTTGAGTGATGAGATACAAAATACATCACTATCAAACCACCATAGTGAACCATCTGGTAATATGCTTTATGGAAAAAGAGATTTCAAACAAGATCACTCTAGTGATGTTTCAAAATTGTCATCACTATCACTTCACCACAGTGGCATTTTTTAGTGATCAGTTTTCTAAAAATATTTTGAAGAGAAAATCACTCGAGTGACTACAAGAGTGATGTGTTTAATTTTCACTACTATCATTTTACTATAGTGATCTGTTTTAGTGATCAACCATCTAACAACTTTTTAAGTGAAGATCACTCGAGTAACCACTAGAGCGATGTGTGAAAAAATGTATCACTAGCACAGTACTATAGTGATTTTGGTAGTGCTCAGTATTTTTTTAAAAAATTTAAGACTAGATCACTCGAGTGATGTGTAAAAAGAGCATCACTAGTACTGCACTATGGTGATGCTATCTGGTGATCTGTTTCCTTTAAAAGAAAAAGAAACAAGATCACTCAAGCAATCTTGTTACACTTATCACCACTAGTTCACCACATTGATCAGCACCTAGTGATATGTTTTCAATTGATCCTATTTTTATACATCACTGCCATATCACCACATTGAGCCAACCAATGATTTGACTTGTTTTCAAATTGACTAAGTGAAGATCACTCTAGCGATGCGGTCTTAGAAAACAAAGCAGCATCTCGTAAATCATGATACTCATTCAAATATATCCTAAACTTGTTCAATTGCTTCTAGTTAGTCTAACACTTCATCATACTAGTGCTGGATCATATTACAAGTGCTTAATCAAGGATTTAACCAAAATTAGCAAAAAGTACTTTTGTATCACAACATTAAATGCACCGAGCTCATACATGCTTCAAATCCTCTTTGTCTCCAATGGTTAAATCAATTGAAAAAAGGAACAATCTGACATGTTCGATGGATAGAAGCAAAGACCTAACACTCTAACTACTACATTCAAGAGCAACGGTCTTCAAACATTCTCACATTATAAATAGAAGAACATTGAAGACAGAGCAACTAACAAACATTGTACATTTGCTGTTACATTCATTGTTAAGTCTCAAAGCTCAATCTCTGTGTGAATGTGTACTTTAGTCATCATTTATTTACTCTTGTGAGAGAATATACTTAAGCATTTGCTTCGGCTGAGATACTCAAGGTGGTGGGACCTTGAGTAGGCATTGATTGCAGAGTGTAAGGGGAAGCAAGTGTCCTTTAATTTGAAAAAGAACTAGCTTGTATTAAGACACTAAGAGCTCTATGAATCTTGGAAATAAGATAGTGAAAATCTCAAAAAAATCTTTTGGGAACTGGACGTAGGTTAAGTGGATTAGACCGAACTAGTATAAATCTAGTGTCCACCTTTGGTGATATCTCTCTAAATCTCCTCTCTTTACTTGGTTTGCGTTGAAGTTTAAAATTCTTAATTTCACCTAATACACCCCCTTTTGGGAAGTAACAGTTAATTAAGCAATGAAGTTTTTGCCATGAAAGTCTGACACAATATTAAGCTTTGAAGGGTACAAAAGTAGACATAACCTTTTAAAAATAGAGTAATTTTAACAATTCCATTAAATTAGCCCAAACGTCCGTCTCTTTTTTTATGTGTGACTCACTTATTATCCCTCTTGCTTTATAATGGATATTTGGATCAATTTAACAGAATTGTGAAAATTACCCCATTTTTAAAAGATTGTGTCTACTTTTGTACCCTTTAAACTTAATTATGCCATATACTATTGGCTAAAAACTTTATTGTTAAAAGTGCATCATCACTCGTTGAACAATCGATACAGGGTTATGGTGTAAGAATATACATGTAATTTTTCCAAAAGTGCGTCCCAACACCAAATATTTTTTGAATGGGTAAAAGTGATTATAACGTTCCAAATTAGATGCAAAAATATACATGGACAGTTAGTTTGACTTATTTTTAGTGAAAGTGATGACATGGAGGATGATATGTATGTTGGAGAGACAACATGGAAGAATAAGTTGTTGTTTAGGTAAGGAATTAAAGCTGAATAAGAAAGTTGTCTGGAACATTATATCATAATAAAAAATTAATAATATAGTATGTATTATGATGATTTTAGGTTATTATAATGGGAAAATTGTCTAAAAATATTTTATTGGAAATTTATTTGTTAAATGGGACCTTTGAGTGTAAATAATCTTCCCCTGTGTGTAATATATCTTCTTTATATGATATTCCCTTGTGTTCGAACAATTTTCCCTTATGTACAAAATATCTTCTCTCAGGTCTCATTTGGTAAATAAGTTTTTAATGATGTCTCTATGAACAATTCTCTCTATTATGATTGGGAATTGGGGATTGAATGAAACACAAGCTAGGGTTGAAGAGAGAGAGAGAGAGAGAGAAAGAGAGAGAGATTGGGGGAAGGAAAGGAACATGACAATACAGAGTAATCGATAGCAAGAGCGGAGGTGAGATTGGAAGAGCAGAAGCGAGAAATAAAATAAAAAACACTAATACAGTTTGCTCTGAAGCCGTGCTTTTGAATTGTGAAGCATAAGCGCCGAATTTTTTTTTTGATCAAAAGGAATTTCTATTGAAATACCAGGATGAAATAATGTTTTAGGATTAACATAACAAAGCGGTATAAATCAAACAATTGCAGAGAATAAATAACAACAATACAATAACAAAATCCCAGCAATCCTGATTCTACTCTTGGGCAAAAGCATTCTCTGAGGCATGTCTGGCCTGCTCCATATCCGAAGTCAGAATAGATAACAAAGGGAGTGGTGGTTCTTCAACCCACCCCATGGGGCACACACCCTTACAAGCTTCAACTGCTAAGTAGTCAGCTGCAACATTACCCAAACGAGGGGTGAATGTCAAGGAGAACCCAACTTTGGATGAGAGTAGACTAATAATGTCTTGGATTATACTTCTGCTTCGCCAATCATAGAGATCCGGTAGTTGAGATAGCACACAATTATGCAAAGATTGACAATCAGTCTCAAAGATAACCTTGTCATGGCCTAGATCAATAGCTAACAACAGTGCTCGTTTCAGTGCCAAAGCCTCTGTCATAAATGCCGAAATGGACTTGATTTTGTCTACAAAACCCCATACATAGTGTCCAGCTTTATCCCTACAAATTATTCCCACTGCCGCTTGTTCTGGCATTGTGTGGAAAGAGCCATCAGAGTTTATTTTAAGAAAGCCATCTGGGGGTGCTCGCCAGACATGTACAATGTTATATGATCTAGGCATCTGTGTTTGAACTCTAGTATCCCCATCTAGTGCAGCAAAGAATTCCAAATTAGACCTATGTGAAGCTTCTATTATAGCTAGTGGGTTCGGGCTCAAATGATTAAAAACCACATCATTGCGTTGTTTCCAAATATACCAAAGTATCTAGCATAATAACGCAATTTCAAAATCATCCAAATCAGATTTTGCATAAGTGATATTTATCCACCAGTTATCAAAGTTCCATACCTGTGGCTCATCGGGCTTCACTCCCAGACTGCACCCAAACCACACACATCTAGTCCATGGACAATGAAAAAACAAGTGCTCAATTGATTCAGGAGCCATCATACAAATTGGACATATCGGATTAGGAGCCCGTTTCCGCTTCAATAGTGCCTCATTTGTTGCAACAGATTTGGAAAGGATCCTCCATATGAAATGTTGAACCCGGGGGATGACTTTGATTTTCCAGATGAATTTCCAAACTTGAGTAGAGATAATGCTCGATGTTCCTGGAAGAAAATTTTGGCCGATGGTTGTGTTGGTCTCATTTTTGTAGCCAAGTTTCACTGTATATTCTCCATTAATTGCTGGGGATTCATACTAACTTATCCCTTAACTCATTTGTAGGTATAGGAATATTAATAATGGCAGTGATAACATGTTCAGGAAGATACTCATGAACTTGATCTAATTGCCAACGACTATCAGATATTAGGTCACAAACTCGACTATGCTTTACAATGTACTCATGGCAGTCTAAAGGTTTCTCAGGGGGAGATATATTTGGGATCCATGGGTCTCCCCAAATTCTGATTGATGTGCCATCTCCAATGTCCCAGAGTAAATCTTTAAGTAGCATATCTCGGCCCTCTATGATACTCGACCAACACCAAGACGCCTTATACCCCTTTTTTGTATCCGCAAACTCACCACTGGGAAAGTAAATACTTTTTAGAACTATAGCCCATAATTCATTAGGTTTCTTCAAAAGACACCAAGCAGTTTTAGCTAGTAAAGCATCATTCATTACCCCAAAATCCTTGAAACGCATACCCCCATTCTGCTTTGAAGTTGTCATTTTATCCCAAGCTCTCCAATGAGTTTTGCCATTGCCCGCATTTCCATTCCACCAAAAGTTAGCTACAATGCTATTAAGTTCCTTACAAGTCTTCAGGGGGAACTTGAAATAATGCATAGGGTAGATAGGAATAACATTAATAATAGATTTGATCATAACCTCCCTTCCTGCAAAAGATAGAGTTGAAGCACACCATCCCTCCACCTTTCTGCGCACCCTCTCTCGAATGTAAGATAGGGCCTGATGTTTTGTTTTCCCCCAAATACTTGGAATACCAAGATATCTTCCAGGATCATCAGTTGCTTGGATGCCCAAGATCTGGCCTACTCGAAGTTTCACATCTGCCGGTGTATTTTTGGAGAAGAAGATACTGGACTTATCCAAGTTGGCTACCTGGGCCGATGCATTACAATAGATATCTAGGATTTTTGAAAGCATCCTACAATTCCCCTCATTGGCATTCATGAAGAACAATGCATCATCAGCGAAGAAACTATGCGATAGTTTTGGGCAAGAGTTATTGAGTTTGATACCCTTAAGTTCACGGTCCTGCAGACATTTATTAATCATCATAGATAAAACCTCTGCTGTCAAGATGAACAAGTAAGGCGAAAAAGGGTCGCCTTGCCGGAGTCCACGTCTTGGGATAACTGATCCAACACTTTCCCCTGAGACACAGATATTCATTTTAACATATGTAACACAATTCATCACCAGTCTGACCCAAGTCTCACAAAATCCAAATTTCAACAGAATCAATTCAAGGAAATCCCATTCAATCCTATCATAAGCCTTACTCATATCCATTTTCAGGGCAAATTCATATTTCTTTCCAAGCTTTTTTCTACGGAGATAATGGTATACCTCATGTACAATAATTATATTATCATGTATAAGACGTCCGGGGACAAAAGCACTTTGATTCTGAGAAATGCAATTATCAAGCAACGGCCTCATCCGATTGGCTATAATCTTAGAGATTATTTTGTCTGAAAAATTACATAAGCCAATTGGATGAAAATGAGAGACATGTTCTGGTTTAGACAACTTTGGTATTAGAGTAATATTCGTACCATTTATAGCATGTAGAGACGAGTTCCCAGCAAAGAAGTCGATCACCATTGTGCAGACTGTGTCACCAATCTCTGACCAAGCTGATTGATAGAATTTCCCAGAGAAACCATCAGGTCCAGGGGCTTTTGTACTCCCTAGATCAAAAGCTGCAGCCTTAATTTCTTCATGGGTCATCGGCACTAGTAAGCTTTGGTTCATCGGCTTTGTGACTCTATTGTCGACATAACCCAGCACCTCTTCAAAGGATCTCTGCCCCATAGATGAAAAAAGTTGCTGAAAGTACTGAGTTATATTCTGAAATATTTCCTCCCTATCGGCCAGCCATACCCCAGAGTCATCTTTGAGTCGAAGAATATTATTGTAATTTCTACGTTTTATGGTTGAAAGATGAAAGAATCTCGAATTTTTATCCCCAACTTTCAACCAATCTACTCGAGACCTCTGCCACCAGTATTGCTCCTCTAGATCAAAGGCCTTCTCAATAGCCGCTGCAAGCTCATCACACCTCCTAATTGTATCCTGATTAATATCTCCCTGAGATAGAGTAGCCAGCTCTGCTTTAAGTGTGTTGATCAAACTCTTATTGTTTGGGTATTCTTTTTTGCTCCAATTAATTAGCTCCTTCCTGCATGAAAAAAGTTTTGAGAGAAAAGTCTCAAGAGGAGATTCAGTATTTACCGTGGAGTGGAGCCATCCTTTAGTGATAACTCGAGAGTAATTTGGATGTCTAGTCCAAATAGCTTCAAATCTGAATTTTTTTTAGCGACAAGGTGATTTATAGCAGCAGTCCACTAACAGTAAGTGGTAGTCAGAACCCATCGGGTCAATATGAAACACTTGCAACTGAGGAAAGTCTTCTTTGAGAAGGACATTACCAAGTGCTTGATCTAGGCGTTCACGTATAGTATCACAACCTTCACGTTTATTACACCAAGTGAAGCTAAAGCCATTAAAGCCCAAATCCATCAACAATCAATCATCAATAAAGGCTTGAAATTTACAATTTTCCTCCAGGCTCTCGGATTGCCTCCGCTTTTCTCTTCTTGAGCTGCAATGTCATTAAAGTCACCAACACAAAGCCAAGATTGACTTATACCTGTTGCAATTCTCACAATTTCACGCCAACATAGTTTCCTCTCATCTTCACTCACTGGGCCATAAACAAATGTTATATATGATGGAGCATCGAAAGAATTGGTAGTGACACTGGTATGAATTATATTGGCAGAAGAAAATAAGATATTGACAATAACATCATCTTTCCACCATAGGGACAAACCTCCACTTCTTCCACATGGGTCTATAGTCCACTCCTCTGAAAATCCACATTTCTTCCTAGCCTTCTTCACAGTTCTTTTTTTTTTTGTTTTGTTTCCATAAGAAATACAATTTGGGGCTTATTTCGGTTACATTCCTCCTTAAGGTTTTTAACTGTCAAGGCTGCCCCGAGTCCTTGACAGTTCCAGGATAGGAGTTTCATTGCGAACCAGTGGTTGGTCCCATCCAACCACTGGCGTTTTGACAAGAAGAAGAGGAATTAATAGCAGTAGAGTTACCAATATTTGCATACCAGCTCTCAGGAAAATCAATGTCCAACACCGCATGATTTTGGGTAACAGGCTGTGGCGTGAATCCCTTTTGTCCACTTCTGATATGTTGCTTTAGACTTTTAACACTTCTTTGAACCCCTCTCCGAACACCTACTCCAGTCTCCTTGCGAGGTTGTTCTTGTTCAGGATTTTCCTCCACAAAATTCAGTCGCCTACGCCTTGTAATTTCAGTGGGGCTTGTAACCCCCTTCCCACCTTTGGCCGGGATTTAGTTCTTAAACTCATAATTAAGTTGTAATTAGAGACCATAATGAAATTGGGACTTCATAAGATACTCATTTGCCCAAAAATCGGATTTGCAAAAACATTTTTTCAAAACTTATTCACAAGGGTCTCAAGTTCTCAATACAAAATAATACTGGCCTGAACAGGTGGATTCCATTTACAAATATCAGAGTGCAAATAAATTCCCGACTCACTCGGGTTCCATTCATTAGATAAGGGATTTACAAAGGCACAAAGCCACAATTCAATACCCTTAACTTGGGGGTTACACAAAATCTATATATACAATTCCAAAATCTACAATGATAACCATTAATTCCAAAATACACTCCTAAACAGGAGCTCTAACTACTCTTCGTCGCCCGCTTGCCTCTCGATCCTTCGGCCCTGTCTAAAAGGTTTAAGTTTTGGGAGAGTGAGATTCTAAAGAATCCCCGTAGTAACAAGTCAATCATATAATGTACAACAATAATGCATGTAATCAAATCATCATCCACACAAGCAACTACAACGGCAGTTGCAGCGGCAATGGTTAGTATGACACATGTCATCCCTGACGATTGCTCACGCTGAATTGCTCACGCTGTATTGCATCACAACAGTCAACACAGTATAATTCACCACAGCTGGGATCCATATAAAGCATATCATATTCGTAAGCCACATAGGCAAGATATACACACACAGCCCACGGCTGGTTGTCACATACGCCGCCCTCACGGGTCGGATTCACAAAGATCCATGTCGATTACGACGGCAGTCCAACGGTCGACTAGAGATGACCCCTGTCACTCCCTATACGGCTCACGCTGACCTGCTCGCGCCGTAATGGACCATGGCACACATTTCACAAGTTCAATGATAAGATATGCATACCAAAACATCATACAAGATATGAGAGAAAAGTCACTACCTGAGTTCTTCCGGACGTGTCCTAGCGCCGGTCTCTCCCGAGGAAGGCAAATATCAAATCCTATTTCCACAATTAGGGACGAAGAGTTATTCTCTATTCCAAGACTTAATTCACTTCATAATACTTAATTGGTTATCATTATTGCTCTTTTAGAGTCACTAAATACTCCTAACAACACTCCTAAAGGGTAGGAAGAACTATCCCAAAGATCCCCTTTTTGGAAGCACAAAACTGAGATTTTACACTGATTCACTTGAGCACAGATGACCGTGCTCGAGCACAGATTGTACGGACACTCGAGCACAAATGCTCTCACTCGAGCATTGGTACGGACAGCACTCGAGCACAAGAGAAAGTGAGACTGCGTGTGCTCACCCGAGAGCACAAAGAAACTTTCAGGAACTGGCTCACTCGAGCACAAAATCCTCACTCGAGCACAAGGCTAAATGCCTCACTCGAGCACCCTCGAGAGAAGTCCAAGAAGTGAGAACCCGAGAGCACACAAAGCTCTCCAAGCACAAGATCACTCGAGCACAGCCATATGTGCTCGAGCACACACCTCACACCCGCGAGTGAGAAGGCACACTCGCGAGTGACAACCCGAGAGCACCACCCCTCCCACCTGAGGCACCAGCTCACTCGAACAGACACCCAGTGCTCGAGTGAGAAGGCAATGCTCGCGAGTGTCAGAGCACACTCGTGGCAATCAGCCCGCGAGTAAAGACCAGAAAGCAACCCTTCATTCTGGACTCACACCATCACTCGAGCAGCCCCAAGCTCACTCGAGCACGTTCTTCCCTCACTCGAGCACAAAGCGATGTGCTCGAGCATGGCTCATAAAAACCCAGACAACTCGAAGCATCAAAAGGGAAAAACCACTCAGTACTTGAGCAGAGTTCATCCCTGCTCGGGTGACCTTCATCCCTCACTCGAGCAGACCCCTTCTGCTCGGGTGATGTTCATACTTCACTCGAGCACACCCCTGTCTGCTCGAGTGAGTACCTCAGATAGCAGAAAACGCAGAAAACAGAGGCACTCTCCTTAACCTTTGCCCAATTGATTCCTATGGCCATAAAACTTAACCCAAAGCCATTCCCACACAAAAACACCCAATAAACTCAATGGAATACTCAGAATCATCAAAATCCTACTCCATTATCATGCTTTGGGTTTTGGGCAACAATTTCATCAAAATTCCCATTTCATCCTAACATCATATTCCAATCTCTAATCTATCTATCTAACATAAACTCATTCCAAAATGTCATTCTCATGCCATAAACATACCAAATGAACAGTGGCACTCATTTTCATGATTAGGCCAAAATTCCCAGAATTTATAAACTATTCCAAATGGCATGAAACTTAGATAGATAGGTTAGTTTCACTCACCTTATCAACTTCTCCAAAGGGAGTTCTTGATCCACCAACACTCAGATTTTCGTGTGGCACCAAACAACACCAAATGGCCCAACTATACACACCAAAATGAAGCCCATGATTCAAGGATCAACATTTATGAATGGTGTTTGAGCAAAGAAGATCATTTACTTACCCAAAATCACAAGTTCTTCTTTCTCTTTCTTGCCTAAAACTTCCGCCGGAAATGGAGGAAGAGAGGAGAGAGAAACGAGAGAGAGAAATGGAGAGATGGAGAGAGAGAAAAGAGAAAAGTGTTTCCTTGTCCTCATATGATCTCATCCAATGGTCACCACAATGCCACATGCCAGCATCTCCTTCATTCCTTCAATAAGCTCACACAAGCTAAGCACACTGGATCCCGACCCACGGTCAAGGAATCACCACCCTTGATCTTAAATACCACACATATGCACTAATATTTCCAATTTCCACTAATTATAACATTAATTAATATAGCCCTAAATCACATAATAATCCCAATAAATTCATAATTATCATTAATAATCATGATTATCCCTTAATCAAAAATTGGGATATTACAGGGCTCACTTCAAAAATGAGAGGTCTCTTTAAAGAAATACCTTGTAGTCCCACCGTAACTGCAGACATAGGTGAAAGCCCACTAAAGGGCACAATTGCTGTAGACTTCGCCTCATTTATGCTGGATTGTCTACTTTGGATTCCAAATGAGCACCTTGGCCCACTAGAGTTGGTAGACAAGGTTTAGTGGGAGTATTATGGCTATGGCCCACCTCAAACATTTCATCCTCTTTATTTTTTTGCCTACGACACCACGTTCCTCCTTGCCTCCCATTCTTCTTGCTATCTAACTTAGCTTTGGGCCCCACTTGTGTCAATTCATTTGACTTCATAATTGATTCCACTCTAGTATCTAGAATAGTAACTGCATTCTTTTGAATAACTAATGCCCTTTCTTTATTTTCGCTTCCTGGAGTGATTTGCGGCACTAATTTGGACTTTCCTGAGATAGTCAAAAAGCTCTTTGAGGGGGATTCTGATTGACTTGTTGATCGTGGGGGTCGTCGGCCGATCAACTCAGCCTCCATCCATTCTGAGTCATGGATCACTATCACCTCCTTCCTTCCTCGAACATATGGAGTGCTCAGCCAAGGACCATACTCCCGATCACCATCATCAGTATTCTCACCTTCCCTGACTTCCTTGCACCCTCGAAAATCATGACCAATACGTCCACATTTGTAACAAAGATTTTGGAGTCACTCGTAACGGACTGAGACCCACACTAGATCTTTATTCTCACGAGGTACCCAAAACCCAGGTACTAGTGGCTCATCAAGATTAATCCGGATTCTAGCTCTGATAAAACTTCTGGTCAACTTTCCATTCACTTCTGGGTCTTCATACATCAACACCTCACCAACTGCATTTGCCAATGTAATAACATTCATGCGATCAAAAGCCCCTATGGGTAATCCATGGAACTGAACCCAGAACGGAGAAGTCCAATGTTTGACGTTTTGTTTTTTCACTTTTTAGAGGAAACATAAACATACAAGGCACGCCGATCTCACCTCTCTTGGGATCGATTACTCTGTCTTGCCATGTTCCTTTCTTTCTCTCGATCTCTCTCTCTTTTTGCAACCCTAGCTAGCTTGTTTTTCATTTAATCCCCAATTATAACAACCTAAAATCATTATAATATATATTATATATATTACTAATTTTTTATTATGATATAATTTTCCAAACAACTTTCTAATTCAGATTTAATTCCTTGCATAGTCAGCAATTTATTCTTCAATGTTGTCTCTCCAACATCCATGTCATGCTCCATGTCATCACTTTCAATAAATAAAAGTCAAACTAATAGTCAACTAAAGGTCAATATGTATTTTTACATCTATTTTGGAATCCATAGTTATTTTTGCCTTTCAAAAAAGTATTCGGTGTTGAGCATACTTTAGAGAAAAATCACATATGTATTTTTGCACCTTAACCCATTGATATAAAAATAGTTTCTACACTTGTTATATAAAACAACGATGTAAATAGTCATTTAAAATTATTCTAGAAAGTGTTTTTTATACTAAATTTAAGATGGATGGGGGTAGCAAATATGAGAATGTTGAGATAGATGTATGACTATAAAAAAGATAAGATTCAAAATGATGATATTAAGGGAAGAATAGGAATAACACCTATTGAAAAGAAAATGGTAGAAAATCATTTAAGATGGTTTGAAGATATATAAGAAGGTCGTTGAAGGTGCCAATTGAGAGTGTAAATATTAAATAGTATAGAGAGCTCTCAAAAAGGACAAAGAAAAATCAAACAATTCAAAAAACACTGAATTTATGACGGAATTTGTCATGGAATTCAAAGTTTCTAACGGAATTTGTTATGGATTTGTGACGGAATCCATTATGATGCTAATAGGTTTTTAATTTCAAAATGCCACGTGGCATTCTTAGGAGAAACCACATGGAAGCTCCCGCACGGTAGCCACCTCATCGCCAGCGCCCATCTCTACCACGTGTCTCCCACTCACCTGCCATGTGTCATGGCCTCGCTCTGCCACATGTCGCTGCCCATACGTGCGTGATGCCTTACTAGTTGGACCGGAATGCTTTGACATTTTATTATTGCACAATTAATGTGTGTTTGAATTAGCTTTTAAGAATATCTTTTATGATTTACGAGGTGAGTGTGTGAGAGGAGTTTTGTCTCGGGTTGCGCAAACATAGGTTTGAAACTAAGTATTTATTTCTTATATATAAATATATATTATTATCAAAAACTAAGTATAAATTGGGTTAAGGTGCAAATTTAACAACAAAGTTTTGTCCAAGGGGCTTCTAGCACAAATAAGTTTTGGAAGGGGCAAAAATAACAATGAACAATTAAAAATGGTGCAAATTTAACAAAACCGTTCAATTTGACCTAACACCGTTAAGAGTTTTCTTCTCTTATAATTTAACACTGTTAGGTCAAATTTAACGATTTTAATTTGTTAAATTTACACCTTTTTTAATTGTTCATTATTATTTTTGTCTCTTCCAAAATCTATTTATGCCAGACGCCCCTCGGATAAAATTTGGTTGATAAATTTGCACCTTAACCCATATAAATTTAATAATAATATAAAATAATTTTTAATATTAATTAATTTCAAATTAAAAAATTTTACATCTTAAATAAATTTTCATATGACTATATTTTTGTCCAATTTCTGAATCTAAATTTTATTTTTTATTAACATTAATTAATAACTAATAATATATATATATATATATATTTCAAAAACAATAATTTTTAACAATTAAATTTATCTAAAAAATAATAATTTTTTAATATTTTTGACTGAATTAGCCACGGAACTATTCCATAACAAAACTAGCCACGGGAAGTTCCGTGGCAACATAAGCCACTAGATAATTCCACGGCTAATTCCGTGGAAAATTTATTTACCACAGAATTTCTAACGAACTATGCCACAAAATATTTTTTGTGGCAAAATAACTTTTCCAACGGAATTTTTCATGAGAAAAAATTTTGTGACAAATTCTATCAGAAATTCACTGTTCTTTTGTATTAGAAGAAAATGTTTAATGAAGTTATTGGACGAGACTTTTAGCTTAACAATATATTTAAATATTTGGTTGTTGAGAGAATTTAACGCCATCATGTGACCCATGAACATGAACCTTATTATTGTTGTATGACTTATGAATATTTCGGCTCAATTATTACTTATTTGATACATTTATTGTTGCTACTATTTAATTATTACTTGATACTTGATACATGCATTTTGTTGTTGTGTTAACTTATGAAAGGCTTAATTAGTTATTACTTACTTAATACATGTATAAGTTTGAGGCATATGCACGTTCGGTCATGCCTTTCTAGAACAATACATATAACGTACCTTAATAACTATGGTGGGCTATATAATTCGTCTGCCTTAATTGGATTGATTCGTGTAAAACTGAATGTTAGAGTCATGTCCTTTTGAGTTTTCAGTCCATATACCTAAATAATATATAATTCATGCACCCTTCTTTGAGAGATTCATGTATAAATTTGATATATCATGTATGTACTTATTCATTATTTCTACGACTCTTCCATACATGCTCAGCTAATTAATACTTTTTGGTCTAGCTTCATGCATGTAATTAAATCAAATTGATACTTTTTTTACTCTTTCTACCCAAGTCAACTTTCTCATGAATTCCTTATTAGTAGACATATTATGTCTGTTGACAGGAATTTTTTTTAATCAAACCTGTTGTCAGGAATATTTCATAGAAAACTATTCTTTTTCTTTTTTTGCCCCGAGTTTTCTGGATTCATTCGCTTTGGAGTTTCATGAGCATCGTACTTAGCTAGAATATTATAATTCAAATACCTAATTGTACGTAGGGTTGCCGCCAAATAAAAGGAAAAAAAAAAGAGGCTTTTTAGCAAGGTAATATTTTTGGACCAGTCAATCAAGATGGTGGTCAAGGATAAGTAGTCAAGGCATGGTCAACTCAACGGTCATAATCAAAATAATATAATATAATTGATTTTTTTGTATGGTGGTTCAAAGATAAGGAGTCCAGCAGTGGTCAACTCAATGGTCATAATTAAAATAATATAATATAATTGAATTGTAAAAAAAATATTTATATATAATCCTGAAAGTGTAATTTAACTGGCAAAAAAGAAAAGGATAATTTAAAATAAAAAAAATTAATTCACAAGTAAATAAAACATTTATATATAAACTACACGGTAGACATAATGCAATTAAACAGTGTTAGTAGAGCACAAATATAACGTATTGGTACGTTTTCTTTTATTTTCTTTTCAACCTAAAACAAAGTTGTTTTAGACTTGTAACAAGGAGAGAAAGAGAAATATAAAATCTAATTTAATTGACCCATCCAAAACTCTCGGCCAGACTAACTAGAGGACTGCCTGACCGAGTCACTGGTCTCACCGATTGACCCCGATTGGTTTCATTCAGTACCTTGCTATTTAAGGTGATTCATTCGCGACAAATATATTAAGTCATGTCGGTCAATATACCAGAATAGTATATATTATAATTCGCGTTCCTTCGTTTAAGCAATTTACATATAAAATGATTATACAGAGGCGCGTCTTTTTTAGAGTTTTTTTAAACATTTTATATCAATATCTACCTAAAATGATATTATTTATCTTCCTATAAGAAATAAATGCTATAATTCATTTACCTTTCATGGAGTTTTTACCTCTATGATTTCTTTTTTACATAAAAAGAATTTAGAATTGTCAACACAATTTCTTTCTCAGCCTATAAATACCAGTGATTATTATTTGAAGCAAGCCAAGCGAGCGAAACTATTACAAGTGAGTTTCAAGTCTCGTCTCTTCTTTCATATTCAACTTTTTCTTCCTTCTTCTTCTTCTTCTTCTTCTTCTTCTTCCCAACATCAACATGGTCTTAATAACCACCGGTAACCCTAGCGTTGCGTTGCTCTGCAGCCCAGGAATGGGCCATCTTATTCCAATGCTTGAGCTCGGAAAATGTTTGGCTTCTAATCATGGCTTCGACGTCACCCTCTTCATTGTCACCACTGATTCTTCAACCGCACGTTCACAGATAATTCAACAAACTTCATCAAACCCCAAAAACACTTCCCTAAACGTCGTCGTACTCCCACCAGTGGACGTCTCCGGGAAACTCGCAGCCCTAAAGAAGACACAATTCGGAGCTCGAATCAGGTTAACAATGGAGGAGTCATTCCCACTTCTCCGTTCTTCTATCCTCTCAATGAAAGTCCGCCCAACGGCGCTCATCGTCGATTTGTTCGGCACTGATGCTTTCGCCATGGGACGTGACCTCGAGATGCTCTCTTACGTGTTTTTCACTTCTCCTGCATGGGTTCTTGCTTTTGCTGTGCACATTCCAGTGATGGAGAAGGAACTGCTCGACCGGCACATGAGACACCATGAACCGCTTCCCATTCCGGGTTGTAAATCGGTTCGGTTTGAGGACAGTATGGAACCTTTAGTTCTTAAAGATGAATTACCAACGGAGCATGAGTTGTTCATAGGAATAGGAGTGAACATAAGCAATGCTGATGGAGTTCTGGTTAATACATGGGAAGGCCTTGAGCCGAGGGCGGTTCAAGCTTTAACAGGTGGGATTATTAAGGGAAAGATTTACCCGGTTGGACCGCTAGTGAGAGGCGTCGATCGGAACCGGACTAAGAAGGAACATGGTCACGTTTTGAGTTGGCTAGACCGGCAACCTGCGGAGTCGGTTATTTTCGTGTCGTTTGGGAGTGGTGGGACCATGTCGGAGGCACAAATGGAAGAACTAGCGTACGGTTTGGAGTTAAGCCAACAGAGATTCATTTGGGTGGTTCGTCCGCCCCATAAAGAAAAAACCGCCACGAATCTTGGTTCATTCTTCAAGATCGAGAACAACGGAAAAAACAGTGAGTTGGAGAAATTCTTGAGTAGGACCCACGAGCTGGGACTTGTGGTCCCCATGTGGGGCCCACAGTCGGAGATTCTAGAACATTCTTCTGTCGGGGCATTCATGACGCACTGTGGCTGGAACTCCACGCTGGAAGCCATCACGAACGGTGTGCCAATGGTGGCGTGGCCGTTGTACGCAGAGCAGAAGATGAACGCGGCGGCGCTGACGGAGGAGCTCGGGGTGGCGGTGAGGGTGGCAAAGAAGGGTGGGGATAAAGGAGAGGTGGTGGTGGAGAGGGAGGAAATACAGAGGGTGATAAGAAAAGTGATGGTGGAAGAAGGTGGCGTGTGCATGAGAGAAAGGGTTAAAGAGCTTAAACATAGTGCAAAAATGGCTTTGTCTGAGGGTGGATCATCTTTTAACTCCTTTCATCAATTGGCCAAAAATCTCAAATGGATATGAATCTCAATTAAATGGTGCATGAATGTCAATCCTTTAATATATAATCAAATCTACTCATATATCTAGTTATAATTTCATGTATCTAGTTGTTTTTGTTTTCCATTATGACTTCTTGTTAATTAGGATAAAATACCTGCCAAAATTCAGAAAAATAAAACACAATTTGGTTTTTATATATATGCCTAACTTTATAAATTTAGACAATTCATACCAGCACAAAAATGATATTAAATCTGATACGAGCACGGAATCGAATCAGCAGTTCTCGATCGAGTTCATTTAGCCATTCATGATGGTAATAATCAATCTCAATTTCTTATTGGGGTTTCATTCTACAAAATATGTTCTAGCCAATTGTGATGTCTTCAAATTCATCGATTGCAAAAAGTAATTGCAGTGACTGAGCCGAAATCTTAGGCTGGCTAAGCTAGTGCTGGTCTTTACATCTTTAGAATTGTCTGTTGCTATTCTTATTTTTCTTATCCATTCATAACTTGAGATAACTGCGAATTTTTTTTTTTTTTCCTTTTTACTTTTTTTCTCCTTAATGATGACTCCCACACACATTTCTCAATCCAGATAAAATCTATATCAATGAGATGAGTTATTTTGAAATTTGTTTTTATCGCCATTTAGTGTAGGGGAGATTTTTACCGCAGCAATCACCATAAAAGATATTTATTTGAATTTAAAAGGAAATTTTTTCAAATCAACATTACAAGGATGAAGGAAAATTTTTTATTACTATTTTTTATTTTTTTGGTGGGTCCGGATAAAATAGGATGTTCATAATTTTTTTTAAAGCGTCAACTAAGGTGATTTTGCTCAACAATTTTTTAACCGTTAAAAAATTAAAAGTAAAGACTTCAAATGTGGTTTGAATATTTAACGGTTACTAATGGTCAATTCTAAAATAACAAACAAAAAGGTCGTTTTTATAATAGCAAAATGTACGTTAGAGTTAGAGTCATGCCTCTTAAAACTTAAAAGTTTTTAGATCAAGATACCTAAAAGTAGGCAATATTTTTTTGGGAAAATTTCAAGTAAATACCACTTGAATTTTAAACTCCTAAATCAATGATTTTTCAAAAAATTAAGTTATCAATTGCTATACTCTTTTTGTCAATCTCATTACTCTTATCGTCAACAAAACCAATTTAGGATTTTGAAATTTAAGTGATTTTTTTTTTTTTAAATCCCCCCTTTTGTGTTATATGAGGTCTAAATATAAATTGTTTTATTTATGAATTATGAATATTTCGACCTCATTAGTAACTACTTGATTCATGAGTTTGAGGCAGATGTACGTTTAGTTATGTCTTTCTAGATGAATATACATGATGTACCTTAGTAACTAAGGCATTCGAGTGCCTTAATTGGATTGAGTCATGTAAAACTGAATGTTTTGTTTTTTTGACTTTGGTCAGAGTCATGTATTTTCCACTTCTCATGCCTATATGCCTAAAATACTACTCCCTTTGGTCTTAATTATAGGACAACATTTGAGAGTTGATCTTGATCTTAATTATAGGACAAAGTTCTAATTTTTGTTAATTTCTTCCCAAAATACCCCCTATTGATACTTTCTCAATAATAATTAAACACAATAATAATCTAATAAGAGTAGATCAGAAGTTGTTGAGGGAGATTGACGACGCCGAATTGTGTGAGAGCTTGGAGAAGTCGTGTGTAAGGCAGGAGAGATACAAGAAAAAACAGAGAATCAACGTAATTGGATGCCATTTTAAATTCTAAATAAGGGTATTTTAGAAAAATAAATATGATTAACTAATTTAACAACTATCCTTAATTTCTCCAAAGTTAAGTAAATATATCCTATAATTAGGACCGGAGGAAGCATATGATCCCTGCACCTTGCTTAGAGGGATTCGTGTATATACAATAATTTGATGTATGAATTCATTATTTTATTATTCCATACATATGCTCAGGTAATTAATTTTTTCTTTCGGTTGAGCTTCGTGTAATATCAAATTCAATTGATACTTTCTCTACTCTTTCTGCCCAAATCAACTTTCTCGTGAATTTACTATATTATTAGTCAAAGCCAGCCTGTTGATAAGAATATATTTTTTCAAATAAATAAATTATTTTTTTGAAAATTTTCTAGATTCATTGGCTTCGAGATTCTTGAGCGCCTATGTTGGACTTTGGGTCCAAATCCGCCCTTGATGGGCCGGACTATTTGATTAGGATACAAGTAGCCTAATCAAAATAAGAATCAAATTAGCATTAATTTTGGATTGAAGAATAATTTAGTATTAATTATGATATTGTTAATTGAGAAATAAGTCATCATAATTCAGGAAATTAATTAAGAATTAATTCTCTTGATTACTAACTTGGAAGGCAAGAAGGGTGGATATCATTTCCTAATTAGTGGCCACCCTAAACCACTATAAATAGGAAGTGTCTCCTTCAGTTATTCCTCACCCCTGATATTGAGTTTTCTAGCAATATCTTCTCTCCTACCATCTTTCTTGTTCTGGTGATCTACTGTGCTAATCCTGATTAGGCTCTAGTAGTCTAATAATTATGTGGACACTATTATGGAGTATTGGAACTTTGACCCGGATCCGAACATATATTCGACCCGTTATGCTAATCCTCCCCTCCCTTTATTTTTCCTTACATTGGCATCAGAGCATGTTAATCTTTGAGGCTGTAATTATTCTATGTGAATAAACATGTGATATGATTTAATTTATATCCCCATCACAATCTTTTTATTTCCGCTGTGCTATCATATATATGAGTCCATATGACATTAATATATGTTTATTGCTTCCTCTTCTGTTCTCTTATGCGCATATAAATATAATGATTATTCATGTCTATATATTCCATTATATATATTGCATGTTGCTTCTTATGCGAAAGTATAAGTTTATATTATGTGTGAAGTTCTTCATATATCTATGAACATGCACGATGAATATATGCTATGTGACATGTTTCCTTTACTCATTGTGGATGCAAGAATATATATATATATATATATATATATATATATATATATATATATATATATATATATATGTTTCGGTGCATGCATGAATATGTGTTTTTGAACTCTCTCTCTCTCTCTCTCGTTTTGGTGTGCAAAGCTTCATATTTCTTCTTCACCTCCTTATTTCTTCTTAAAGTTTTGTTTTTGAAACCTAAGTGGAATCCAAAACAAGAAACTTTAACCCTTTAAAGGTTAGAAGAGCCCTTGAAATATAGAGGACACACATCCAAGTCACGTTACGGAGCGCTGCCAATATTGAGAAAAAATTGGGTGTTTGAAACTGAGTGTTTTTGCCCAAAGTAAGGCCATGGATGTGTAGAGCTCGAAGAGACGATTTCAACTAGCTTAAAACGCATCAAATGGAGTTCAGATGAAGGAGAAACGAAGGAAAGAAATTGATGGGTTGCTTGTTGTTCCCGGCACTTGACTCACAATTTAATCAATGAAAAAGTTGTTTTCAAATCAACTACGAGCAATTTGGAACTAAAATCAACTACCTAAATATGTTAGGGAGTACTTAATAAAGCTATACATACCAGCAATTTGAAGCAAACCAAAGCAATTGGAAATACACATAAGCTCAAGAGCCCTCCTCCTAAACCCTAAAATCATGACAACCAGAAGTAACCCTAATGTTGTATTGTTTTGTAGCCCAGGAATGGGCCACGTCATTCCAATGCTTGAGCTTAGAAAATGTTTGATTTGTCATCGTGGCTTTGACGTCACCATCTTTGTTGCGACTATCGATTCCTCAACCACAAGTTCACAAATATTCCAACAAGCAGCTTCAAACCCTAATTGCACTGCTCTAAACGTCGTCGTGCTCCCACCTGTAGATGATGTCTCTAGCAAACTCGGTGCACTCAACTCACAATTGGGAACTCGAATCAGGTTCATAATGGACGAGTCACCCCCACTTCTTCGTTCTGCTATTCTCTCAATGAAAGTTCATCCAACGGCTCTCATCGTTGATATGTTTGGCACAAACGCTTTCACCATGGCACGTGACCTCAAGATGCTTAGGTTTGTGTTTTTCACTTGTAATGCATGGGTTCTTGCTCTTCATGTTTATGTTCAATTCCTATCATGGACAAGGATCAGCTAGACTGGCATGTTGAACACCATGAACCGCTGCCGATTTCAGATTGTAAACCGGATCGGTTCGATGACACCATGGAACCGTTATTGCTCAAAGATGAACCTGTGGTGTTCGAGGGGTTCGTAAAAATGGGAATGAACATGAGTGACGCTGATGGGATTCTGGTGAATACATGGCGAGAACTTGAGCCAACGACACTTAAAGCTTTATTAAGTAGTGGGGTTATAAAGGGGAAGATTTATCCGGTTGGGCCGATGGTGAGAAGGATCGATCCGAACCGGACCAAGAAGGATGATGATCATCATTTGTGTTTGAGCTGGCTAGACCGGCAACCTCCCGAGTCTGTTACTTTCGTGTCGTTTGGGAGTGGTGGGACCAGGTCCGAAGCTCAAATGGAAGAAATAGCTTCAGGTTTAGATTTAAGCCAACAAAGGTTCATTTGGGTGGTTCGTCCACCACCTAAAGAAGAAAACTCTACGAAGAATCACAGTTCATACTTGAAAATGGTAAACGGAGAAAGAAACATGGAAGGGACAGCTTGCTAGAGAAATTCCTGAGTAGGACCCACGAGTTGGGACTTGTGGTCCCCATGTGGGCCCCACAGAAGGAGATTCTAGAACATTCTTCTGTGGGGGTCTTCATGACGCACTGTGGGTGGAACTCGATACTTGAAGCGATCACCAACAGCGTGCCAATGATAGCGTGGCCGTTGTACGCCGAGCAGAAGATGAATGCGGCGGCGCTGGTGGAGGAGCTAGGGGTGGCGGTGAGGGTGAAGATGGGAGAGACCGTGGCGGAGAGTAAGGAAATAGAGAGGCAGATAAGAAGAGTGATGGTGGAAGAAGAAGGTCGGTGCATGAGAGAGAGGATAATAAAGCTTAGACACAGTTCAAAAATGGCGTTGTCTGAGGTTGGATCATCTTTTGACTCTTTTCATCAACTGGCCAACTATTATAAGTTTCATCTATATGAGCACAAGTCTCCATGTGTGGGGAAGGATAATCAAAATTTCTCTTCTTAAAAGTGGATGTGGACTAGAAGATGGAATAATATAATATCTCATATATATATATATATGTATGTATACACAAGGGAAAATTGATGAAAAAGACATGCCCTTGCAAAATTAATTTCCTAATAATTAAAATTTGTTCAAGGACTCACGTGCAATGTATCTTCAATGAGTATAACTTTTTCCCATTTGTGTATAATCTATCTTTAACTATGTGTAAAACGGAAAATATTTATATATAATTGAAGATATATATATATATATATTATACAACTAAAAAAGAGTTGCACTTGCTCAATGATTTGGGTTCTTTGATACACTTGATAATAAATTTTTCAATGTGAGTTTATTCTTCATTCTTCCCCTGCACACACACATATATATCATCATGTGTAACGGTATTACCAAATAAATATAAAACATTTAGAAAAATAAACCACAATCTGATCGATTCGCGAAAATTTAATTTAGATTCATGATTCACACGATCGACAAGGCCAAATGGGTGTGTGATCACCAAAATTAATCGAATTTGGGTCCTCGAGCTATTGTAGGCTTGGAGTTCTGGGGCAGTATTATTTATTCTCAATATTGTAGGCAATTTTGCAGATAGAAAAGTTTATGTTCATACACAAAAACATACTCCCTTTGCTTCTAATTTGGCATAAGCACAGTGCAAATATGTTGTACCACTGTGGTACTATTTATAAATTTGGTTTGAGAAAAAATCTTAATCATTACTATAAGTCCACTTTTCAAAGTAATAAATGAGAGTTAAAATTTTAACCCCATTAAAGGTAGAGAGAAGAAAGGGGTAAAAAATACCAATTAATCAATGAGGGTTAAATTAAAAAAAAATTATTTGTGGTCACTAATTTTTATGAAGGGTAAAATTTGAAAGTCGCACGATTTTCCTTAAGTTTAAAGATATCAATTGCCACTCCTTAAGAACCGCAAAATAAACTAACTTTTCCCTAAAATTAGGAACATATGGAGTATATATCTTCATGGGGAATATGTTTTTTCCCCCCAACCATGGGCAATATGTAATTGTAGTTAGAACGTCATACTTTTTTTTATAACAAGTTATAAGCCACACTTAACCAGGATAAAATTGGTCGTGGTTAAACCAACCCTTTGTTAGGGTAACTTAGATGCGTGGGCCTAATTCATACTTTTTTAACTGATCGATACTTTGCATGTTAATGGATCTGTGTATATTGTAATTTATAAGTTAGCCCTTAGCCCATTGATGTAGCACCTGTTATAGTAGCGTCCTAGCGAGTGATTTTGGGGGTAGATTGCTTACATTAGTTAAAAGCCAAAAAAAAAAAAAAAAACACACATTTAAACTTCAAAATCTTGAATTATCAGTGATTTCTTATTAAAATGAGCTGTTAATTACTACACAAGTGTAGTTAATACTTAGAGTTCGTCTGGTTCAACCTCATTGCATACTTGCAATAGTAATTATGATTGCATTACCAAGAGAAGAGTGTTTGGTTGCTCTTAAGCATGATAATAGAGTTTACAATGGTAATGATGATTACCGAAGAATTGGTAATCTTTATTTATACCTCCCCCTATGAATACTCATTATCACCTCATTGCATGATCGAAAAAGTTCAATATACCTTTTAGTTTCATTTGTCTTTGTTTTATTTATCTCATTTCATCCGTCATGCCACGCCACAACCGCTGCCCACCACTACCTCATCCTCCTCCATCGCCATTGTTACCACCTCCACTGTTGCTGTCACAGCCATGATAATCACCACCACTTCCTCCTCCACTATTATTGTTGTCACCACCTTCCATCGCTGCCACCCTTTCCTCCTTCACTGCCACCATTGCCAACCCCACCATTGTTGCCATGATAGCCACCGCCACTACCTCTTCTTCCACCATTGTCATTGTCATCACTTGCCATTGCCGTTGCCCCTACCACCACGCCACATTTATTGTCACCTCCACCACTAGAACTATTGCCATCAAACAATTATCGGCAAGGTAGCGTGACGGTTATGATAAGGTAGCACAATGACTCTTAACTATTTTTTCTACACTATGGCTTTCAACTATTTTTTCTACAAAAATTATATTAAGGGTAAAATAGACTTTATGTGATATGTTAATTTTAAATAATTATTTTAAAAAATAACTCATTGTAGCTTGCTTAAAACACTACAAAAAAACATTGAATTTCCAACAAAATTTGCTATGGAATTCTCCTTTTTTGATTGAATTTGTGACAGACACGGATTTCCGATATAATCAGCTCCATCACTGTTAGATGTGTCACAAACGAATTTTCGACAGAATTTCAATTTCATCGTAAATTTCCGATGGAATTTTGTCAAAATTTGTGATGGAACCGAATTATATTCCATTGCTAATTTATTTTTTAATTTCAAAATTCCACAAGGACCTTCTCAAGAGAAGCCATGTGTCACACCTGTAGGAGGCCACCTCATCGCCGGCCTATTATAGGCATTGCCACATGTCACCTCCAACATCCACCTCGTGAGAACTCTAGCAACCGCCATGTAATCACCATACTGCCGCGTGTCCCCACCATCGCCATGTGTTACCACCCACAGCGCCACATGTCTCTGCATCGCCTTGCCACTTCCGACCGAATTTGCCATTTCCATGACAAATTCTGTAAAAAATTGAGTGTTTTTTGGTTGTGAAAATCAAACCAAACACTAGCTCTATAATTAATATTGCATCGCATTACCAAATTGACCCTTGCTACCTATACTCTTGAAGGCAACAAGGCTAATTTGGGATTTTGAAATTCACGTGTGACTTTTTTGTCTTTTTCCTTAATTAGATTTTATATTTAGCCTGCAATTTACTTTTGGGAAGTTGAAATTATTTTCTTAATGGATATACTAATTTTTAATGTTAAAGACATAAATACCCAACACATTGTTTATTTGAGCAACATTTAAAAAAATCAACGAAAATAAAAATGTTTCCACCTGTTGATAATGTACTTACTAGTTTTATTATTAAAACTAAACATCATCGGTTAGTAATATACTTAGCATGTATGTCTTCCTAAAATCTTCTAGGGGATTGAACATAATCGGTTAGTAAGTCTACCAAAATCACCGATGTTATTCTATATAAACGTGTCTCCTCGTTTAAGAACATCTCTTTAAGATAGAGCGAGTTTTAAAGCGATAGCTAATATTGAGGATTATATATCCATGGGTTGTTCTAACTAAAAACAGGAAAAGATCTCAAACTTTTTTAATGTATAATTGAAAAGAAGCAAGCCACACGTGTAGAATGGAGAACTAGGAGCTTATCACTTGTTAAATGCATCATGCTGGCTAAATTTGTGTTAAACATGATGCCTTTATATCTTAATTTGTGTTAAGCATGTTAAATTACCTATGACATCTATGATACATTGGAACGTATTCATTTGGCTAAGTGGGATGAGCTATGGCTGCTATGCTAACATGAGGGTCAAGGTGAAATGAAGTTTAGAAAGCTTTCTTTAATTTCTACGATTAGGGAGGCCATTACTTGGAAACTAGTTACCAATAACAAGGGTCTATTAGTAGGTACGTTGAGACAGAGGAGCAGGTAGAATACAAGTCTTTTCATGGCTTACTTTTTGGGGGCAAATAATGATGAATAGTAAGATTAAATGGAGTAGCTACAATCCTCATTGTGAATGGTGCAAGGGCATATTGAAGATATTAATATATAATATATTACATGATTATGTGTGTAAGGAATGTTTGAACTTCTTTGGTATGGATAAGTCAAAAAAAAAAAAAAAAAGCCTCTTTTTAATCATAGTACTGCTTATCGATCATAATAGTGTAGCATTTTTACGGCGAACAATTTAATACCAGTTGTAGCAAAACATAAAGAAAGAAAAAATGTCCTTAACATGGTCTATCGAGTCCCATCGACAACACACAATCTAAAAGAAAAGAATAATGGCAAACCAACTAAATCAAGTTCAGCAACAATTTTGACAATAATTTCCACACTAACAATAATTTCTAGAACAACAACAACAACTCAATCAAAGCCAACTTAATCAACAGTCATAATCCATGAAGCCAATTTGCAAATAAAAAACAATAAACACAAATTGAAGACCCATAATCTAAAATAATCAACTCAAAAATCGCAATGGAAAATAAAGGTTAGTAGAAGATCCTTCATTAGAGATTGAAAAGGGCACAAGTGTGGAGATCAATGGCGAGTACTAATTTCCATCTCAAATTTATGGGTGAAGATCACCTTACAACTCTGTATATATATATTATTAAATAGCTACTTTCTATTTAACAGCTTGCCCACCCTGGCTCAACCGGGGATAGGGTTCAGCGGCTGGAAGAACACAGCACGTCGCTTGGTGTTTGATGCGCCCAACTAACGGTCATTGGGTTAAGGTGCAATTTTGCCCCAAAAGTTTCAAATTTGGAGCAAATTTGTCCTGACTAACGGTCAACTAATGTGAGGGTGAAATTGTTCCAAATTTGAATCGAAAAACTTTTAGGGCAAAATTGACTCCAAACAAATATTTCCGGGGTAAAAGTGATTTTTGACCCTTAAAAGAAACAACTTCATGTAAATCAATTGAGTGTTTTAAATTTAACGTTTTATAAATTTTAACGTTGAATTATAGACCACAACTCATAGTTCTACCCGTTTTCGAATCAACGATTGCACAAAAACTATCTTCCAATTGACAACATCGTGATCTTATTATCTATTTATTTGCATTGATTTTCATTTTAGGATATGAATTAACTTATATTTTCGTTTGTTTGACTTAATATAAATTTGGGAGCTTTTGCTGGTTAAGAACAACACAAGCTAAAATTGATTACAAATTCGAGTCTGCATGAATGTAAAAAACGTACGTCTTTAGCAGAGGTAATTTTCAACTAAGTTTAAAATTCTACTGTTCAGGTTGGCAAAAAAATTTTACTGTTTACTGTTTATTTTACATAAACTCTGATATGGTTATTTGATTGAGGCAAATTTAAATATTACCCTCCAAGTCAGGATAGTTCTTCTAAGAATGTTTTCTTTTGTTTTTTGTTGCCAGGTGTTGTTTTTCCAAAAAATAAAATAAAAGTATAATTTAGCATGTTAAATAGTTTTCCTTAACTCGATACAGTATCTGTTTAGGACCTTAAAATGGGGTTATAGTTTCACACCATTGGGACAAAAAAAAAATCTAAATTTCCAATTAATGATAACATTTTTTAATAATTTGACATTGATGTGTTAAAATTTAAAAGTTTTAATCAAAAATTAAAGAACGAGTAATTTGACAGTTATATTTCAAAATTTGATGATGAAATAATTTTAAAATGTTATTGTTAAATACTTATATATCAGTGTCAAATTTTGGCAAAAAAAAAAAAAAAACCAAAGTTATATATATGTATATATATTATTAAAAGGTTACTCAAAGTCTCAAATTCTTGAGCAAATGCAACTTTTTCTCAGTTGTGCAAATAATCTTAATTGAAAATATGTTGTATACGATAGTTGCATCTATTAATTGAATGTAAGTCATTTAACTGTTTGTAGTGTCGGGTCATCTTGATGCTCTCGCCAGATGCTAGAAATGTGAGGTCCCACATCAGTTAGGGGAAGAAACAGAAGATGCTTTATGGGTCTGAATGCCTCCCATTTGACGCTTTTTAAATGTGGAAGAAGCCTCAAAACGGACAATGTCACCAGCGACTGATATTAATTACAATTGGTATCATTTTACAAAAACTTTGATATGATAATTTCATTTACTCAATTTGAGTATTGCCCTCTAATTGAGGTTAGTTGTTCTAAAAGTGTTTTCTTTTGTTTTTTGTTGCAAGTATTGTTTTTTAAAAAAACTAAAAAATTAAAAGCATACCTTATTAGCATGTTAAATATTTTTCCTTAACTTGATATTTGGTTAGAAATTTAAAATGGGATAATAGTTTCACACCGTTTGGACAAAAAGAAAATCTAAATTTCCAATTAATGATAGCATTATTTAATAATTTTCCATTAATATGTTAAAATATGATAGTTTTTCACAAATATTATAGAATAAGAAGTAATTTGACACTTACATATCAAAATTTGACGATAAAATAATTTTAGAATATTATTGTTAAATATTGATGTGTTAGTGTCAAACTTTGGCAAAAAAGTGTCAAAATTCGAAATCTCAATATTAAATTTTAGAACACCAGTATTAAAATAATTAATAATCTTATGTCATTTACTGAATTTTAAAAATATTTTAATCTAAAAATAAAATAGCGTTTTTATTTGTAACCAAAATTATGTATATAAATTCTCCATTGCAAAATTTATTATCAAAAGGTACCTAAATTCTCAAGCTCTAGAGTAAATGCAATTTTTTTCCAGGAATGTGCTCTCCTTTGCAAAATTTATTTTTTTGGCTTGAAATAGTAAGTTGCATTTTGGTCCTTGAATTTATTTTGGCAATTTTTCCTAATTTTTAGTTTTTTTTTTTTTTTTTTTGCCGTTTTCCTAATTTTTAGTTCAATTATATTGTTTGTAGAGTCGGGTGGAGTCCGCTGTGAGGGCCAATGCTATAGGTTCTGTTTACCCTAGCTAATCACTGCGTTGGTCGGAGGGGGAAGCTCGCAGAACGTTCCTCACCTCGTAGCTACTTTCCGTCACTCGTTTTGTGTTGTTTATTTTGTTGACTACTTACACTTTTCAAGACAAATTTATAAGAAGTATTTTTAATTTTATCAAGTCTTCTCATTAATTATTTGCAATTGTAGTATGTAGATAATATTTTACTTTTGATTATGACCTAAAAACTGTATTTATTTGTTGCATGATACATATAATTTACATTATAATTTTGACAATATTTATGTGTTAAATTTAGAATTTCATTATTGTAATTAAAAAAAACTGAAAAAGAAGTAAAAATTGTTAAATCTTGTGAAAAAGGTTTTAGACCCCGCGGGCCGGCCCTGACCCATGTGCTCTCGTGCCGAACTTTGAAGAACAACAATTTTTCTTATCATGATCCTAAAAGGGAGGGCCCTTTTAGGCCCTGGCCCATCAAAGGCCAGCCCTACAGGGCCGGGCCAGCCTTGATTCCCAACTCTAATTGTGAATTGTGTAAGGGCATTTTGAAGATATTAATAATATATTACATGATTATGTGTGTAAGGAATGTTTGAACTTCTTTGGTATGGATAAGTAAAAAAAAAAAAAAAAGCCTCTTTTTAATCATAGTACAGCTTATGGATCATAATAGTGTAGCATTTTTAAGGCGAACATTTTCATACCAGTTGTAGCAAAACATAAAGAAAGAAAAAATGTCTTCAACATGGTCTATCGAGTCCAATCGACAACACACAATCTAGAAGAAGAGAATAATGGCAAAGCAACTAAATCAAAAGTTCAGCAACAATTTTGACAATAATTTCCACACTAACAAGAATTTCTAGAACAACAACAACAACTCAATCAAAGCCAACTTAATCAACGGTCATAATCCATGAAGCCAATTTACTAATTTCTAGCTCAAATTTATGGGTGAAGATCACCTTATAACTCTGATAGGAGTAGGCATATTAGGAGCAGACACAGAAAACCAACATCAATGATCTCAAGGAGAGGCAATGCAGCATTCTTCTTGCTCACAATCTTCCTAGTTCCTACATGCATGCTTGGCTCTTGAGATTTGAGAAAGCAAAGCTTCGCTCCTTGTCTATATATAGCATCAAACTTCCCTTTAGGTTCATGCTTTTCAAGACCCATGATATTACCTCCCATACTATCTGGCATCAATGTGTGGGCCCACATGATGTGCCTAACAATGTTTGGGATTTCTTTTTGTCAATGTTCAATTGTCATGTTGGTTTTGAAGAACAAGGTCCTCCCACATGTCACGTGCTCTAATCCAACGTTGAGAAGAGATAGGTTTTTGTTACTTGTGGACTTCATTGCACCATTTTAAAAAAAAACATCAGGGAGCATTGCCCCTAAAAATGCTTAAAGGAGTCAATTACACCTCACTAGAGACTTCGGAGGTAAAATTGTACTTAACCCTGTTTTAATTATCCAAATTCAGAAAAGAAATGATTGGTTCAGATAAATGCACGCTGACGCGGATACTACTAAAATTCCAAAGAAATTATGCTAGATTCATGTATTTCACATTATTGTCATTATGCATTTAAGAAATGTTAATAAATGAATGAGAAGTAAATGCACAATCTGATTCTTTAAAATTTTAATTGTAAATTTCCTCAAATAAATGTGCTAACGTTTCGAACAAAAGCAACGTATTCATTTAGGGCAGGGGGTGTCTAAAGCTCTTTCAGTGTTGTGCTTCTAATGCGCCTCAAAATTTCACCTCGCCTAGCTTTTTTGTGTTTTTTTAATCATTAGACTCTACATAAAATGAGTGACATTTTATTATTTTATAGATAAAAAATAGTAAAGTCTTCAATTTTTTAAGATTTTCAAAGATTTAATACTCTAAAAATCATAAATATTTGAAAACTTCACCATTTTTTTATCTATAAGATACCAAAATCTCACTCATTATAATATAATCTAATAATTAAAAGAAACAAAAAAACATTTAGGAAGGGGGAAATTTGCCTGGCACTTGGCGCAGCACCGGAAAGGCAGTAAGCACGCCCGGCCGAGTCATTCTACACCTAGTTTTATTCTTTTCGCTTAAGGAGGCCTTATTGCCGAGTGATTTTTAAGAGCCTCAGAGGCACTTCTTGTAGCGCACAGAAATTCTCAACAACCACAAGTTAGAGAGAGAAAGTTTTTGGTTTCCTGGGGTTTCTTTCTCTAACATGCAACAATGGAGAAGAAAAAGAAGATTAACAACAATGGTGGCAAGATGTGCATGATCTGCAAAAGGTGGTTCGCTAACGGAAAAGCTATGGGAGGGCATATGAAGTCTCACCTTGCAAAACTTCCTATCCCTGCCAAGCCTGCTCCAATGTCTCCAATTCCAGATCATCAAGTGCCTTCAAAAATATCCAAAGTCGATGTTGATATTGCTTCATCCTCAACCCATCAACGTCGTTCGATCTTATTTTCTCCACCAAAACGTCGTCATGATCTGATGATGAAATCGCGTACTGAACTGAATTTCTTTCACATGAATCATCAAGAGATTCAAGACTTTGCAGCACATGTTTCGAAAATCATCGACAAAGACGACCAAGAAGGTGAATCATCAGATCAATCTTACATTACTGGAAAGAGATCTAAACGAAGTTGCCGTAAGACTGATGACGCAACAAGAAGATAATTAATATGGCCGTCTAAGACAAAATTTGATGAAGAAGATAATACAAAACAAACAGGTTTGATCTTTGATTCATGCTTTCCAGCTATAAATGCTGCTTTGACTCTCATGTTGCTTTCTAAGGAGAAATGGCCCCGAGGCAAAGAATTGATCATCAAGAATGAACAAGAAGGTCGTTTGAGTGCGAGATGTGCACGAAAGTTTTCAGATGTTACCAAGCACTTGGAGGGCACAAAGAAAGCCACAAAAAGTTCATCAAGAATGATGAGTTAGGTAGATGGTGAATTTGATGAAGAAAATGGGGATGATGATGATGATGTTCTTAAAGATTCAAAAGTGCTCAAGTGCCCCTACTGCTCCAAAGGGCTTGGGTCTAGCCAAGGACTTGGAAGACACAAGAAGATACACTTTCCCAATGCTATGAAATTTGGGGCCAAAGGCATGGATCTTAACTCACCTGCTCCAGTGGAAGATATTGAAGAGAATAGCTAAGATTATTGAGTAACGATGTGCTTTTCCTAGCTAGGTGTCTCCTCTAGGATTCAAACTTGAGAAGATCAAACAGAGTCTTACACCACTAGACCAACTATATATTGGTGAGTAATGATGTGCTTTTATATGTTATAATAACTAAGGAGGTATGATTTTATAGATTTTCAATTTCAGTTTTAAGTTCATGCAATCAAGAATCCCATGTTTTTAATTATGAACTTTGCTTTATGTATCAACTAATTGTCAAAGAACTGAACTTTGATAACTCCTCTTTGATAACTCCTTAGTTTTCTAGAATAAATTAAGAGTTTGGCGATATTCTTGTATGTCGTCTTAGTTACATCATTACATTACAATTCTAAATTGTAGTTATGTTCATGTTACAATTATTAATAATTTTAATTTCAATTGTAAGAATTTTGGGTGCACCTAAAATCCGATTGACTTGCTGAAGTATCCACACAAAACTAGAGCGCCAATGTGGACCCCGATCACATTACATAGCAAATATATCAATGAGAGGAAGACAAGGCAACACTCTTATGAGAGAATCCTTTTAAAGGGAAGATTGTGTTTGTTATATTCATCTCATTATTCGCTCAATCTCACATCCTAGATATAGTGTATGTATGGTCGTATAGAAATAGATGTAATCCTTAAACGTACGATTATATGGTAATAGATATAATCTTTAAGCCAAAAGCAATATCTCTCTATATGAACCCATATCCTTTCATGTTTGCATAACAACCCCTTTTAATTCGGGCTTATGCTGTAACCCACCAAAGGTGGACTAATATATTTCAACATTAGTATATAGAATATTAAAAATGTCATTACAAATTAAATTCAATTAAAAATGAATGACTTACTTGTCAAAAACAGAATGAATGACTTATCTATTTGTACAAAGCAAACAACAATATAATTTGTTTAATTTCACATAAATCAAACCCTTATATTTGACTTTTTTTTATATTAGATCAAGGATCTCTTCCTCGAAGCTTAGAGGGCAAATAATTTTCACCTCTCCCAATAAGCATGTTTCTTGGGATTCGAACTTGTATTCTCCTCTTTACGGCTTTACTACCTTAACCAATAACTTGTTGGTTCTTCTATTTGACTTTAGATTACAACAATCCCAATAATATTGGTGCTTGTGTGGAGACATATATGATTTAACAATTATATTATGCCATACTTAATTTTCTATTTATAAATAAATACATGTTTTCTCTTTTTTTTTTCCGAAAAAATACATGTCTTCTCAATCATATTCAAATCACATCCAATATTACTTAATTATAAATTTATAATCCGAGTCCAGTGGTCCTTTAAGTTTAAAAGAAACTACTTCATGTAAATCAATTAAGTGTTTTAAATTTAACGTTTTATAAATTTTAACGTTGAATTATAGACCACAACTCATAGTTCTACCCGTTTTCGAATCAACGATTGCACAAAAACTATCTTCCAATTGACAACATCGTGATCTTATTATCTATTTATTTGCATTGATTTTCATTTTAGGATATGAATTAACTTGAGTTTTCGTTTGTTTGACTTAATATAAATTTGGGAGCTTTTGCTGCTTAAGAACAACACAAGCTAAAATTGATTACAAATTCGAGTTTACATGAATGTAAAAAACGTACGTCTTTAGCAGAGGTATTTTCAATTAAGTTTGACGGTGCTCAAATATAACTCAAATAGATAGCCATACAAGAAAAAAGAAAGCAAAATCACTGTCTGATCCCACAACGCTGAGAGGAGCTATTGTTGAATTTAATGAAATTAATACCATCGTCTTCGAGTACTTATGTTCGACCTTTGGCTCTAATATGGGCTTCAACTCTCAAGTTTTCAACTTACAGATAAAAAAATCAATAATCTTATAATAATAAAATTTCTTACAAAAAAGATAATTTTGTAATGCAATTGTGAAAATTTTAAAATACAATGCTTTAAAGAGAGCATATACCTGAAAAAAAAAAAAAACACAATTATATGATTGCATGGCTCCACATTATCTCTATTTTCGGTAGACACATTTTATTGAAGGGTCTTTCATTCAGGTCATAACAATAGTTTCTAGAACAACAACTCAATCAAAACCCACTTAATCAGTAACCATAATCCATGAAGTAAATTTACAAATAAAAAACAATATAATAAACACAAATCGAAAACACAAATATGGAGATAAATGAAGATTACTAATGCCTAGTTCAAATTTATGGGTGAAGATCACCTTATACCTCTTATAGGAGTAGGCATATTGGGAGCAGACGCAGAAGACGACTGAAGAAGAGACAATGCAACATTCTTTGTGTTCACAATCTTCCTTGTTCCTACATGCTTGGCTCTTGAGATTTGAGAAAGCAAAGCTTCACACCTAGTCTATAACATCAAACTTCACTGATATATATATATATATATATATATATATATATATATATATATATATATATATATATATATATATATTTTACTTTCTACCGGTATACGGTTTTTTTTATACTTAACTTGTATTCGACGCTTTTTGTGGATCATATTATCAGGCAATTGAGCAACCGGCTACTCTAGTTTTGGGATTCATGTTCTCCCATCCTAACATAGGTTCCCTTTTGGGGTTTAAACTTGAGAGTCAAAAGAATTTAATAGGCTATAAACTAATAAACCAACTTTGTGTTTGTTAGAATAACTGATTAGCTAGAGTTAGTGATGTGGTTAGCATATAGGTTTACGGTTGTAACTAAGCCATATGATGAGTTGTCAAGTGGTTAAGCTATTGAGTCTCCTATATATGTCTTGTACAGTACCACAGTTCAATACACGAATATACACTTCATTCTCTTGTCTCTCTCTATCTCTCTCTCTCTGTTCTTCTCTGATTCTCACTCTCACTACAATCTCACATGGTATCAGAGCGGTTTGCTTCTAGATCCATGGATAAGTCATCTCACTCTTCCCATTCCAATGGTTCAAAGATTCAGAACAATACTCAGAAGAAAGGTGTTGTTACCTTCAATCACCTGGTGTCGATCAAACTTGAGGAGCACAATTATCTCCTCTGGAAGTAGCAAATCTCTACGGCGATTCATGGTCATGATTTGCAAAGCTTCATCGACAAATCTGCTAAGCCGCCGGTCACATATATTTCTACCAGTGAGAATGATGATGGATTCACGTTAAATCCATCCTTTCTTGATTGGCAATGACAAGATTAGCTGCTCATGTTTTAGATGTCTTGCTCGATGTCCAAAGGCATTCTTATGCAAATTGTTGGCTGTGAAACTTCGCTTCAAATTTAGGAGAAGCTTCATGTTCATTTTTCTTCTCAAACCAAAGCTAAGGAACGTCAATTAAAGACACAACTTAAATCGCTCAAAAAGGGCAATCTCTCTGTGAATGAGTATCTGTTGAAGATTAAAGGTTTTCTGATGCTTTAGCTGTGATCAATCATCAGGTTTCTGATTCTGAATATATCTATCATATTTTCGATGGTCTTCTGGAGGAATACGATTCCTTCATCACTGCTGTGCTTACTAGGAAGGATCCTTACTCCATTGATGATGTTGAGGTTCTTATTTTGTCTCAAGAATCTCGTCTCGAGAAGCATCATGCCTTGATTCCTATTCCTACCGCAAATTTGGTTCAGTCCAACGGTTTTGGTCGCGCCAGTGGGCGTTCCTCTTCTGGTAGTGGTCGCGGTGGCGGCCTCCATAGTCGTGGCCTTAGTCGCTCTTCTGGCTCGGCTTATTTTGGTGGGCTCTCCTCCTCTGGCGGTGCTATATCGTCTATTTCATGTCAGCTTTGTGAGAAGCTAGGACACAGTGCTCGTGATTGTTGGCACCGCTTTGATGAATCTTTCCATGGCTTAAACCTTACTGATCGTGGTCTTAAGAAACAGTCTCCAGGTGCTCATGTTGTTACCACCGATTCTCTTATGGATCCTGATTGGTACCTTGATTCAGGAGCCACGAGTCATATTACTCATGATGATACCGACATTACTAACAAGTCTATTGGTAAGAAGCATAATTCAGTTTCAGTTGGAGATGGTTTTGATTTGTCTGTTCATTATTTTGGTCATTCTATTCTTCAGTCTTGTTCATCTCCTCGTTTGTCCTTAACTCTCAAACATGTCTTACATGTTCCATCTATTTCTAAGAACCTCCTTAGTATATATCGTTTGTGTGTTGACAATGATATTCGTGTTTACTTTCTTTTCTACATGTATTTCATCAAGGACTTGAGAACTAATAAGGTGCTGTTCCAAGGATCCTCTACAACTGGTCTCTATCCTCTTAAAGAAATTGTTCAACAACTTCAAAGTTTTCGTTCCTAGCCTCAATCAGCTGCTCTTCTTACTTCTTCTCAAAGACTAAATAATTGTATTTCTGGTTCAGTTTGTTTCAATTGTAATTCTTGTTCTTTTGTTGACTCTTCGGCTGTATCCTCCTTTAGGATTTGGCACAACAAGCTAGGTCATCCATCTTCCCCTGTTGTATCTCAAATAATGCCGATGTGCAAAATTTCAAATAATAAGAAATCTGTTTTTGATTTTTGCAATTCTTGTTGTTTGGGCAAATCTCATAAACAGTCCTTTTCTGATTCTACTACTGTTTAACTTGACCTCTCCAACTGATATATACTGATATATGGGGCCCGGCTCCACATGTTTCTTTAGATGGCTATCGATATTATATCCATTTTACTAATGCATTTACTAAATACACGTGGTTTTATCTGCTGCATACTAAGTCTGAAGCTTATTTAGTGTTTCTTAGCTTCAAAACTATGATTGAACTGCAATTATACTTAAAAATTTTGGCTGTACAGTCTGACTCTGGTGCTGAGTTTCTTAAGATTGGGAAGTTCTTGCATTCTCAAGGCATGTTTCATCATCTTAGTTGTCCATACACTCATGAACAAAATGGTGTTATCGAACGAAAACATCGCACTATCACTGAGATGGGTCTCACATTACTTACTAATGCTTCTCTTCCTTTTTGCTTATGGGCTGATGCTTTTTGTACTACTGTATACCTTTGCAATGGTTGCCTAGTAAGGCCTTGGGTGGTAAAATTCCTTTTCAACAGTTGTATGGTAAACTTTCGAGTTACAAACATCTTAGAACATTTGGTTGTTCTTGTTTTCCCTATACACGCCCTTATAATCGGCACAAATTAGATTATAGGTCTGTGGAGTGTATCTTTATTGGTTATAGTTCTTATTATAAGGGCTACAGGTATTGGATCCCATGTGGCAGAGTTTTTATTTCTCGTGATGTCATTTTCAATGAATGTGCCTTCCCTTATACTGCTCTTTGCCACTCCTCCTGTACTTCCTTCTTCTAGATTGTTGGCTAGTGTTTCTGCTTCTAGCACTTCTTCTTTTGCCGGTTTTGCTCTGCCCCTTATGTCTTCTAGTTCTAGTGACACTTCCACTCCATAGATCTCTTCTTCCTCAGCTGCCTCTTCTTCGCCTACCTCTCCTTCTGCTGTACATCCTGTTTTGCCTATGGTTTCTCCTTCTCATAGAGTTGTTACTCGATCTATGAATGTGATTTTCAAACCAAAGGCTCTTTTAGTCAAGACTGCTACTGATGAACCTGAGTCCGTTACAGAGGCTCTGCATTCTCCAGCTTGGAAGCAGGCTATGGATGTTGAGTATGATTCTCTAATGAAGAACAAAACTTGGCACTTGGTGGACCTTCCCCCAATCATAAAGCTATTGGTTGTAAATGGGTCTTCAAAAAGAAGACTTATTTGGATGGTTCTTGGAAGAACAAAGCTCGCTTAGTAGCCAAGGGTTTTCATCAATAAGAAGGTTTTGACTTTAAAGAAACATTCAGCCCTGTCATCAAACCATTCACTATTCAAATTGTTTTGACAATTTTTGTTACTCAACGCTGGTCTATTAGACAAATGATGTGAACAATTCCTTTCTCAATGGCATTCTTCATGAGGAGGTTTACATGCTCTAACCACCAGGGTATGAACATTCTAATAAACAATTAGTATGTCAGCTAGATAAAGCTCTTTATGGCTCAAGCAGGCTCCTGGTTTGAGCGACTACCGACTGCGTTATTTCAATTTGGTTTTTCTAGCAGTAAATGTGATCATTCCTTGTTTGTTCAGGTTCACGAAAGTAATATTATGTATGTGTTAGTATATGTTGATGACATTATTCTCACTAGTACATCAGATAAATCCATTACTGCTTTGATATCTACTCTTCATGCTCAGTTTGATCTTAAAGATTTGGGGCCACTTTACTATTTTCTTGGCATTTAGGTCAAAAGACTTTGTGATGGTTCTCTATTTCTATCTCAAGGAAAGTATATTCATAGCCTTTTAAAGAAAGCAGGTTTCATTACTGCCTAGGGTGAGAAAACTCCTATGACCTCTGGTTTTGTCTTAACTAAAGCTGGCACTATCCCTATATCTGATGCTTCTTTATATCGTACTATTGTTGGTTCCTTGCAGTATGCGACTATTACAAGACCTGAGATCAACTTTGATGTTACTAAAGTGTGTCAATATATGCAAACACTGTATCAAGAACACTGGCAGGCTATTAAGAGGATCTTACGGTACCTTGGTGGTTCTATTTCTTTTGGTTTACTCATTTAGCCTTCTCTCAACAGATCTTTAGTGGCTTTCTGTGATGATGATTGGGCCACTGATAAGGATGCTCGACGCAGCATCTCTGGCTATTATGTTTATTTTGGTAAAAGTCTTGTTGCCTGGTCTTCTAAGAAGCAACCTCTTGTCTCCATGTCTAGCATTGAAGCTGAATATCGCAGTATATCCTCTGTTGTTTCAGAGGTTCTTTGGATTCAGTCTTTCTTAAGTGAGTTGTTTGTCAAACTCTTACGTGTACCACATGTCTATTGTGATAATCAGAGTGCTGTTATGATGTCTGCCAATCCCATTCTTCATGCTCATACCAAGCATCTTGAATTGGCTATTCATTTTGTTAGGGAACAGGCTATACGGAAGGAAATCACTGTGTATCACATTCCTTCTTCCAGACAAGTTGTAGATGGGTTCACGAAGGCTATTTCTCAGAGCAATTTTGACATTTTTTTTGTAGGTCTTTAGGTGTTCAAGATGTACCTTGAATTGAGGGGCCATGTTAGAATAACTGATTAGCTAGAGTTAGTAATGTGATTAGCCGATAGGTTTATGGTTGTAATTAAGCCATGTGATGACCTGTCAAGTGGTTAAGCTATTAAGTCTCCTATATATGTCCTATACAGTACCACAGTTCAATACACGAATATACACTTCATTCTCTTATCTCTCTCTATTCTTCTCTGATTCTCACTCTTACTACAATCTCACAGTGTTGGTAGGCTATTAATGCTTTTTTCAAGTCCCATGATATTAACTCCGATCCTATGCGACATAAATGCGTGGGCCCACATGAGTGTCTAATGATGTTTGGGGTTTCCATCAAGTGTGGACGACATTACACCATTCCAAAAAAAAAACATTAAGGAACATTGCGCCTTAAAATGCTTAAGGGTTCCAATTACATCTTTCTAGAAACTTTGGGGTCAAAGTTCACACTTAACCCTGTTTTAATTATCCAAATTATAAAAAGGATTGGTTAATATAAACGCATGCTGACACGGTTACTACTAAAATTCCAAAAGAAATTATGTTAGATTCATGCTATTTACTCTGTATTTCACATTATTACTATGCATTTAAGGAATGAAAATGAATGAATAGAGAAGTAAATGCACAAATGATTCTTTAAAATTTTAATAGTAAATTTCCTTAAATAAATGTGCAACGTGTTGGAATGAAAACAATGTATTTAAATCGGCTGAGAACCCCTCCTCTTCCCTTCCCATTCTCTTCTCTCTTCTATCTTTTCTAACCATTAGATTAACTTTTGAATGGTTAGGATTTAGTTTTATACAAAATATTATTCGACCCGATATTAATATATGTTGATGAATTGCAATGAGATAAGTCATTCTATATCTTCTAGTTTTGTTATTTTCGCTTAAGGAAGGCTTGTTGCCTAGCTATAGTGCTTTTTAAGAGCCCTCCCAAGCGCTTCTTGTAGCACACAAATTTCGTTCTAGCAACAAGTTAGAGAGGGGAAGACAATAGAGGGGGGAGAGAGGGAGAGAGAGAGTTTTTGGGTTTTGGGGGTTTCTTTCTCTAACAAGCAACAATGGAGAAGAAAAAGAAGATTAACAACAATGGTGGCAAGATGTGCATGATCTACAAAAGGTGGTTCGCTAGAGACAAAGATGTGGGAGGGCATATGAAGTCTCACCTTGCCAAACTTCCTATCCCTCCCAAGCCTGCTCCAAACACTTCAATTCACTACTACAAAAAACGCTTTTAACGTCCATTTTTTAGGCCTTTTAACGTCTGAAAACAGAGGGACGTCTATTTGAGCGATGAGTAAAAATTGACAATAATGTCCGTAAATCAGAGAACGTTTAAAGTCTGGATTTTAGACGTCCCCACTTCCAACTGGGGACGTCTAAAGTGCAGTAGATGCCACTTTAGACATCTCCATTTTGAAATGGGGAAGTCTAAATTGGACTTTAGACTTCCCCATTTCAAACTGGGGACATCTAAAGTGTTAATTACGTCTCTTTTTATTTACGGACGTTAAAAGTTTTTTTTTTAAAAATGGCCTTTTATATATACTTCACTATCTAGAAAAATTTATACTGTAGAAATAGGATTGAAGAAATATTGCATGAACCAAAATGGAAAAAACATCAACAGTTTAGCACTATCCAATAAAAATGTTATCAAACAATCTAATACTAACAACAACTCTAATTATATGTACAATATATATAACCACCACAAAGTGTGTCAGAAAGCTGTGTCCTACACTAACTATTAATTAGTTAACTAATATAAATAAAAACTTTAACTTCTACACATTGAAGAAGATGTCCAGCCAAAAGGTCTCTGATCAAATTAATGTCTTCATATAAGTAGGCATCTTCATTGTCAAAAATCTGTAAATTAGAAAATAAGCTTAGATGAAATAATGAATCAAGTGAATGAATTAGTTTGCAATTCAATTACAACATAAAAAGTATTATCAATGAAGAAGCGATTACTTGTTCAAAATCATTCAAAATTCCACTCTGAATGATGTTATATATATAAAATAAGACATGATATCCATATTCAGTGCCGCCAGGTTGTCGAGAGCACTATAAATCAAAAGCAAATGGTTACAATCAATAAAGGCATATCTAAAATGACCATCAATCAAAAGAACTTGATTTGAAACTACTTACCTTTGGATAAAACCATTTCGGGTCTCTAACAACTTTACGATCTCGTGGCCCACCAAGGATTCTATATGTCTGAGTTGCGCCATGATTAAAATGAAAATTAAGAGAAATTAGAACAATTTATTTAAGTCAAGAATCAAGAACCAATGAAATACAAACAAAATAACTTACATGTTGAAGATGGTTTTTGTTTCTTTGTCTAGCCTTTTACGTAAGGAATCAAACCAGTAAACTATGTTGAGCCATGGACAAAGAACACACAAACTCCAATGGTAACTATAGCACATATATAGATTAAAATGAAGTTAGATGGCAAGACAATTATTTATTAAACATCTTAAATAGACAAAATTAAAATACGTACCTTTGAACAATCGGTGCTAGATAACAATGATATTTGGTCTCTCCCATTGTGTAGCCTACATAGTAAGTCCTTGCTTCCATTGTGTTTGAATCCCTTGTCGTATTTGCAGGACACAAGAATCCATATAAATCATACCTTTACATGTCAATGCATATACGATGGAAGGAACTATAATAGAATTAAAATGATGAATGTATTAGCGAATGTATGAAACCAAAAAACCACTGCACTAAATGAAGGAAAAAAGGGAAATAAAAAACTTACAGGATCACAAATTTAACCCATCCTACATCTATCTCCTCCAACTTAATGAACTCTTTGAGGTCTTTCCTATCAATTGTGAAAGGATACTCTAATTTTAGGCCAACAATCCCTGGAGGCATATGCAAATCAATCTGGCAAATGCCTTTATAGATATGTTGCAGTCATGGTAAGAAGGGCCATTTTTCTACTTCTTGCTTATCCTTTAGAACATAAAAAACATATTGTTAGTAGGATGCCAACAGATTTCAAGTAAAAGTGAGGTAGTTCCTACCATTGGAGGTGTTGCAGCTGAGCCAATAAGATTTAGAGGCCAAAGGATGAAAGATCCTCTTGCCTGACATATCGTGGCAACCTCGTCTTCAGGAATAGGGATGACTGTACCTTCTTCCCCCTCTCGAACACATGTCATAGTCACCTTATGTAAATGCTATAAAATTTTATGATGATAGTGGGTGGTAGCTTGTGTGTGAAGGAGAGCATCTGCAACTACACGCAGCAGTGGGGCATCCAAATAGAGCATGGAAGGTTCTCCCGACATTGGAGTGGAAGAAGAGTCGCCAAATGGTTCCACCAGTGGGTTGTAACTTCCTTTGGTGTTTTGGAAATATGGGGATTTATGAACTTATGCTCTAACTACTTACAATCCTCGCGGCAACATCAGAAACAATCAGATTTATGAACTTCCCACCGTTAATCCTTCTTGCTTTCCATTTTTTGTGATATGGAGGAGGTGCCAGGGCTTGGACCACAATGCTAGGATCTGATTTGACTGCTTCCTTCATTTTTTCTAACTCTTCTTCCATCATCTTCCACTTAAGCTTCCGATAACCACTACGAGACATGCAATACTAATACTTATTTGCTGCTTGCCTTTGTGCATTTGCTGCACTTACTTCCTGTGAAAGGAAAACAATGAAAATCGAATCAATAATGTCAAATATATTCAAATAAAATACTATGATAAAAGAAATTTTACCAAAAAGTTAGGATCTTCCTGTGATGCCATAAAAAACCTCCAGTTCTCTGGAGACAAATACGAATAATGTTGACATGGATCATGATCCCTTAGTTCCCCTCAAATGTACTTCGTTATAAGCTTGTTCTTGAAATCTTTCTATCGTAGATGAGCTCCCGTCATCCACTGCTTGTAGATCACCGCAATGTCAGGGACATCATAGGTTTGCTGCAAGTAAAAACATAAGATAATTATATTTGAAGCAATAGGAATAAAGCTATAAATACAGATGTATCGAAACATATATACCAAAAGTTGTTGCCAAATCATGTCTTTCATTTTTGGGGGAATGAACTTCCAATTATTATAGATAATTCGAACTTTGCTTCGACCTAATAGCCTAAATAGCTAATGAAATGATCTTCTTCCAGACCAATAGGATTCATATTGGCATCAAACTCAATATACAGTCTTTCCTATTGATGTTGATGACGTGCAACCAATGCTCTCATTTTTGTGCTACCTCTAACCCTTCTTGCAATGGGTTCAGGTCTATCTATTTCATTGTCCCTATCACTTTGTGAGTCACTAGAATTATTCATATTCCTGTAAGCACAAAAATCATTGTCAGATAGGTAAATAAATTGCAATTAACTAAATAAATTAACTAGTTTTAAAACAAACAGTACATATTACTATTTTCTAAGGTAAGCTCTTCTCTATATTGTTTCTCATATTCCTTCACCATGATCATTTCTTACAGCATATTCTTTATCATCTACCAATTCTACTTCACTTGTTCTAGGTGGATTAATTGTGAAAAGTGGTGTGTCATCAAGGTTAAAGGTCGGATCACCATACTTCTATTTTTTACTTTGAAGTACAATGAAAATTTTTTTATTTGCAGGATTTGTGACATAAAACACTTGTTTTGCTTGGCTTGCTAAAATAAAGGACTCATACCTATAACCTACTCTTTGAAGACCAACTGAGACAAATCCAAATTATTGATCTATTACCACAGCATTATTGCTAATCCACTTACACTTGAATAAAACAACTTTGAACTTGTTGTAAGTAATCTCCCATATTTCTTCTATAACTCCATAATAGGCCATGGATGCTACTATGAGGTTTTTGTCTTTTGAACTAGAAAAGTGCATGGCTTCGGCTTCTACCATCACCCCACTATTTTGCATGGTACTTCTGTCATCTTGTTCTTTTGTGTAGAAAGAATACCCGTTTATATCATAACTGGTCCAAGTAATGATCTGAAACGAAAGCCCCCAAGCTAGCCACTCGATTGTCTTAGACACACTAGTCTCATGCCAAACCTTATCCTCAAACCACTCTATGAATGTCTTGTTTTGCTCAATAGCAATCTGCATGTCATTCTTCCTTGGATTCATCTTCTTCAATTTCTTTTTTTGTTCATCTATGTACAATTAAACTTCTTCCATGTTATTTAGGATATACAAGTATGCTTGCAACACCTCTTCTCAAGGCATATTCTTCACTTTCAGTCCTCGTGTTCCCTTGCTTCTCTCCTCTTCATGCCGAGATTGTTCCTTCTTCCCCGATAGATAATCTTTGCAAAAGTCCATAGCCTCTTCAACTACATATCTTTCAACAATTAAGGCTTCTGGTCGATAAGTATTTTTAGAATACCCTTTTAAGATCTTCATGTATCACTCGAAAGGGTATATCTAGCTCAGGTAAACTGGACTGCGGAGCCTTACCTCTGTTACCAAATGAACTATCAAGTGCACCATTATATCAAAAAATGAAGGAGGAAAATGCATAACTAATTGGGACAAAATAATATAACCCTCATCTTTTAGTTCATCCAACTTTGCAGTGCCAATGACTTTGTTATAGATAGCATTAAAGAAAACACACAATCTTGTTATAGTTTTTTGCACTTCATCTTTCATAATGCCTCTAATAACTACTGGTAATAGTTGTTGCATCAACACATGATAATCATAGGACTTCATTCCCAGTAACTTCAAATCGTCCATTGACACACACCTTCTCACATTCGACGAATACCCTTGAGGCACCTTAATTTCATGCAAACACCAACACAAACTTCTTTTCTCCACTTTTGATATTATGTGCTGCTGGCTCTATGTATGCCCTCCTACCATCATCTTTTAGTTGTGGATGTAACTGTTCTCTTACTCCTATATCAACAAGGTCTAGTCTTTCACTAATCTCATCCTTAGTCTTCCCTGGTATGTGCAAAAGCGTACTGACAAGGCTATCATAAACATTTTTCTCCACATGCATCTCATTAATACTATGTCTCATGTCAAGACTACACCAATATAGAAGATCAAAGAAAATTGATCTCTTCATCCATATGTTCTTCTCACCCACAGTCTTCTGATTCTTACCAAAGAAGACATTGATACGTTCCACCCAACTATAAACTTCCTCTCCGATTAATGCCTTCGGAGCCATTCCATGCTCCGACAAGCTGTTAAAATGCTTTCTTAACCTACGATACGAGTGGAACCTATGAAGGAACCTCCTATGACCAAGGTATACCTTTTTTCTTCCATGCTTAAGTTGATGGAAGTAAGCGTCTGCTTCACATATCGGACATGCTTTATGCCCCTTCACACTGTACCCTGAAAGGTCTCCATACGCAGGGAAGTCATTTATCATGGTGAAAATCATTGTATGTAGTTTGAAGGACTCCTTCTTATATGCATTGAACACATATACGCCTTCCTCCCACAACTTCTTCAAGTTCTCAATCAAAGGCGCCAAGTAGACATCGATATCGTTCCCTGGCTATTTTGGTCCAGAAATCATCATAGAAAGCATCACATACTTGTGTTTTATACAAAGCCAAGGAGGTAAGTTGTATATCACAAGGAGTACCGGCCACACACTATGTGTGCTATTAAGAGTTCCATATGGATTGATGTCATCTATACAAAGCCCAAGCCGAAGGTTTCTCGGCTCACTGCCAAATTCAAGGAACATTTTATCTATTTTCTTCCATTATGGAGAGTCATCCGGGTGCCGAAGATATTTTTCGTCCAATATTATTTCATCTGAATGTCATCTCAACTTCTTAGCTTTTTTTACAGTCCCAAACATACGCTTAAAACACAGTATTATTGGAAGATATCACAAAACCTTTAAAGGTTGCATTTTAGTTGTCCCACCGCAATAACCTCCATCTTTCTTTACTTTGTATCGTGCAGTTTGACACTTAGGGCACTCACTCAGACATTCATACTCCTTTCTATATAGTATGCAGTTATTAGGGCAAGCGTGTATTTTTTTATACTCCATACCCATTGTAGATAGGATTTTTTTGGCCTCATATATATGATTTGGAAGTACATTATTGTCTGAAAACATATCACATAACAATTCAAACAGCAATATGAAACTACTATCGGTCTACCCACAAGTTGCTTTTAAGTTAACCAAATATAATGTTCCTGTCAGTTGTGTGTACTTACTCCCAGGGTACAACGATGTCTCTGCATCACCCCGCAAGTTGTCATATTCATGCGACTGCGCAAAGGATTCTACTTGAACATCGTGAATCATTCTCTCCATTCTATCTTCATCTATGACATCCACAGCTTCCTTCTTATGCGATAGACAATCAGTTACTTCCTTACCATGCCATATCCACCTTATGTATCGAAGATTTATTCCATCACAAAAGTAGGTGATCCCTTATAACTTCAACATCCCGTCTTCTCTCATTTAAACAATTGACACAAGGACAAAAATACATCCCATTTTTTTGCTGGAGCGTTCCTTCTACCAAATTCAATAAACTCTTAAACCCTATTCTTATATTCTTTACTTGTCCTCAAATTAAAGCATTCATCCACTATGATCCATTTTATTACCACCTAAGTCATTCCCAATAACACTCTAGTTTAGAACAATTATCAACAATGGGATTGCCTTTTACTATTTTCTTTTACAAAATTTTGGTAGCATTTACCCTTAAAAGTGAGACATCCTAAAATCAAAATAACAAATTATTTCAGCTTAATTTAAATGAAACTAAGCTCATTAAGGCAATTCATATTCTGGACAATGTCAGCATGTCAAATCCAACAATTTCACTAAAGCAATGAAACTTTGAAGTAAAATTAAATACATGCTTTTCATTTGAAACTAAAAAGAAAAAATGAAACAACAATAATTAAACAAATAACAACTTCAATTTCTAATTATGTTTATGTCTTCTAACATTTATGTTACAATTTAACTTTTACTTTAAATATTGAGTAGGCTCACATATGTACAAGCTTATAATTATTCACATTTAACCATATCATCACTTATCTTCTCATATTTAAAAAATGAGCAAGTGAAAAAAAATGAAGAGACCCAATGCCACCAATAAATAACTTAATGTTCTTAATTGATCTAGAAGTAAAAGAAATTAATTAAAAATTTTTCCAACAAGCAAAATTAATAAATTACTCTTCAACTAAAGCCTCCAATTTACTTTTTCTGGTTTGCAACAACTTGTTAAACAAGAGTACTATTTTAGTTCCAATGACTCAATAATTGACTTTCGTATATAACTTACTGGCCAAAGACATTCTTACAACTCTACTTGTTAGGATCATGGAACATATTTGTCAACATAAGTGTAGACTACTCTTTAACAAATTGCATATCTAAACTAAGGCATCAGTAACAACACATTTAAAGTACCAATTATATAGATCAATTAGATAGAGAATGAAGATTATGTATGAAGGCATGGTTGGAAGCTAACCTGTAGCAGACGGTTTAGAGGGAGACAACCCACGGTGGTAAGAGGGAGGATGACTGTGATGAGAATGAGAGCAAACCGATAGACGGTGCAAGCCTAACAGCAGCGACAACGATAAGTAGGCACAATGGTTGAAAGAGAGGCTAAGATGGAGGAGCAAGAACATAACACATTTAGGCAATTTTGGAGAAAGAAGATGGAGAGAGGAGAGGGAGAACGCATATGGAGAATTGAAGGGGTTTGTACACTTTTTGGAGAAAGAAGACAGAGAAAGGAGAGGGAGAACACATATAGAGAATTGAAGGGGGGTTGTAGAATTTTTGGAGAAAAAAGATGGCGAAAAGAAGAGGGAAAATGAAGATGCAGAATTGATAAGGGTGGGTAGGAGCCTTTAGGCGCCCCCAGTCAAAATTAGGGACGCCTAAATGAACCTTAGAAACTAGGGACGTTTAAGGTTCTGACACCACCTGCACTAGTCATGTCGACCAGTGTATATGATGCACCTTTGACCTCCCCAGCCCCTCTGGGGACTTCTAAAGGTCTGGGGACGTCTAAACTTAACCTTTAGACGTCCCCAGCTGGGTAGGGGACATCTAAAGGTTCCCAATTTCTGCATTCTGATAGACCACATGCACTGGTCATGTCGGCCAATGCATGTGATGCACCTTTAGACGTCCCCTACCCATTTGGGGACGTCTAAAGTTGTTCAATTTTTTTAGCTTATTGTGTTATTTCCTAATTTTTTATATTTAGATTGTGCTTTTAATTAGTACTTCTAGTGTATAGAAAAACAAAATAAAAACTTTTTAATAAATTTTGCATGTTTTTAAATTACAATGATTGATTGTGTTTTTAACTATATAATTCAATTCAATACTAGCTAGTTAATTCAATTCAAACTTCAAAGGTAGTTAGTTAATTAGCTAGTATTGAAAATGATATATATATATATCCAACGTTCACTTTAGACATCCCCAGTGGATTTGGGGACGTCTTAGGGAGCTTTAGACGTCCCCAGTTTGACTGGGGACCTCTAAAGCCATCTGGGTCTGTCTTTTGGCTCAAGATTCAATTATTTTAGAGCATAAAGTTATCCAATTTTACCTATAATTACAAATATGCACTACTACAAAAAAGCAAAGATGTGGTGCTTATAATTGATTAGCTGTGGCGCTAGAGAAGTGCTACATATCTGGACGCCACTAAAAGAAGCTGTGGTGTTGGTAAGCACCACAGCATTATAATTTTTTTTTTTTAAAAAAAAATACCCTCCTATGGCACTTGCCCCACCAAGTGCCATAGGAGGTGCTTTTTTTCTTTTCTTTTTTTTTTGGGCTCTTCTTGTGGCCCTTATTTAAAAAAGTACCACAAAAACTCTTTTTTATTTTTTGTTCGATCATATCTCCCATAATTGTACAATATTTCACACTGCATGATTTAATAAACATTTTGTATCTATATCCACAGTACTGCAGAATGAAGAAAAGCAAACAACAATAATAGATAACTTCAAAATGATACAAACAAATGATTAATTAGTTAAGTAGAATATAAAATAATTATACAATATATTATACATGAATGAATTATATAACAAATTCAACTTGATTACATGCATGCATAACACAACAATTGCCAAGAAACAACACAACAAAGGTCAACAGCTAGTGATGAATTAAATAGTATAGAGCTACCCAGAGATTTGCCTAAAACTTATTCACACCATTCCTCGATCGCTTCATCAAGCTAATGGTCAGTCAAAGTGTCACAACGTTGATCTTCATAATACTACACATATATACAATCAACCACAAATTAAAACGAATTAAAATCAGCAAAACGTAATTATCAGGAACTAATTAAATTTAATTAAAACACAATATGGAGTGCAACTAAATGACTTACTTTTTGAGGAATAAATGCTTGATCATGCATAATTATATCCTTCATAAATTTCATGATGTAATACCCACAATCATTGTCATTAGGTTGGAAAGGGTACTGCAAAAATATAATGCAATATTTAACTCTGTTTATGAATAAAAATTGTTTACTAACAAAATTTGAGTAAATTCATATATCAATACCAGTATCTTCTTCCAAGGATAGCTGAAGTGAGGATCAGCAGCTTTAGAGTAGCTTAATGAGATAGAGGATCGATACGCAGTCAATGTGCTAACAAAACAAATAGAAACTGATGACTTTTGATTATTCAATCACATGCAAATACTTACACATACGCTCGTATGCTTACCAATTGAAAAATAGTAACATATCATAACGGTTTTGTGGAAGACCGTCTTTTAGAGGATCCACATAGTAAGTGCGAGGGCCTGAAGGTTCTGCTGGATTGATAACTATCAATATCCAATGGCACCTAAAATATTTTAAAAAATTAGTTTCAACAATCATGGTATGATGAAAATTAAATAATAAAAACAAAAATTGTACTACTAATAACTTACCCTGCATTGTATGACACCAAAAATAGCGTAGTCGATGTCTCTCTCTTTCTAAAGTAATCTTTTAGATCATTAGACTGCGCATGTATATCTGCTTTACCCCCATGGTAGCCAACGAGATAAGGGTTGACAAATACGAATTGGACCTTATTTGTATCCATTAAGCAGTCATTGTATAAATGCCTGGTATAAAACAAACAGTGTCATGAAAAACAAAAGAAATGGAACAAGAAATATTAATAACAGTGATAAATGATAATGGTCAAGTACCTTATCCAGAAGTTGATAGTTGAAGCACTAACCCAATCACGAGTACATATGTCATGCACGGCCTCAGCAGTAACATAATCAACTAGACCACCAACATTGTAGATATGTCTTTCAAGACGTATTTCCCGTCTTCCTGCACCGATCAATTGGGGTGTAATCGATACTGATTGATCACAATATAAGGTCGGTCTCCTTCGGCTCTGTTGGCTAGCTGAAGCTTTAGACTTGGGTTGTGTTGTCAAACACTTTGACATCTTGCCCTGCGAAAATAAAAAAAATTAAATCACAGTTTTATATGAAAGTACGAAGGAAAAATGCAGGGAATTGTAAATGAACGACCTTTTGAACCACACTTGGCCATCCCAACTGTGGCCCCTATCCCACTAGACGCCACAGCTAGTACCCAAAATTTAAAAATATATATATATATATATATATATATAAAGGAAGCTGTGGCACTTCTTTGAAGAAGGGCCACAAAATGTGTGCCACATTTCATCCTTTTTGTAGTAGTGATGCCACCGACTATATTTTGAGCGTCCATTTTTAAAAAAGGGATGTCCTTTAGGGGAGTAATATGTATATTCTGTAGTAGTGATTGCAGATCAAGTTCCTTTAAAAGTATACAAAGTCAATGTTAATGGTGGTTCATCCTCAACCCATCAGCATCCCGAACAAAACTTTCAGCCCATGAATCATCAAGGCTTTACAAAAAGAGTTTTGAAACTCGTCGATGACGACCAAGGAAGCAAAGAATCATATCAATCTTACATAACTCGAAAGAGATCTAAACGTAGTTGCCGTAAGATTGATGATCCAACAAGAGCATTAATAAAGTGGCCCCCATCTAAGACAAAAGTTGATGAAAACAATAACCCAAAACAAATAGGTTTGATCTTTGATTCTTGTTTTCCAACTATAAAAGCTGCTTTGACTCTCATGTTGCTTTCCAAGGAGAAATGGGCCTAAGGCAAAGAATTAAGCATCAAGAAGAAACAAAAAGTGAAGGATAATAAGAATGAACAAGAAGACTCATATGTGGAGGACCACTCTCATGACGATGGAAGGTCGCTCGAGTGCAAGATGGGCACGAAAGTTTTCGAATCTTACCAGGCACTTGGTGGGCACAAAGCAAGCCACAAAAAGTTCATCAAGAATGATGAATTGGAGGTAGATGGTGAATTTGATGAAGAAAATGGGGATGATGTTCTTGAAGATCCAAAGGTGTTCAAGTGCCCCCATTGCTCCAAAGTGCTTGGATCTAGCCAGGACTTGAAAGACACAAGAAGATTCACTTTCCCAATGCTATGAAATTTGGGGCCAATGACATAGATCTCAACTCACATACTCCAGTGCAAGATATTGAAGAGAATAGCCAAGATTATGATTGAGTAATGATATGTGCCTTAATTTTATGTGTTATAATAACTAAGGAGGTATAGTTCTGTAGATTTTCAAATTCAATTTAATTTTATGTACTCAGTATCCCTTGTTTTTAATTATGAACTTTCCTTTATGTATCAACTAATTGTCAAAGAACTTTACATTGACAACTCCTTAGTTTATGGAATAAATTAAGAGTTTGGCGATATTCTTGTGTTTGTCTTCTTAGTTACGTCATTACAATTCTAAATTGTAGTTGTGTTCATGTTACAATTATTAATAGGGTTAAGGGGGAATTTTGTCCTAGAAGTTGTCACCAAGAGACTCTTTTGCCCCCGAAAGTTTTTCAGGGGACAATTTTACCTCGAAAGTGTAAAAAAGGAAGTAATTTTGCCCTGACCATTATCCCAGTTAATTTTGACAGTTAGTTGACCAAATATGCTAATCTGGCAGTTCACGTGTCATCTACGTCATTTTTTAAGATGCAATTTTTCTTTGGAAGCTTATGTGTTATCTACTTCATTTTTTTTTCAAAATTGGATTTAAAACTTATAGGGCAAATTTTCACCTTAATAAAAATAACGTGGATAACACTGGGCTATCAATTCAGCATATTTGATCAACTAATAGTCAAAATTAATGAGAATAACAGTCATGGCAAAATTACTCATTTTCTGACACTTCTGCCTCTCAGTGACAACTTCTGGGGCAAAATAAACCCCTTAAATCTTATTAATAATTGGCACAAGGTCCTAACTTTGATGTAATATGTTGAAATGTATGTGACATCGATAGGTATTCTTTCTATACAAAGTCCCTAGATGATAAGAGTACTCTATAGAATTGTGGGTAAGAAGTATAAATTGGCAGTCATGCCTTATTTTGGGGGGTCATTGAGGAGATTTGAGAGGTTGACTATCCTAAATTTAGAGTGCTTGTTTTCAAACAAGTGGCTTGATATTCACAATGGTATTCAAATGGATCAATTAGGATTTACATTGGTTAATTTGAATGTTATAGGAGGAGCTCTTTATTATGTTTATGGCAAACCGAATGAAACAAGTGTTCTATGTCACCGACCCGGTAAATAAAAGTTGGTCCATGGCTTTTGAAGGAAAAAGGGTCAATGATAGTAATGAGAAAATAAGTTTGAATTGTGAAATTGCTAAAACTCTTAATTCCTCAGTGGGTCTACCTACATTGAATGAAGAAGATAAAGTAGATGATGAATATTGCCCAAGAAAGGATAACCTAAAAGGGATATAAAATATCCCTTCATGAAATTTATTTTAACATTAGTTATTTCTCTTCATAGTTTAGTGTGTGTTCTGATTAGTTTTTGGAGAATAGCTTTTACAGTTTACGAGGTAAGTATATGAGAGGAGTTTTGTCTCAATTTACGGAAAAGTGCTTCTGAAACCATAGTTTTGGGGGTAAAAGAACACACACTTAATCACCATCAACTTATTTAAGAATATTATATTTTTGGCAAAATTTGTATAACTTATGTTTTTTGGAATTAATGCTTTGTTTGACTTTGAACTTGCAAAGTTTGACCTTGAGGACCCATTCTCTCAATAGGATATATTGAGGACATCACATGAGTTGGGCAACCTTCTTCCTTGAGCTACTACAATAGTATTGAGTTCATTTAAATTGTAATTGTTTATGTTTTTTTTGTAAAAAGCAATACTTAGATTTGCAAACTAAAAAAGTTTTTAACTAAAATTGTTTCTTAGTTGAGTGAATTTTAATTGAATTTTGGGAGCCAACTTTTTGTTAATTATTTTTTTGCACTTTTTTTTTAAACTTTTGAACATTGTGTGAGGTGATTTCACCTTCAACTTTCTTCATCTTCTTCAAGCTTCATTGAGAAGAACCACATGTTATACTCGACATCACCATTAGAAACATGATATGTATATAATTCCATCCATCTTAATATCAGCTACAACCAGAAAAGGAAAGAAAAAATGTCTTTAACATAGTCTATCGAGTCCAATAAAATACACAAAATCTAAGAGAATAGAATAATGATAAAACAGTATGTGAAATTGTGGATAAATTGCACAATTTTAGCAACAATTTTGACAATATAATTTCCACACCAACAATAATTTCTAGAACAACAACAACTCAAAATTAAAGCCAACTTAATCAACAGCCATCATCCATGAAGTCAATTTACAAATAAAAAAATAATATAAACACAAATTGAAAACCCATAATCTAAAGTAATCAACTCAAAAATCGCAATGGAAAATAAGGGTTAGAAGATCTTTCATTAGGAATTGAAAAAGGTACAAGTATGGGAATCGATGAAGATTCCTAATTTCTAGTTCAAATTTATGGGTGAATATCACCTTATATACCTCTTCTAGGAATAGGCATATTAGGAGCAGACACAGAAAACCAACATCAATGATATGAAGGAGAGACAATGCAACATTCTTCCTGTTCACAATCTTCCTAGTTCCTGCTACATGCTTGGCTCTTGAGATTTGAGAAAGCAAAGCTTGGCACCTAGTCTATAACATCAAACTTCCCTTTAGGCTCTTGCCTTTTTCAAGACCCATGATATTGACTCCTATCCTATGTGGCATCAATGTGTGGGCCCACCTGATATGTCTAATTAACAATGTTTGGGCGGTTTATAATTTGTCACGCCTGGACGACATTGCACCATTTCAAAAACAAAAACATTAGGGAACATTGCCCCTTAAAATGCTTAAACGCATCAATTACACCCCGCTAGAAACTTCGGCGATAAGATTGCACTTAACTCTATTTTAATTATCCAAATTCAGAAAAGAAGGGATTGGTTAAGGTAAATGCACGCAGACATGGATACTACTAAATTTCCAAAAGAAATTATGTTAGGTTCATGCTATTCACTCTGTATTTCACATGATTATTATTATGCATTTAAGAAATGAAAATAAATGAATAGAGAAGTAAATGCACAATCTGATTCTTTACAATTTTAATTATAAATTTCCTCAAATAAATGTGCTAACGTTTCGGAACAAAAGCAATGTATCCATTCAGGTCAAGGTGACTGCTACCCTTTCAGTACTGCGCCCTTATAGCGCGTCAAAAGTTCCCCCTCTCAAATTTTTGTGTTTCTTTTGATTATTAAATTCTAAATAAAATGAGCGGCATTTCGATATCTTACGGATAATAAATGATGAAGTTGGGTGTCTGCTACCCTTTCAATACTGCCCCCCATTGTGCATAAAAATTCCCTCCAAATTTTTTTTATTATTATATTCTAAATAAAGTGAGTGATATTTCGATATTTTATAGATAAAAAATTGTAAGTTTTCAATTCTTTAGAATTTTAATGATTAAAAAAGACACAAAAAACATTTGGGAGGGGAAATTTTGAGGCGCGGGCACGTGGCGTAGCACTGCAAGGGCAGCAGACACGCCCCACGCATTCAAATACATTGATGAATTGCAATGGACGAGTCATTCTACAGCTTCTAGTTTTGTTCTTTTCACTTAAGGAAGGCTCGTTCCCTAGCTACTGCTTTTGAAGAGCCTCTCAGACAATTAGAGAGATAAATACAATAGAGGAGTGAGAAAGTTTTCAGTTTTTTGGGTTTCTTTCTCTAACAAGCAATAATGGAGAAGAAAAAGAAGATTAACAACAATGGTGGCAAGATGTGCATGATCTGCAAAAGGTGGTTCGCTAACGGAAAAGCTATGGGAGGGCATATGAAGTCTCATCTTGTCAAACTTCCTATCCCTCCCAAGCCTGCTCCAATGTCTCCAATTGCAGATCAAGTGCCTTCAAAAATATCCAAAGTCAATGTTGATAGTGCTTCATCCTCAACCCATCAGCGTTCGATCTTATTTTCCCCACCAAAATGTCGATATCTGATGATGAAATCGCGTACTGAACTGAACTTTCACCCCATGAATCGTCAAGAATTTGCAGCAAGAGTTTCAAAACTCATCGATGACGACGATGAAGGAATCAAAGAATCAGATCAATCTTACATGACTGGAAGGAGATCTAAACGTTGCCGTAAAATTGATGATGCAACAAGAGCATTAATGAGGCCGTGTTCGACAAAAGTTGATGAAGAAGACAATCCAGGTCTGATCTTTGATTCTTGCTTTCAAGCTATAAATGCTGCTTTGACTCTCATGTTGCTTTCCAAGGAGAAATGGCCCCAAGGCAAAGAATTGATCATCAAGAATGAACAAGAAGACTCATATGTGGAGGTTCACTCTCAAGGCAGAGGAAGGTCATTCGAGTGCGAGGTGTGCGCAAAAGTTTTTGGATCTTACCAGGCACTTGGTGGGCACAAAACAATCCACAAAAAGTTCATCAAGAATGATGAATTCGAGGTAGACGGTGAATTTGATGAAGATGATGATGATGATGATGATGTTCTTGAAGATCCAAAAGTGTTCGAGTGCCCTCACTGCTCCAAAGTGCTTGGATCTAGCCAAGGACTTGGAAGACACAAAAAGATACACTTTCCCAATGCTATGAAATTTGGGGCCAGTGACATAGATCTTAACTAACCTTCTCCAGTGGAAGATATGGAAGAGAATAGCCAAGATTATTGAATAATGATGTGCTTTCTCCCAATTCATACGGGTGTCTCTTTTAGAATTAAAACTCGAGATTTAGAGGGATCTAAGAGAGCCTTATATCGCTAAACCAACTCTATATTAAAGATTAATGGTGTGCTTTTATGTGTTATATTAACCAAGGAAGTATACTTTATTTTCAATTTCAGTTTTAAGTTTATGTACTCAGTGTCTCATGTTTTTAATATAATTATGAACTTTGCGTTATGTATCAACTATTTGTCAAATAACTTTACTTTGATAACTCCTTAGTTTTATGGAATAAATTAAGAGCTTGGCGATATTCTTGTGTGTCTTCTTAGTTACATCATTATATTAAAATTCTAAATCGTAGTTATGTTCAAGTTACATTTATTAATAATTGTAAAATTTCAATATATAGAATATTAAAAAATGTCATTACAAATTCAATTAAAAATGAATGACTTATCCCGTGTCCAAAAAAGAATGAATGACATATGCAACAATATAGCTTGTTTAATTTCACATAAATCAAACCCTTGTATTTGACTTTTGATTACAACAATCGCAATAATATTGGTGCTTTTGTGGAGATATATATGATTTTACAATTATATTATATGTTATGTGGTCATACTTAATTTTATATTTAAGAATACATACATATATTCTCAATTATCTTCAAATCTCATCCAATACTCTTTATTTATAAATTTATAATTCCAGTCCAATGGCCCTTTAAGCTTAAAAGAAACTACTTCATGTAAATCATTTAAGTTTTCTAAATTTAACGTTTTATAAATTTAAACCTTGAATTTCAGAGTACAACTAATAGTTCTACCGGTTTTTGAATCAACGATTGCACTAATACTATCTTCCAATTGACAACATCGTGATCTTATTATGTATTTATTTGCATTGATTTTCATTTTAGGATATCAATTAACATATATTTTTTGTTAGTTTGCATTAATATAAATTTAGGAATTTTTGCGGCTTAAGCACAAGCTATAATTAGTCTTGAGTTTGAGTCTATATGAATGCAAAAAACTTATCTAAGAGAGCTATACCTATGTCATCAATTGAGTTCAACAATGCTCGAATATAACTCTCCATATAAAAAAAATAGCCATATTAAATCTGGTCCCACAACATTGAGAGGAGTTATTGATCGGTTTAATTTAATGAAATTAATACCATCGTCTTTGAGTAGTTATGTTTGACCTTTGCCTCTAAATATGGGTTTCAACTTTCAAGTTTTCAACTAACAGATAAAAAATTAATAAATAATCTTATAATGATAAAGTATTTACAAAAAAAGATAATTCTGTAATGTAATTGTGAAAATTTTAAAATAAAATGCTACAAATTAAGAGAGCATGTACCTGAAAAAAGAATACACAATTATATGATTGCATGGCTCCACAATATCTCTATTTTCGGTGGACACATTTTATAGAAGGGTCTTTCATTCCGGTCATTGCAATGAGATATGGAGCATACACATTAAATTTGGAATGTACATATTGAAAGTTTTTAATTTATAATTTTTAAATAATAAATTAATTTATTAAAGAGTCGTACTTTTTTAATAAAAACTATAATTATTCCAGGTTTTGTCTATATGAAAGCAAATAAAATTTTAATATAATTTTGATGGTCTCTGGACTTCTATTCATCAAAACTTAAATACTTTTAATCCTCCCTCATACAGCAAGCACGAGATCCTCCCTGTAAAAACAATCACGAATTGAAGGACCTTCCTCAGAAACTTTACTTTAATTTGTTTGTTTGCCATATTTTGATGGAAAATGCAGAAAACCAGATTGGGTTTGAAACCAAAAAAAAAAAAAAAAGGAAAACCTGCTATACAAAGACAATCAAGAATTGTCTCTTGGGATGTGCTATTTTTGCGACTTTTTTTTTTTCCCTATTATAGATTGAATTAATAGTAGCTGGAAATGTCGAAAACCAGATTTGGTTTGAAACAAAGAGAGAAAACCCAGATTTGAATTGGTTTTGTCTTTTACAAGCTGAAAAGTATGTGAAAAAGAAACTCACAGCCAAACTCTATGAATTGACTTATTGAATTTACCTTTTTTTTGTTTTGACTTATAAAATCGTATCAGCTCACTTTTAAACTCGTGCTAGATGCAAACTTAGTTGAACTCATGAATTTGCTTATCAAATTTATCATTTTTATGTTTTTAACTTGCAAAATTATGTGAACTTGCTATTAAACTTGTGTTGGATTTTTGGATTTCATTATGTCTAATGATTTTATAGATGAACTTCATATAATTTTTTTTTACTATAATAACTATGAATGTTAATGTATTTAATTTCAATTATTTGATTTGAAATATTTTTAAATCAAATTGTTATAATTTTTTATACTTTAATTATCTAAATATATACTTTTTATAGCTATTTATTTATTAAAATAAACTTTTACAAGTTTACGATTCGAGTTAACAATACAAGTTTACATTTTTGTCACGAGTTTACTTAAACTCATAAGTTTTACATCCTTATTTGCAATGAAATAGATAAAATTGGAGTGCAACATATATAAGGAAAGAAATGCATCTTTTTTTATTTTTTGGGGTATTATATTGGAATGTATTAATTAATAACTACATCAAATGCATGCATTTGTTGATTTTCTAGAGAATCCAAAATATTTAAATCTACTAGATATTAAGCCAATCCAGCTTACTCTTTGGGAAAATTTCAAAAAACTACATTGGAAATAGTAAAAGGACAATTCAGTACATTGAAATTGCAAAAGGACAGATCAGGCGGTGTTAGACGAGCAGAGGAGTCTGGCATTTTGAAATTTCGGCCAAATGACGAAAATGCCCTTCAGCCCTCCATCCCCACTTCAGAATAACAATATGATCCTCGTAATTAACACATCCGGATTCGTTATTAACAACTTCAATTCTTCTTTTACAATTCATAAGTTTCAGGGTCAATAACACCACCGATCTCACCATTAACAACTCCGGATTCGATATTAACAACTCAATTTTCTTCTTTCGCACTTAACAAATTTCAGGGCCAATAACAACACCCATCTCTTAATTAACAACTCTGGATTCAAAATTAACAACTCAAATTTCTTCTTTCACAAATAACAAGTTCCAGGGCCAATAACACCATCTATCTCGCCATTAACAACTCCGGATTTGCCATTAACAACTCCTATGTTGTTATTCCGACTGAGAGCTGAAGGGCATTTTCTTCATTTGGCAGAAATTTCAAAATGCCAGATTCCTCTGCCCGTCTGACACCGCCTGATCTGTTCTTTTGCAATTTCAATGTACTAAATTGTCCTTTTGCTATTTCCAATGTAGTTTTTTGGAATTTTTCCTTACTCTTTATCAGGTAGTGTGTTCATATATTTTTTTTAGCATTAGTTGGACACATATTCCAATACATGTACATTGAATCTGAAAAATAAGACATAAAGTTTTAGGAAAATTACATTAACGTCATAATTAAGGAAAATAATATTAGAAAAGTCTCATAACTTGTCGATAGTAGCTTTTTTACTTGTTATTCATAAGTTGTAAAACTTTTCTGATATTATTTTTCTTGGTTGGAAACTTAGTGTCATTTTCCCTAATGTTGTTATTATCATAGATTATGTAATCTCTTATAATTTCATATTTATTTACTCTCTTCAATCTTAAATATAAATCGCTTTCATCCATCTCACCAAAACTATAAAAGACCAATTACTTGCTCAAACATTGAAACCAAAGTAGTAAATAGTGAAACAAAAGTAATTATTAAAAAAAAAGGTCAGTGTCAAAGGCCCTAGTTACTACTTTGATTTAGTTATTTACTACTTCAGCTTGACCATTTACTATTTTTGTTTCAAAAATTTAAAAAAATTATTAGACTGACGAAGCTCCGGAGACCAACCATCGATAAGGTTGTCAGTGCTTTGATAACTAGGAGTTGGCATGGTCATCAACAGTAGAGCTTTGGTAGCCGGACACCGGCAAGGGATGCTTATATGGGATTTAAAAAAACGTGAGGCAATTTCACTACATTTAAAAATTTTAAAGACTAATTTAGGATTGTTGAAATTCGAATCTCTCATTTAAAATTTTGATATTTCAAAGACATTATGCTGGGATTTTTTATAAAAAACATTACTCCCTTCAGTTCTTAATTCTTAATGTAAGATATATTTAGAGAGTTGATATTATATTGGTTCTAAATATTTGACGTATTTATAATATTAATCAATCTTTTCTTAATTTATCTTTAGTAGTGCTTCCTCAACAATAATTAAGGAAGAAAGTGAGTGAAGGAATTAAGGAAAATGATTAGGGTATTTTAAAAAATACATGTCATATTAACTAACTTCCCTAACATAATCAAATTAAGTAAATATTTACTATATTAAGCATAGGAGGGAGTAATATAATAGATAAGACATAGAAAGAATGAAACATTTGAAATAGGGGTTTGGATTGTGTCAACTAACTTGGAATAGGGTTTCTCTTTACCTCTCCGCCTACCCTCCCTTACCTAAAGGGTCTGTTTGGTGTAAGGGATTTGGAGGGGAAGGGAGGGGAGGGAAAATTTTTATGAGTTGAATTTTAAAAGATTGAAGAAGTGGGGTAATAAAATTTTAATATAGAGAATATATAAGATAAAAGAGTAATAAAAATTAATTAAAATTTTTTAACCCCACTTCTTTAATTTTTTTAAATTCAACTCAAAAAAAATTTTCCCTCCGCCCACTTTCCCTCCCCTCCCCTCAGACCAAACAAGCCCAAAGAGTGTCATCTTGGGCGAGATACATAGACATTGATTTTACAAAGTGAATTTAGGAAACAAGCCTACTATAATACCATCAACCATCATGTATCATATTATGAACTCTGGAAAATTTTAATATCTGATGAAGGCACCTACAATACAAATATTAATGTAGGAGATATACTTCACAAGATTCGCCAAGTAATTCTCACATCAGCAATATATAAATCATATCTGTGGGGGGAAAAATCAGCAAAGATCATATCAATTTGAATCCGTTGTTATAGTAGTCCCTAACAATGTTGTGGATTAAGATTCCAATATTTATTAGGAGAGTTGCTCATATTTAGTGTCTGATAATGCTTCAAATAGGATTGTCTCCAATAAAAAGATACACGTGCCTATAAAAAAGTCAAAGGACAAAATTAACGTGCAAGTGCTTATAATTTATCTTAACTTTGAATTAGGTCTCTATATGCCCAAAAATTAGTCCCTTAACCCACATGATGGAATAAACCCAATAATGGGGATCCACTTGTCAAGTCAGCTTCCTCAGCTACGCAGTCAAACCCGCCAAAACGCCTAGTTCCACGAATGTAGGAACTGACCAACCATATCTTAGGGGCATTATAAACAAGGAAGCTCAGTTCGGAGGGAGGGGCACGAATTCATTGCTCTCTATTCTCTACTCATTCTCCTCCTTCTTTGCTCTTCAATCACTGTTCTTGTACTTTACTGAGATCAATCACATATCTATTTTTTTTTCCCTGCCTTATTTGTTATATATTTCCTTTAATCTTCACTCCCTCCACTTTGTTGGTGCCCTGTACGATTAAAATCTTTTTTACGAATTATTGCACAAACAATCTCTACGTAGGTAGGTTTTTTTAATTGGGCCCATATTGTTTGATATGATAATTTTAATTTATAACCTCTATAAAATTTCGTTTATATAAACGCACGCTTGTGTATAAAACAATGGTAATGAAATAAAGGAGATTTCATGATATTCTATAGATTAAAATTAACCCTTTTTTTTTACATCTAAATATGAATGCATACAACGGATCAAACTATAAAGAAGATTGCGTGTCAAATAGACCTTTTATTGGGCATTTCAACATTTCATACAACTCAACAGAAGATTGCGTGTCACGTTGAAGCTTCTTTAAAATATATAACCAAAAAAAGATAGACTTCACCACACTAAAAATAGAACAAAATACAAACAAATTTAATTACCATTAATTATTACAATTTACAAAACGGAAGCAGAGGAAACTTGTTGAGATGATCTATGCATGCCTCATCACGTGCATGAGAGGTGTTTTGAGGGTTTTATTAGCTGTTTGCTTTCTGTAGGTCTTACATTATAAGGGTCTGTCGTGTCCCTCGAGAGTTTTTCCTCTTGTTCCTGTAATCCAAAAAAAAAAAAAAAAATTTAGATTCGTATTGTGCTTTTTTTTTTTTTCTTAAATATATGTTTGTAATAACTAATAACTAGTTAATCGTGTTTTGGAAATAAAATTTTAAATAATATTGAAGCTTGAGCTAGTGCCTTAGCTTTTATTTACAGGGGCGAGTGTAAGCTTGTCCTAAAATGTATTTCCTTCACCTAAAATATTTATTATTTAAAAATACATAAAAGTACTACTCAGAGTTAGAAAATGAGACGAAAATACTTTAGTCCTGAAAAACGATTTCTAAATTATTTTTATGGCTTTTAGAAGACACTGAAGAAAGAAAAATATCTAAAACAGGTATAATGAAACCAGTGTAATTGCACCTAGAATTTTGTTTATGGTCCATAAAGTAATTAATTTTTTTTGCTAAGCACAGACTTATTGGAAGCAATTCTGTTTAAGGTACTATCGGACATTAAATGTGGACAGTTGGACACCTCTCCTAGTAAGGATTCAAACCTTGATTCCTTACATTGTGAAGAACTAACTCATTCTACTAGACCAACCTCTTGATAAGATTAATTAATTCTCTTAACAAATGATTTATAATTTATAAGTAATTATTGAAGGATTGGGATTAAAGAGAAGAAAACTTTAAAAAAAAATGAAGGCCCAAAATGTAATTTTTTGGCACAAGCTCAAAATGTAGTTCATTCTAAAACTAAGTAATTCACTAAGCAGGCTCGCTCAATAAGAGAAGTGGCTATTTCTTGGCCCCAAGCATAAAGCGAAAGGTGGCAAGGAGGTTGGAGATGGTATCACAAAATATATGAAAATTATACCCACGGGTTGGGTATAATAAAAGAGGTTAGTTGTTCATAATATGGTGAATAAATATTTTAAATTTTTATTGAAAGAAGTGCCCATTTTTGGTACTTGACAGTGTCTCGGATAAGATTGCTTCTAATAGGAGGATACCTGCATAACAATATATATATATATATATATATGAAAATTATTAAAAAATAAATATTTTCTATTTTATGCACTTCTAATTCATATCCTAATGCCAATTAACTCACAATATATAGAAAAAGGAAACATTGGGATGGTAAAGAATGTATATAGTTTCAGATTTGATTTTTTTTTTTATTTATATAAGAGGCATTCAAATACATTTAGTGCTGTGAGGAAATATTTTTGAGACTACAAAAGTAGATAAAAGGAATGAAATTGCATGAAAATAATATTTTTATCAATACATTTTTTTGTGTTCTTACTTAAAAATAAATTTTCCCAATATTGATGTAAATATTGTTTTTTTTTTACACAAGGTCATGGCTGAACCCATGCAAATGACATCAAAAATATTTCCACCAAATGATTCTCACCATGACAAAGTGTAAGACCTTCTGGATACTGATGAGTTTAGCTGCAGCACTGGGTTCCAAGGTATTGGGGAAAAAACTTTTAACCAATTTGCACATTCTTGGCTATAGATCACTAAGCTATAGTGTCATTAGGATCAACTAAGCCAATGATCTATCAAATGAGTTTACGAAGTTGACATGCATGTAGAGTGAAGATCTCTTCGCCTTGGGATTAAACTGTTCACCATTCTTTCATATTAACTAGAGTAATTGTTCATCAATAGGGTGTTTACCGGGATAACCCAATCCTAGTTCCCGGTCCCGATTTTTCGCTAAGATTGAATTTGCATCCCTGTCATGGTAGTATAGAAGTGGGACCGGAAATCCAGGTTTATTTGTTTAAAAAAATAAACTTAAAAATATCATTATATTAGTTACATTTTTTATATTCTATTGTTTAAAATGATCATTTAATAACTTATAAAGTCATAATAATTACACAAATTAATCTAAAGTTGAAGAATAACGTCGTTATCATCATCATCGTTATTATCTTTATACGGTATATAGTTAGAATTAGTATCATAATATATGCAGTTTAATTTCAATTAAGGTTGTGATACACATCTTATCAAAGAATAATTTAATTTATGGGATAAAAAATACAAAAATAAAAAGATAACTTAATTTATGAGATAAAAAATAAAATAAAAAAATGGAACCAATCCAGTGCCAAGATCTCCCGATCTCAATCCTGGATGGACGGAAAATTCCTAAAATCAAAATGTTAGGGACGTGGCAAACGATTAAGACCTAGGGCATGTTTGTTTGGGCGTTACGATTGCTTATAAGTTGTTTTTTTACGTAAATCGAGACACAACTCCTCTCACATACTTACTTCGTATACCGTAAATCACTATTAAAAAATTATTTATAAGCAATCGAATCACTAAAACCAACATTCCTCTAGATACATTGAACACAACATTCATCAATTCTTACCTCCAAAAAAAAAAATGATGCCGGGCGGGACAGAGAGCGACAAAGAACAGAGCATGAGTTCGAGCGGTGAGACGGAGCGGGAAAACGGCGGTGATGTTGATGATCGAGGAGGGAGGGAGAGAGATAAAGGAGGGGAGTTACCTAGAAAGGGGGTGTTCGTGTTCGGAGGAAAGGTAAACGCAGACGAGGGGGGTGATAAGAATACCCAGGCCTCTAACTCACAGAACCGTGGGCGTGTGTCACCAATCTCCTATAGGGATAAACTTCTTGCTCCAAGCTGTGGAGGGTTCTTGATGAAACATTCCGAGGAGGAGGATATAGTTAATGGTTGGAAAGCATATTTCAACAAAATGAATGAATCTGATGAGGCTGTGGAAACAGAGGATTCGGAGGACGAGGAAAACCACGCGCGAAGGCTGGAGGGCAAGTCGGCAGTACTCAAATTCACTGCAGAAGAATACACTGCTTGGTGTCGCCCTTGGATGAACTCATTGATTATCAAGGTACTAGGCGCAACTTTCCCTACGTATGTCATTAGAGAACGAATTCATAGGATGTGGCAGCCGCGCGATCCCCTGAAGTTGATTCCCTTGAACAATGGGTATTACATAGTGTCATTCTCAAACAAAGAGGATCGGGACTATGCATACCAGGAAGGGCCATGGATGATTGAGGATCATTATTTAATTGTGCAGCGCTGGCGTCCGAATTTTAACCCATGGAAGGCAGACCTTAAACGGAGAATTGCGGTTTGGATTCGGCTACCAGATGCCCCGTTTGAGTTTTATAATGTGGAATCATTAAGACGCATTGGGAACATGGTTGGGAAAATAATCAAGATTGATCGGTCTACTTCGATATATGACAAGGGTGGCTTCGCCCGGATATGTGTGGAAGTTGATCTTCAGCAACCACTACTGCCAACATACACGGTCTTTGGTGAAGAACGTCCCATCATATATGAAGGTTTGCATCAGGTTTGTTTCACGTGTGGAAAATATGGGCACCAAAAGGAGGAGTGTCTGACAAACACGACGGCGGATGACGGAAAGGATAAGACTTACAAGTCACCGTTGGGGGAGGAGAAGCCAAGGGAGGCAACGCCGGTGAACATGGAAGCTCCGGCCGGCGTCAACGGTGCACTGATTCTAACCGGCGGTGGATCCTCAAGTGAATGCCCGTTTGGGAACATTAGGATTTTACGGCGTGATTTTCGGGGATATGCAAATCAAGGTGAGATAAAAAGGGAGGTTACGGGAAAGGCGAAGATAGCGGCTGAAATTAGTAATGAAAGTGAAGGAGGGCGACAATTGCGCAATGGGGATTTACGGAGGGATAATAAAGTAGGGGGAATAAAAGGAAAGGCTTTGAAGAAAAGTGAGGAAGGGAAGTCAACGTTAAAAGATTTAAATGGGAGGCATAATGGCAAGGATTCATCACCTAAGGCTACCGAGTGGGTCCAGGTGGGTATAAAAAGGAGGAATGAGACAAAAGGCAAATTAAAGGGGAAAGAAAATAAACCTCCAGCTAGGGATAGGCTGAAGAAACACTTCAATGTGGGCCAGGATAAAAAGCTCACAAGTGTGAATCCTTTTAAAGCCTTGCAAAACCTTGAGTCTGAAGCTCCAACCGTGACTGAACCTAGTCCTCAAGTTCGAAAAGACGAGGTGGACTCAGGACCTGTAATAGTTTATGATGACCAAGGTACAGTGGACTGTGGCAACAGGATAAATGAGACACCAAATACTGAGACCCCAGGTACTGTCGGCCAGATTCAGGAAGCTCCAATGCTCGATGAGGTTATGTATGAACAGGATAAAACCGAGGAGGAAGGTGATTCTCTCCAACGAAATATGTTAGGTTCCCAATGAAGTACATGATTTGGAACACTAGGGGAACAGGCGCGAAAACATTCCACGCTCTTGTGAGAGAATTAAGCAAATTCCACCATCTGGACTTCTTGGCAATATTAGAGACTCGGTGCGCTAAAAACATGTCGCAACGGCGGGTCCAGCAGATGGGGTTCAACAATTCAGAAATTATAGAGGCTGAAGGATATAGTGGGGGCATTTGGTGTCTCTGGAACTCAACCATTAGTTCTATAACAATAGTAGAAAAGCACCCCCAGTACATGCATCTGCAGGTTATAGATGCAACATCCTCGTGGTACTTTACCATAGTTTACGCAAGTCCTAACTGTGTCTTACGTCGTACGCTTTGGTCGGAGCTGTCTCGCCTTTCTCTTGGTATCCAGGGAGCGTGGGCATTGGGAGGTGATATCAATGGCACACTTTTAGATCAGGAGAGACACTCTATTGCTACACATAGACGCTCCTCGGACCGTGAATTCGCTAACTGGGTTGATGAGAACAATATGGTGGATATCGGATTTGTTGGACCGCCGTTCACATGGAAACGAGTAACCTCAGAAGCTAGACTAGACAGAGTATTGGTTAACGCCGTGTGGTTTGATAAATTCCCCAATGCCTCGGTGACTCACCTTCCATTCTATAAATCTGACCACAGACCAATTCTTCTTCAGTTGAACAATGCGTGTAGCCAATCCAAACCAAATCGGCCATTCAGATTTATTGCAGCATGGGTTCTGCATGAAGGCTTTGAAGATTTTGTCAAGAAAACATGGAGGAATGATATACCATGGAACCACAACATTGACCAGTTTACTGAAGAATGCTCAACATGGAATAAGCAGGTGTATAAACATTCAGATGCAAGGAAGAGGAAGATCCTCCAACGTATGGAAGGCGTTAATAGAGCAATTTATCGACGAGGATCAAACCCGGAACTGGAGGAGCTACAGTTCTCTCTGTGGAAGGAATTAGAAGACGTTCTTCTGCAGGAAACACTACTATGGGCTCAGAAAGCTAGAGCTGAATGGTCGCTATATGGAGATCGCAACACTAGGTACTATCATACTCGTGCAAATCAACGACGTAAAGTAAACAAATTGGGAGCTATCCGTGGAGACGATGATGCATGGGTTTATGATGTTAACCAAATTAAATGCATGGCAACCAGGTTCTTCTCTGATTTATTCACGGAGGAAGCTGTGGATCGCCAAGCACTGGAGTGTGATATTACATACCCTAGCCTAGAGGAGGATCAGATCCGATGGTGTGGTAGAGACGTGGTAGACCAGGAGATCAAGGACGCCATGTTCCAAATTGGTGGCCTTAAATCCCCGGGACCAGATGGGTTGTGCGCCCTATTCTACCAAAATCAGTGGAACAAAGTAAGTCTTTCTGTTATAACCTATGTTAAATATCTATTTACTAATCCACAGGCCATTAAAGAAATAAATGGCACTCTCATTGTTCTTATTCCGAAGAAAGAGCATCCTGAAACACTGAGAGACTTGAGACCAATTAGCTTGTGCAATGTGATTTATAAAGTGATATCAAAGATTATAGTGAACAGATTGAAGCCTATTATGCCAAAGATTATTTCACCAAATCAATGTAGCTTTGTGCAAGGGCGGCATAGCAGTGATAACATCATTGTGGCTCAGGAGGTGATTCATTCCATGCGTACTCTGAAGAGGAAAAAAGGGTATATGGCCATTAAAATTGACTTGGAGAAGGCCTATGACAGAGTAAACTGGGGCTTTCTTATGAGCTGCATCCAGGAGTTGAATCTACCAGAATCTATTGCCTCAATGATCTCGGGCTGTACCTCATCATCAACCATGCAATTGCTGTGGAATGGGGATAAAGCTGATATCTTTTGTCCTTCGAGGGGAGTAAGACAGGGGGACCCACTATCTCCATATTTGTTTGTTATCTGTATGGAGAAATTAGCCCATTTAATTCAGCAGAAAATACATTTGGGGCAGTGGAACCCAATCAGATTAACCCGTGATGGCCCTCCAATTTCGCATCTCTTTTTTGCGGATGATATTATGCTATTTGCGGAAGCCTCGGTTACTCAGGCTAATGTTATCAATGAATGTATCAAGGCATTTTGTGACAGCTCGGGGTTAAAAGTTAGCCACCAGAAGACTCGAGTTATGTTTTCCAAAAACTTCAACCACAACAGGTCCAGTGAGATCTGTTCAGCTCTTGGTTTCTCAATCACTAGTGACTTGGGGAAGTATCTAGGGGTACCCCTTCATAACAAACGGGTGACTAAGGAGTCGTATCAATATGTGGTGGATAAGGTTAAGAGCCGTCTTTCAAAGTGGAAGGCCACTTCTCTTTCACGAGCGGGTAGAACTACGTTAATCTCCTCCGTCACATCGGCGATACCTGGATATGTCATGCAAACCTCCCTTCTGCCTACTAGCACTCACGAGACTTTGGACAAATACAATCGACAATTCCTCTGGGGAAGTACAGCGGAATGTAGAAAAGTACCTCTAGTAGCGTGGGATGTGGTGTGTGAGCCTAAGAATAAAGGTGGATTGGGGCTTCGACATGCTAAATACCAAAACCAAGCCCACTGCATGAAGATTGGATGGAAATTGACGACACGCAAGGACGATTTGTGGGTTAGAGTGGTACGAAACAAATACAAATGCGGCGCTGACTTATTACCAACAATTAACAAGGAAAAACCAGGTTCCAACTTATGGAATGGTGTTAAGAAAACATGGGATAAAGTCCGGACAGGTTTGGAAATTGTGGATGGCGAACACATTAGATGGAACTTGACAAAAGATGGGAATTTCACGGTCAAATCTGCTTATGAGTCCTTATTGTCTACAAATTGTCCAAGGATCTCTCATTGGGACCAACTGTGGAAGATCAAGGTTCCGGAGAGGTGTAAGATGTTTATGTGGACGGTATTACATCAGAGACTACTTACAAATGAATCTAGATGTCGGAGAGGGTTAAGCAATTACGCGTCATGCCCGGTATGCCACTCAGAAGATGAAAACTTGCAACATGTTCTTCGAGACTGCCCTGACACCTTGGCGCTGTGGAGGGAGTTAACGGATCCTACAACTTGGCATCAGTTTTGTAGCCTGAACTTGCCAGAGTGGTTAAGATGCAATCTCCAACGTAAAGACCGGAATAACAAACATGAGGATTGGAGGGAAACCTTTATCATCACTTGTTGGTGGTTATGGAAACGTAGGAATATCAGGGTGTTTGAGGGTAAAAAGATCTCGAATATGACCGTGAGGGCAAGTGTCATCGCCATGGTGGAAAGTACTCGTCAAGCTCGTGACCGGCTACGCGGGTCAGCTCTAGAGACCCAAATGCAAAACGATGCAGAGAAATGGCAACCCCCAACTACGGATTGGATCAAAGTTAACGTAGATGGAGCTTTTTCGCACTCATTGACAGGTGTTGCATGTGGGGGCATCTTACGCGATACACATGGCGACTTGGTCAAGGCTTTTATTTTTAGGGGCGAGGAGGGCGATTATCTCACTGCAGAACTATGGGGCTGCGTACATGGACTCAAGATTGCTTGGGACTTAGGAATCAGGAACGTGATTTTGGAAACGGACTCTCGGGAAGCTGTAGAACTGTTGCACCAGGAGGTCTCTCAAGTCCATGCTGATATGGGGCTAATACGCGAAGCAAAGCAGATGTTAAACAGAGAATGGAACGTGACTGTAAAACATGTGAGGAGATGGGCAAATGCACCAGCGGATTTTTTGGCTAAGGCTGGCTTGTCGGCGGCACCAGGTTTCCATATGATGTCAAATGCTCCTCCAGAGCTGGAGCAACTTATTCTTAAGGATAAGCCGTAGTTTATGTGATTGGCTGCCTATTTGTATCAAAAAAAAAAAAAAAAAAAATGATGCCGGGCGAAGAAGTTTGTTGTTGACCATAAGGCAAAACTACGTCGTTGCAGGTTTGCAGGGGGTGCAGTGGAAAGTGGAGACAGAAAGAAGCCGAACGCTTCCGAGCTTCAGCATCGAGGGCAGAACGCATTACTGGCGTCGTCATCCACCGAGCCCCTCTTCCTCCGTCGCTGCCTCTCTCTTTTCTGCTTCATCTCTCTCCATCACAGATCTTTCTTGGCGGCGCTTTCCCTCCGTCGTACAGTCACAGTGTGCATAACTGCACAAAATCTGTAAGCATGACAATCCATTCAGTTGTGATTCAGAAACTGCTGAGCACCAATGCCCAGATTGGTCGCCGAGTTGCTGCCCACCATTTGAAAGTATACACTTATGGTATGCGCAACAAAATGGTCATCTTTGATTCCGATAAGACCTTAATTTGTATGCGCAGTGCCCTCAACTTCATTGGGTCCCTTGCTCGGCAAAAGGGTCGTTTCATGTTCGTCAATACCAATCCTCTGTTCGATGAAATCTTTGAGGAAATGACGAAGAGAATTGGTAGCTACAGCCCCAGTGTGAGTGCCCTTTGGCGCACTGGTGGGTTATTGACCAATAGTAATAGCCCCAAGAAGTTTCGGTCCCGGAACAAGAAGCTCAGCTTTGGTCCCACTCAACCACCTGATTGTGTTATTATTGTGGACACTGAAAGGAAATCAACGGTTATGAAGGAGGCTAATAAACTGCAAATTCCAATTGTAGCTTTGGTTGATTCTAGCATGCCGTTAGAATTTTACAAGAAAATTTCATATCCTATTCCTGCTAATGATTCGGTGCAATTTGTGTACATGTTCTGTAATTTGATAACCAAAACATTATTGCTCGAGCGGAAGTTATCCGGCGCTGAAGATGAGCTCTCTGCTGCTACGAGTCAAAAAGCTCGGTATGATATGACTTTGAGACTATTTTATTTTTCATTAGCATGTTCATAATATTGCTTTGGTTGAAGTGATTTTCAAAATTTTGATTGGCCTGTCATTGACTGTGGTTAAAAGAGAAGCCAAGCGTATCAAAGAGAAGAAAAGAAAGCTTAAGTTTACGAAGGGCGAAGTGACTGCTGTCCCCTATGCTGATATAGAACTTGTTTCTGAAGGTAAAGTGCATGCTGACAAGTCATTGGTTTCTGTTTGTGATAACATTGTAATGATCTCTTGGAAACTAGAACTGAGGAATAATTGCTCCACAAGCAGGTATAGAAGAGACTAAGAAGCTTTTGGACAAGCTTGTTGTTGTGAAGCTCAATTCTGGATCGGGAACAAAGATGATGGGTTTGGAAATCCCAAAGTAAGCATTTCTAATCTTCAAATTTAGTGTCTACCTGAATTAGATAAATCTGTTTCCATATTTTCGTTGTTTGTCACTCAAATTTAGTTTTCTTGGGATAATACAGAAGAAGCTCATATTTAGCTGCCTAGGTTTTAGGGATTTCCAGCTGTTTTTATCATTTTTATTTTTTGCCATTCTTCCTCTGGCTGCTTTTTCTGTTTTTTGCCTTTTCCCTCTATTTTACACATTAGAGAAAATTTATCGTGCTTGTTTGGTTATTTTGCATTGACTTATGGTGTATTTATGCAGAGCGATGCGTACACACATAAATATATGCTTGTGTATTAGATTATCTTCAATATTTCAAATAATTGTACGCACTATTGGCTATATGATTTGCATCTTAATTTAAATTTAAAATTTTAATTTCCTTCTAGACATATGTTACTTATTACTACACTGATGGTTGAGCCAATGAAACTTCTCTGCTCTTATGTAGATCTGCTGTTAATATCTGTAATGGGATGACCTTTCTGGACTTAATCATCAACCAGATTGAGGTTTGAATTTTATACCTAATATACAATTGCTGTTATCTAGTTAATCGTGGCTCTGACTGTTTAGCTATTGGCACTGTTTGTAGACTCTCAATACCAAATATGGATGCAGTGTTCCCTTGGTTCTTGTGAACACATCTGACATTCATGATAATACTTTAAAGGTGAATTGCCTTTTTAGTTTCCATTTTTTAACATTTGACCTTTCCTAGTACTAAAATTTACTTCTGCATTTTGTGTAGATGTTGGAAAAGTATTCAAAATCAAGGATCAGCATACAAGCTTTTAAGCAGGTTTACTTTAGTTTTCCTTTTTTTTTTTCCTGCCTTTTTTTCTGAATAAATTGACGTTGAATGACACCTCTTAATCATTATATCATAATCTGTGTAGGATCAAGGTTCAGATGTAAAATTATCCGGTGATCATTCCTGCAACGGGGAAGTGTATGTTATGCTTCAAATACCTGTTGCTTCAATTGAATCGTATTCATTTATTTGTGTGCTTATGGAGTCTTGAAATTTTCAATACTGGTTGTATCTATATTTACATTTAAAGCAAGACTTGTGCTATATTCTTATAAGTAGTAGTTATGTGACAGAAAATACTGATATCATTGCGACAGTATAGATTATAGAATCTATTCAATTTTTGCTTGGTTAATTTTGAATTGGGCTTTGTGAATAATTTTTCAGGGGATAGCAGGATACTTCCTTTTTAAAGAATTTTTTTCCTTTGATTGTGGTTTCACTTGCTTGGCAAATTAAGATATCATCTTAAATTAACCTGATTTTCTGAAAATATGAAGGTATCCTTTTGAAAACGGCGGTGTATTCCTTTCACTAGCGGAATCAGGAACCCTTGATCTATTATTGGGACAGGTATGGATTTTTATCCTGTATATATTGAACACTCTTCTTTCTTTTGTCTTATTTCTAAATCAAGCAAGAACTGTGAACACTAGAATTAAACAACAAAATGTCAGTATTATAGATGTTTTCAATGTGCTTGTGTGTGTTGCACCCTTTTTTCGTCTAATTTTATTTTATCTGGTGTTGATCAAAGTTTGCTTTGTTTTTTCTTATTTCAGGGCAAGCAGTATATCCTTGTAATCAACTCAGACAATGTGGCTACTGCCATTGATCCAAGTATCCTTGGGGTTTGATAATTATTACTATATTGTTGGAATGTACTATTTCTTCACCTTGCGTTGAGATTGAATTTTAATTCTGTTGACCTTGACTTCATCTTGTAGACATATTAAATTATTTGCTTAACAACGAAATTGACTATTGCATTGAGGTACACAAAGATAACTGTCCTGCATTAGCCTAATGGTCCAACCTCCCTTGAAAGGTATCTGAATTTTCTTATTTTTCCCCAGGTGACTCAAGGCCATTCATTAAATACTATCTCACAGCCAAGGAGTTTTAAGGTATATGCGTGTATGTGCATACACGTGCCAACTTTTTGGCTTTTCATGGAAACTTGTTTCTTTCCGTCTCTTTTTTAAAATTTATATTGGGCTTGGGACTTGTGACTGTCCGGGAGCATTAGCTAGATTAATAGGACTTCTCCATTTAGTGGGTGAAGGTAATGTCTACAATAATTTATTTTCTTTATGATGGGAGATTCATGTTTCAAGGTTGTGTAGGTTTTACTTGTTGAACTGAACAATTTCTTGGGCCAATTGATACTTCTACTGGTTGATTTGTAACAAACAATGCCTAGGTTTTTCTTGCTCCCCAGAAATGTTTTGGGCTCCTCCAATCGATTGACCTGACCCAAGCCAACACTAAATTAATCTCCTTCATTTTGCTGACATTTTCGTTGCCTTCGTTTCTTGGATTGTGATCACTTTGATACCAAAATGATGGAAACCTTTAATACAAATATATAAATGAAGTTGTGATGACACTAATTGATAGATCTGGGTGTTGACAAGTTAAAAAAAAATGGAAAAAAGGACAAAGGAGAAAGTGTCTAGGGTCGCATGTGACTAGAGTTCAAGGGTTCTAACCCTTCTAGTGTAACTCCAAAAAAAAGAAAAAAAAGATAAAAGAAGACAAACTTCCTTATATTTGAGAGGCTAGTCTCTTCCACACTATACTGAATTACCTGTCCTTCCACTCAGCTAGAACCCTCCAATATATATACCTCCTTCTAACCAATTCTACTATGCGGTCATGGGCTAATGGGCATGGGTCCACCATACTTGGAAGCTTTGTTAACAATACATGTTTCTGTATTCTGTGCAGCTTCTGGAAATTACTCGAAATCCTGATAAACAGGTAAGTGTTAATGTGTATATTTCAAAAAGAAAATCGACATTTTCAGCATTATTTTTGTTTCACTATATTTCTTAGAGTTTTATATGGTGATGCTATGATGGGTTGTATATCATAAGCTGATTCTGCTTTTCTATTTTTGTTTGTTTTTGGTTTATGTATTCTAGATGAAGGACCAATCTAAACTTATTGATACAACAAATATGTGAGTCAGATCTTCATTTTTCTTTAATCTCCTAGCGCTCATTACCAGACTTGTTGAGTTTTCAAGTATCCTGTTGTGTAGGTGGGTGAACTTAAGAGCCATTAAGAGACTTGCAGATACTGATAAACTTAAGAACAGCAATCAATCAGTTTCAAAGGTACAATTCTCTAACTTTCACTGCCCTGCTGTGAAGATTGATAATGAATATTATTTGCAGGAAAATGACATTGACCAAACTCTTCTGCAAACAACAGCAACTGGATCAACAATACAGGTTTATGTGTTGTTTATGCTTCTCTATGGTTTATTTGTAGTTCGTTCTTGCATGTTTATGTTTTGCTTGGATGTAAAGGAGGACTATTCCTTCAACATCATAGTTGGCATTTGCATTCATTTTGTTTTAATCATTTTCATTTCTAATAGGCACTAAATGGGCAATTGGAGCCATTTTATATACATGAATGCGTGTGTGTGTGTAATTATAGATAGACACTTTGTCCATATATCCCCGATGTTATTCCATATCACAGCATCTTTTTGTACGGAATAATGATCTTGGACGATGTAGAAATTAGAATGTGATGATCTAGATCCAATATATTATAAAATGGTTGTGTTAGGATATTAGAAGATTTATTCATTAATGTGTAGTTATTGTAATCTGTACCATGACTACAGGGATAAGGTATTATTCTGTGACTATGAGCCATTAAAGCCTAGACTCCTTTCTCTCGTATATATATGTCCTTCCTCAATGAATAAGACAAGATATTCAAATCATATTTATCTATATAACATGATTCTGATTTATTGAAAGAGGATTTAACTATCGTGTACAGAAATCTGCAGACATACTCTTGAGGATTTTTAATTTGGACAACTAACATTTCAAGGGATGTAATAAAAAAAAATGATAACTAAGGAGTGATAAGAATGGTGCCTGTTTCCTTTTCTTAGAGCATATAAGAAGTTTGCCAGGGAGGTAGAATAATGGCAAGAATTAGAAACAATCCTGAGCTACATCTCTTCAGCCCTTGATTCATCTTTTTGATTGTTTTCCTTTGTTCATTTCTGGGCTACGTATTTATATTAAGTCATGTAAAAAGACGTGTTAGGCTGTTATGAAGGTTTGCACTTGTATAGTTCTGCTAGTCAGTTAGCCTATGCACTGTTCTATATATATCCATGTACTTTGCCATTAATGATGAATAAATCTGTGTCCTAAGGTGCAGGTTAAATTGCTTGAATTCATTATTATTAGTTCACCAGGAAATGTTTTCAGTATTGGTTCTCTAAATACCATTCACTTGCAGTGTTTGATATGAAGTTTGCAACCTTCATTGGGATAACTATTGTCTGGTGTGAAGGAGAGAATATATCCATCCATCCATACATGCATGCATTCATACATAAATACATACATATATATACATTGTCACATATGCGCTTAATTATTGCTGTCTCTGACATTGTTATCTCTTCTATTTGTGTTACAGTTCTTTGATCGTGCAATTGGTGTCATTGTACCTGAATCTCGTTATCTTCCATTAAATAGAACATCAGATTTGCTCCTTACACAGGTTACGTTGGCTTTATCTATTTTTATATTTCCTATTACAGCAATGCAATATGTTGAGTCTCTCATCACTTTCATACTCGTGCAGTCAGATCTATACACTTCTAAAGAAGGTGTTTTAACTCGTAATCCAAACAGAGTTGATCCTGTGGATCCTGAAATTCACTTGGGACCTGAATTTGAAAAGGTCAGAATGCATTAGTCTTTCTGTCTTGTTAACCTATCTACTGCTTTTGCCAGGAATTGTGTAAATTGCCTTCTTTCTCAGGTTGAAGACTTCCAAAGTCGGTTTAAATCCATCCCCAGCATTGTTGAGTTGGATAGTTTGACAGTACGAGGTGACGTGCGGTTTGGAGCAAATATTACTTTAAAGGTAATGATTAATATTCCCCTTTCATGGTCCATGCATCATTTCTTATAGTTGCTTGATGTATTTGCTAACCTTTGAGAACTGTGCAGAGATAATTTTTTTATTTATTGTCATTTGATATTGTTCTTGGAAGACCATGAAACATGACAAGCTCGTGTGTACACTTATCCCTGTATATACGTATGTGTGTGGACACACATGCCCGCGGATCCCTTGCAGTTGACATTTTGACTCAAGGATTGGGGTTTATCCAAACCGACCTTGGCTTTTTTCAATAGAGATTAGATTTGTTGGTGGCGAAGGAAAATTGTAATTGTGAGGACCAAAATAGTTCAATTGTGAAAATAATTACGCTTAAAATGTTTTAATTGTAGTATTTCCCCTGTTAAATTTTTTTATCATAACGTCCATAATTTCTCTTCACTATCAAGTATTAACGCATATTGTCTCAATGCTAAGAACGCTAAGAAGACAAAGACCAAAAATGGCCAGATTGCATCCCTTGCAGCCATGCCAACACATTCGTATAAAGAGTGTTATGTATGTGGCAATTCAAATTCCTTGCAGTTATCAAATCCTTGAAATTCAAAATAACAGAATTCAAACCGAATTATAGGCTAATAAATTCAAAATTCGCCACCAGATATGCATGATTGTATTTAGCTTAAATATTTGAACTGAGAACACGATGAATTCAAATGTTTTCCCCATTTATCTGTTTAATTTCTTACAAATGCTGTATCAGGGGGTGGTGACTATTGCTGCAAAACCCGGGATGAAACTTGAGATACCAGATGGAGTGGTGATCACGAATAAGGTAAATTACTACAGTTCCATAAGGAGCTTTTTTTTTTCCCTTGTTATAGTCTGTGCTATAAGACTTCCGTTAAACGTAGCCAAACTTCTCATTTAGCACTCAAGGCAATGAGGCTAGAAGCTATTAAAGGTTGGCGTGTCATATAATGATAACAAAATGTAAAAGTTAGGTAGAGGTAGTTAGGGACTAGCTTAGCCGTTAGATACTTGACTTAGGCCTATAGATAGCATACCCCTATCAATTGTATTCTATCAGATTGCATATGAATAATACAGTTGCATTGCCCAGTCCCTCTCATTCTCGTCTCCCCCGTTCCTCCCTGTCTCTCTTCTCCTAATCCTCTCTTACTTCTCTCTTCTCCATCTCTCTCATTCTCAATTCAATCATACAACATGGCGCTTCTCAGTGTCATGAGAGGCACTGGCTTCAACTAGGCAAGGGCCTCCCCCACCAAAGGTGGTTTGGGGGGCCTCTTTTCTAAATGTAGCAGAAAGTAGTTCTGGCTACTTCTGTACTAGAACAGTCATGGGGTTGCAGCTTTATTTCCTCTTTTGATATTGCGTTAAGGGCTTATCTGATTACCAACACACAGAAGCACAAGTAAAACACTGATTATGTTTCTGCTAAGATAGATATTATTTGATGTCAGACCTTTGATGTTTAGTAAATTTCTTGCATTATAGATCTGTTTTAGTGACGGTTCTTTAAGAGGCTAGACCAAAATGTTGTGTTGACTTAAACCTAATGTAGTTTAATAAAATGCAACATTAAATTACCATTAGCCATTTTGTTTTTTGTGAAGAGTTTTTAGTGCCATACGTCTTCAGCACTATTCCGGCTTTTTCTGATTGTAAACCTTACCCTTTGCTTGAAGTGTAGTTTTCTGATGAGAAATATTACTGATGAACAGGTGATCAGTGACCCTGCCGACATCTAAAAAATTAGGGTTTGTTGATTCTCTATGCTTATTAACCCGGGGAAGTTTTGAACTGTGCAATATTTAGTTACCAGACAGCCACCTGTAAGTGATTTTGTTTGTGTGATCAAAAGTTTCAGAAACAAATAAGAGGTCACTCACATTCTTTCAACCTTCATGGTAGGCAGATATTTATACATCAATTCTTTTTTGGTCTATTAGTCTTGTATGTTGTAACTTCTGGGGCATGGCATGATTATTTGATCACACTATGTTAATAGAGCTTGATTTTAAGGTAATCTAATGTACTTGAAAATCATTTAAAATTGGCTGCCAATGCAGCCAGTGACAGGCTTCATGTCTACCAGTAGAGCAACCTGTCCAAAGCATTTGAGAAACCAAGACAAGTTTTGGCATGGATCTCATGGTTTGATTTGAATATCCAAAGGGCGATAGCTGAGAGTGGCACTGCGTATGAGTTGTAATGAACAAGTCAGATTGATTAGTTGGGAATAGAGAGCAGTGAAGCGGTTTAGTGAATTGTCTGTCTTAAATATCAGACTTACCTCAAAAGTTATCAACCCTACAAACGCTTTGGTGATGCGTATTACTCGCAGTAGGAAGACGACTTCTAAGATTAAAAAGGCATGAACAGTTGTGATTGACTGTGTTAATAAGCGGTCAGGATTTAGTCCAACTAAAACGATGTAGTTTTGACGAGTAAACTATTTACAACCACTATGAATCAACGACCAAGATGAGTTTTCAAGGATGGACCCAACTTGAATAAAACTTGAAGGAAGTGGCAGGGGTGATGTTTTTTTTTAATCTGATTTTTATAAACTTGAGATACGATAAAAGTCAATTTATAAATGTGATTTTTATTTGAATTGACGGTGGTAGAAGTAGTTTTTTTTTAAGCTTGAATTTGTTTGGATTGTTATTTGAAAAACAAGTTTAGATGGAAAATGGCATGAATCTTGTTAAATACTTTGTAAATATTGTGATAATTGAAGAGAAAAATCAAAATTCAAATTTGATAAAATAAAAAGGTTAAATTATTATTGAAAAAGATAGCTTTGTTGCTTCTTGAAGAAGTAAATTTGGTCAATGTTTCATATATATATTTGTATATATTGCTTTTTTTGCAGAAGTAGTAAAAACTTGATAAAATTAAAAAAAGTTATATTGCCCACCATTAAGCTGCCAACCGTGAAGAAAAGCACTTACGAGGCAACTTCTTGTAGAAATAGCTTTTGTGCTTTAAGCCCATCTCTACAAAAGCCTTCCCAAATGGATCCAAAACAAAGCCATCAGGCTTTTATCATTCCACGGGGCTCTTTCCCCCTCCTAAACAGGCCCTAAGTAACGATTAAATTGAAAACGAAAAACATTTCATATATAGCTAATCTAATACCTATAGTTGAAAATTTTTACCCACTAAAGATAAGTTGTATTCACTCAAGGACTTGGGTCTGTAGTACACGTGGGCAATATATTTTGCAATAACGAATTTTTCAGCAATTTTTCTATTTTCATTTTTGTAGATAAAGCCTTTTTTTTTTGGAAGTGACACTTTTTCCATTTATTTCTCTCGGTTTAATTTTTTGGCTCTTCTTTCTATAGATCACCGTTGCTAACGCTCCTGATGGGTCCCTTGGGCTTCTGAAATTTACTCAGTTGTGGGTCTAGACTATAGACAGATATTATTGCATTTAAATTTTAAAACCTTATTTTAATTTGCATTTCGTTAATAAACCCAAAGCCTCATCAATTTTAAATAATTTCTTGTTGTCCTGTTTCTATTATTTGATTATCATTAATTTGGAAATGCTTGAGCATCAATGAGGGTTGTATAATTCATTTGGCCCCATAAATTTAATTTGTGTTTGATTATCATAAATTTAGTTTGGGGACAGATATTATCAATGGAAGTTGGTCCAAGTGGTAAGCGGCTTGGTTCCGCTTAAGCAAGGTCTCGGGTTTGAGCCTTGTGTATGCAGAAAATTCCCATTGGGAGACTTTCCCACCATAGCCAGGTGCGCGATGCGGATCGGATCTGGAGTGAACCGGGTAGGCAAAAAAAAAAAAAAATAAAACCTTATTTTAATTTGCATTTCGTTAATAAACCCTAAGCCTCATCAATTTTAAATAATTTCTTGTTGTCATGTTTCTATTATTTGATTATCATTAATTTGGAAATGCTTGAGCATCAATGAGGGTTGTATAATTCATTTGGCGCCACAAATTTAATTTGTGTTTGATTATCATAAATTTAGTTTGGAAAAATTAATTATTTGGTCCTTGTAGTTTCATTAAGTTTATAATTCAGTTCTTATATTTTAACTCATCGCGATTCGATTCGATTCTTATACTTTTCACCGTTATCTCCACCCATCCATACATTTTTGAAAAACGGCCAAGTCACTTGAAACAAATCCTATGAGGTGCTAATGGCAACTGACGGTGTTAAATATTTTTTTACAAAAAAAGACTAGTAATAGAGATTAGTCCCCTCCATCCTTTTTTTTTTTTTTATGAACTTAGACCCCTCAATCCTGAAAGCATCATCTTCTTGATTGATCAGGCTTTCTCCTCTCCCTCTTTATCTTCATCCTGACATCTCCGACATACCTTCGTCGGCGACCACATGATGAGTTTCAAGTGACTTGTCCGTTTTTCAAAAATATAAAGATGGATGGAGATAACGGTGAAAAGTATAAGAACTGACTCAATATGAGTTAAAGTATAAGAACTAAATAATAAATTCGGTGAAACTATAAGGACCAAATAATTATTTTCTCCATTTAGTTTTGTTGGAAACAAGACTGAGACAAATAAAAATAAGAGGACAAGTATATTCATAAAATTGTTCTCTTTCTTTTATTTGGCTCTTTTATTAAAATAAAACTTAACCTCTTTCTTCCATATTTGTCATGTTAAATGCATGTTCAAATAAGTCAACTTGAACATTTTTTCCAAATAAACTAGAAAAAATTTCTTATATATTGCTTAAATATTCAAACAAATTTTATTGTTCAGGAATTATGAATAATGAAACAATTATATTGATCTGAGTTAAGATCTTATAAAAGAAAAGAGAAATAGGAGACAGTGAAATTTGAATCTACCATATAATGTGAACCAACCATGTTAACCAGTGGCTTATCTAGTAACTATGCTGATTTCTTCCAGCACACATTGTTTCTATCTCTGTTTTTTTTTTCCAATTTTCTTTCAAATAATATTTTAAAAAATTTTATCTTGCAAATTAAAATTTTTATTGTGACATGAAAGTTGATTTCAACCAAATATTTGGAGTGAAACCCATTCGGCACAATTTCCAAATTTAGTAAACTAAAGTAGGGTTGTTCAAGTTTTTCTTGTCCAGACTGTTCTGCCCTGCATCCAGGTATAGGGGTGGAAACAGGCCAGGCGGTTTGTCAGGGGCCTGCAGCCTGGCCTATTTCCAGCCTGAGCAGGCCTGGCCTGTAAGAATAAAAGGTTAGGCCCAAGCCTATTTTAAAGCCTGTTTAGAAAAACAGGCTAGGCTCAGGCCTGCTAATAAGCCTTTTAGGCTTAACAAGACGGCCTATTTATATTTATAAAAAAAACCTGGACATCCCAAAATCAAGCCCATGTCTTCTTTCGTCCTCTTAGTCTCAAAAATCCTAACCCTAACTCTCACTCTCTACCAACAACCAACACTGACTCTCACTTAGCTGAGTGCTCACTCACTCTCACCCACTCTCACTTTGTTCTTCATCTTCGCCTCGCCGCCCTGATTCTCCTCATTTCTTTGTCTTGATTCAACCCCTACGCTGAATCACTGATGAGCCGTTGATTGTTGCACAATCAAGAGTCACTGTCGCCTACTATTGTCGTGGCCGTCCTTCCTCCTACTGGATCTCCAGCTTTAGTAAGTCCACTTTTCCCTTTCAATTTTCTATTTGTTCTCTTCTTTCATCTATCTCTAGATCTCGTCATATGTCTATTTTTTGTTATGATTTGCTGCTCTGCCTGCCCATTTATTGTTTCAATTTTTTCTCTTTTTTTGCTGGCTTGGTGCTCTGCTACTTTAAGAAAATGCCTGCGTTTCCAGTTTCTGCTTTGTGTCCCTGTTCATTTATATCTAACTGGAATTTCAGTCGCCTATTTTTAAGTTAGTGGATTTAGGGTTTCAGATTTTTAGTTTAGCAACTCCCGGGTTGTTTTGAGTTGGTGGATTTTTTTGGGGCCTGGATTCATTCTTTCGTCTGGTTGACGAGATATGGGATTCTTGAAAATCTATGTTATGGTAGTCCCAAAGAAAAAATGTATAATGTAATTTTTTTTTGTGAGAATCACTTTCTTGGGTTTAAAAATGATATGAGGTAGAAGGGATTGGGACTCAAATGAACTTTACATCTTCATCACAGTTAGCTCTAGAAGCCTAAGTACCCTGAGTGTCCAAATTATATTCATCCTGTTTTATTAAGGCAGAACAAAAAAGACAAATATATAGTATTTATCCTTCCGGCTAATAAGCTATATATGTATAATTAAACTACAATATTTAACAAGGGAAGCTGACGTTCTCAACCAATTGTGTTGTACATGGGATGAACAAAGTTCATGTTCATAGTGAATGATAGGTTATAGGCTTATAGCCACTTGCCTCAGTGGCTTTGTTGTTAATGTAGCACACTGGTTGAGAAGACACCTTTTAGATAACAGTTGGACTAGTACCAGAAATTATTATCTTGCAATTTGGTGTTTAATATCGTATTAATTGGCCTAATAGGTGTACAAGGGAAAAAAGAACTCATTTCCAATCTAAAAAGTCCTTGTTTATGTTGTAGGATACATGGTTGATGGTCATGAGTTCTTTCCTTGTGATGTAGTTTTAAGCTTGTGCTTGTTAAGTTGTCCGTCTTATAATGCTAACAAGTTTCATAATGTCCAAAGCTATTTTGTATGCATTGTGGTATCTTAACTACATATTGATAAAAGGTTATCATTTTGCAGGGGGTGATTTCTTCGTTACATGCAGTATTTTTCTATTGTTGCATTGAAATTAGGATGACCGCTTCTCTATTGAGTAGATTCAACGATCCTCTTTGAAAGGGAATGAGCTTGAGCAGATTTACTTATCCTTCTAGAGATGCATCTATGAACAATGGTAGAAAGTGACCTAACAAAGAGTTGAGGACTTGAGGTTTTGAGGGAAACTGATGGAATTTGTTTATGATTAATTAGTTTATTTTAGTTTATTCATTTTCTTTATGAAGGTTGTAAGTCAATTTAATTTAGTTGTCTCTTTTAATATCAAAAAAACTAGTTGCCTATTTTTAAAATGTAGGTTTTATTAAAAAAAAAATGTAAGCCTTTTTTGTATAAAAAAAATGCAAGCTTTTAAATAGGCTTCATGCCAGGTCAGGCTTGTGAACAGGCCAAGCTTAGGCTGACAAAAAGGCCTGTGACAGGCTACAGGCCAGGCACATGCCGATTTGCTACAATACAAGCCAGGCCTATTAAGGCCAAAGCCTGCTCTGGCTTTTTCCACCCTTACCCTGGTACTTCAAGTGGGGACAGAATGTATCCCGGGATAGGGTGTCCCAATCCTGTATTGTCTCGGGGTATCATATATATACTTCCCAGTCCCTCTACTTCTCAATGTAAGACCTAATTGAATAGTTGATTTTGGTTCTTAATGTAATATCTATTTTCCATATTTATCAATATTTTCCTAATTTACCTTTATTAATGCTCCCTCAACAATAATTAAGTAAGTGAGAGATGGAGGGAATTAAGGAAAATGATTAGCATGTTTAAGAAAAAATATGTCATGTTAATTAATTTAACTAATTTCTTTAATCGAATCAAATTAGATAAACAAATCTTGTACTAAGGATCAGATGGAATATTAATTTTATTATTTTATTTTTATCCCTAATATGAACAAGGAATCGCTCCTCTTCTCATCACTCTCATTCTCTCACTTAGCCTCCCATCCTCATTTTAAATCCCAAATTTCAGTCATTAAAATTCCTTAGAGATAAGGGGATAAAATGGTGAATTTTGGAGAATGTAATTATACTGCTAGTGAAGATTTTCTGTGGGGCTGTGAGTTTATCATGTGATTTTGGATGACAAATTATGATAAAAAATTACGAAATTTTATAAGATGAAAGTAGACATCCTAAACTTTGATTTGATAGGCAATGGATAATTTTTGGATATGTATGCAAAGAGTTATGAATTTTTGAAGTTAACCCAGAAAAAATTGTATATCTTCTGGAACAACATCCAAAAATTTAAATTCTAGGAATCTTGTGCTTCTAGTTGGATAAAGGCTATATTTTTTCTTGCAACTAGACTCAATAAGAGTTTCATAGCTTTTAAAATCACTCCAATTCGATATTTACAAATTAAGTTATGATTTTTCAAAAATTGGGTAGAAAATCTGCCAGAATTGCCACAAATCTGAAAATGGAAGGAAAAAAATGTGATGGCAATTTTGAAATTATGAGATAAATGGGGAAAGTCATTTGGGCTGATTGAAGGACTCTTAGGCGTGCAATAGAGCTGACCAAAGAGGGAAATATTAGTTTAATTTCAATTGGATTTTATGACATGTTTATATGTAGATAAGCTCAAATTCAAATAAGCCACAAAAGTCAACATTTTTGGGGTTTTTTGTAATTAAATAAATCAAGGAAAATTGAGATATTTTAAAAACCATTTCCCTTCATCTTTCTTCACCCAAAACCGCCAACCACAAGAGAGCTAGAGAGACAGAGAGCTTCCAGGATTCTAGAGAGAAGGAGGAAGAAAAACCTAAGGTAAGCTTGATTTCCTTGATGTTTTGGCTTCTAATTTGTGTAATTTTTATCCCAAGCTTCCCTTCTCCATGATCCCACGTATTCAGCAAGTAAAAATCAAGGTTTGAGGAGGAGGATTAAACCAAGAGAGAGAGGAAGGAGAGAATCACAAGTGACTTCATAAACCTTAAATACTTGTTGTAGATGTTGTTGTTAAAGTTATTGGTGGTTTTGTGGTTTGTTTGTTGTAATTTGTAAATTTGGGAAGTGTTAACTCTAAGGGGTTATGTTGCCCAAATTTCCTCAAATCTTGAGTATTAGGTGTTTAAAATGGTTAATCAAGTGATTAGGAGTAAAAAGAAGTAATCTTTTAGTGTTAGAATTCAAAAATTACAACTTTCCTTTTCTTGGGTTAAAGTTTTGGCCAGAGCTAGATGGAGGGGTTGGAGCTGGATTTTCAATGATTTGATGATTCCATTGTGTTCAGGAAGAAAAATTAGGTGGGGTTAGTGTCGTTTACTTTTTCAAAAAAAAAACCCCAGAAAGTGAAATTACAAAATTGTCCTAAAACCCTAATTAAGGGTTGTCAATGGCAAAACTGTCATTTGACAGTAATTTTATTAAAATCGAGGCTGGAAATACATTCCTTGAGCAAAAATATGTAAAAATAGCACGGGTCAAAATTTCTGGAAAAGTACTGTTGGACCGGGTACGATGGGGCAGGGTCAACCGAGTCCCTAGGGACATTTTGGTAATTTTTTTAATATAGACTAATATAACCACCAAAAAATACTTTAGAAGTCTCTAAAGTGGTACATGAATGGGTTTTAACCTAATTTTTGTACATTTGAAAATTTTAGAACCCAATTGATAGTCCAAGCTGCGGCACGAAGTTAGAGGAGCCTATTTAAGGATAAAAAAGGCTTAAAGTAGGGAAATTACCTCTCCTGCATGTATTTGATATTTGTGCTGGTGTATTAATGCATGTTATTGCTTTACTTGATTATATGAAACATATATGCATGATTGAAGCTCTATTTCTATTTATGCTATGGTCATAAGTATGTTGTTTAAAACATTGAGCACGTAGATATGTCATTGTGTTAGCATGAGTTTATGTAATGCAAGCATATTATGCATTTAGCATTTATCCTGTATGCATATTGGTACTGTTTTCCTACTAAGATTATCTCGAATCTCCTCCTCCCCTACCACAAGTTAGACAGGTGAATATAGAAAGTATGCAGAGATCAGAGAAGAGAACTACACGAGAGGATTGCAATGGTGAAACGTAGATAGGAATATGTCTCCATTTCACTGGGACGGGTTTAGATACCGTAGTAGCCCTGTGCGGCTATCATGATTGTAATTATTATATACGAACCTCTATAGGGAAATTGTTTGTAATCATGCACATATTATCAGTATATTATTGCTATTCCTGTATTACCCATTAAACCACGCATTAATATTCCGTTGCAGGTAAGTCAAAATAAGTAAGGGTGTGACACTCATCGATAAAAATATATTTGACCTTTTAAACACAAAAAAGCAAGTACTCTTTAGGTTCTTAATATAAGATTCAATTTGTAGTGAACCGGAGGTAGTATTAATTATAATTTATAACTAGCATTACTTGTTATAAATTATTTATATACATATAGTTTCACTAAATATGTTGGTCTGTTATCCTGATAAATTAAATGAATGGAGGAATGTTAACAAATGAAAGAGTTTACATTAATCTTTCCCTGTATTTACCTTTCTTTTCGTTTTTATTAAAAAATTTTTAAGAAAGATTTTATGAATCAAACGGGCCCTACAATTATTGCGGCAATCTAAAGCGCAACACAATCTTCATATAAAGAAACCAAAGTTCTGACAATATATATAACACAGGAAAAACAAGGACAGAAGAAAATTAAAAACACTTGAAGATTCCATTGAAAGTTAAAAAAACACAAAGAAAATGACTTTCTCCTATACCAATCCCCCACAATATAGAAAGAAAAGAAGTAAAAACATTTCAACCCTATGAACTCACTAGCTAGGCTAATTTTCCTGAGAAACTTTGGCATGGTAAGAGAATATTTTCACCACCGCCATCACCACCACCACTATTAGTATTATCGTTAGCAACATGTTGTGTCCCTGTCACACTATCAACCAATTTCCTCTTTGGCATTGCCTCTTGTAACATCAACACAACATCTCTCATAGAAGGTCGATCTGACGGATTTCGACAAGTGCATAGTAATGCAATCCTTAACATCTGTATCATCTCCTCCTTCACTGACTTACACTCAGCACCAACATTCTTATCAAATATGGAATCAATGCCTTGAGCTTTGACCTTAGCTCTCACCCAATCCACAATACTATTCCCATCACCAAACTCGGCGTCCACCGATCGTTTCCCGGTCAAAATCTCCATGAGCACCACCCCATAGCTATAGATATCACTCTTCTCATCTACTTGTAAAGTATAGGCATATTCTGAAAAACCAAACACGGCCTTAAGCAATGATAATCATAATCCAAATTCCAAAATGAGGAGATAAGGTAGTTTTGATCTTTGGAGCCTTTTACTTTAATAAATGGACTAAAGACTAAAGTCAACATCGTCATAATTCCAAAGGGTTTTACAGAAATGACAATATTCTCTGTGGGTCCCAATAAAATAATTGTGGATGTTGTAAATTTTTTTTATTTTAAAAATCCTAGATTGCGAAAGAACGTAAAGGAAGAGAGTCAAAAGACACTTCAGGCGCATAGTGCAATGAATATGCACCGAAAGAACGTTTCCTGCGCCTTTCTTTAATTAGTATGGCATGCAGATTTTATCCTTCGAAGTGATTAATGTTCAGTTTTTTAACATTTCAAAGGTTGAATAGTATAGAGTTTTCTGAAATTTTTTTTTGATTTTATATATTATTTGTATATTTAATATATTTTTAATTTTTCAATTTATGCAAAAAAAAAATGTTTGATGAAATATGTAGATAATTTATTTACACTAGATCTAAAGGTTAAAAAATTATTTGTATATAACACAGTTAAAAAAATCATTTTTAAAACTCCACAATTTAAGTGTGTTCTTCATCATTTTATGTATTACTCTTTCTTTCTTTTCCTTTTTTTTTTTTTTTTTGCCAACAATGTATCACTCTATCATTAATAAAAAATTCCTTTCTTCATAACTAGCCCCATCTTGAATACAGACAATATTTCTTGTTCACATTATGTAGTGTACTTTAATTTGCCACTAGTTGTTGTTTTATTCAGTTACCAGTTTTTTTAAAAAATAAGAAAAAAATGAAATTTGTAACTTTTTTAATGACAGAAAATATTGAAAAAATAAAAAAGCAGAAAATTTAGGGGTTAAACTGTAGAGTGTCTCACCTGGAGCAATGTAGCCGTAGGATCCAGCAATGACGGACATAGATTCATCACTCTGAATCAGCTTAGCCACCCCAAAATCTGCCACTCTGGCTTCCATCTCACCGTCCAATAATATATTGCTCGGCTTGAGATCACGGTGTACGATCACTGGGTCACAGTCATGGTGAAGATAGCAAATCCCTTGAGCCACACCCAAGGCTATCTTGTACCTCGTTAACCAATCAGCGGCCAGATTATTATAATTATTTCCCTTATTATTCCCATGCAATAAATCATCTAAATTCCCATTGGGCATGTACTCGTAGAGCAGCATCGTGCATTCCGTGTTGCTGCAACACCCTAACAATCTCACTATGTTCCTATGCCTAACGTTCCCCAACACTTCGACCTCCGCTAGGACCCCTCTCCGCCGTCGGATGATGTTGCTGTTCTCCTTATGCTTTCCCCATAGCTTTTTGACGGCTATAATCTCGCCACCTGGCATCTCTACTTTATATACGGTCCCTGTGGACCCCATCCCTAGGATCTTGTTGGACATCGACAAACACTCGATGACGTCCTCCGCCGTGAAATTCAAACGCTGGAACGCCGTAAGTGTCCACGGCCCGACATCGCGGTGGTCGCCGCCGCCGCCGAATCCTCCACTGTAGTTTGCGCGGAAGCAGCGCGTGCCAGCGACGAGGGCGAAAAGACCGATTCCGAACGCCGCCGCGACGATCCACACGATGGCGCCGGCGGTTTTCTTGGGCTGTTGTTTGTTGTGAAGCTCGACGTCACTGCTTGCAGCGAGGGCCGCGCACGGTTTTGCCATAATGCCGCCGCAAAGGCCTTCGTTGCCGGTGAAGGATGATGGGTGGAAAGTTGATCCCGCCGAGGGAATTGGTCCGGTGAGGAGGTTGTAACTGACATTGAAGTTTTCTAAGGTTGTGCAATTGTTGAAATTCGAAGGTATGGTACCGGTGAGAAAGTTGTGTGAGAGATCGACGTCCGTGATGGACGGAAGAGCAGAGATTTCCCAAGGGATTATACCTGTGAGGGAATTGTGGCTCAGATTCAATTGAAGGAGCTTATCGCAGTGGCCGATGTCCCAAGGGATGGTGCCATTCAGAGAGTTTCCATGCAATTCGATTCTGTAGATGTTCTGGCACCCAATGAAGTCTGGGATTTCGCCAATTATTTTTGATGAACTTGCGGAGAAAATCTGTAGATTGGAAGCGTTCCAGATGTTACGTGGTAATCGGCTTTCAAAAGAATTTCCAGAGAGGTTCAAGTACTGTATTTTAACTGCATTGCCAAAATCTTCAGGAATTTGACCAACAAAGTTGTTGTTGCTCATATCAACGAAGGTCAGGTTTCGGAGGAGACCAAAACCTGATGGAATCGAACCATTGAGTTGGTTGTTATGGATTCTAACCCTCGTTAGTGAAGTACAGTTCACGAGTGATTCAGGAATTGCACCCTCAAATTTGTTGCCGAAGAGTATGAGCTTAACGAGCTTGTTTCCTTCGCAAACACTTGGTGGGATAGGACCAGAAAGTGAATTGGTGGAAACATCTAGTTTCTGGAGTAAACCATTTGAACCAAGCATAGGTGGGAGAATCCCAGTAAGAGAGTTGTTAAATAGTTGCAGAGTATCGAGGTAGGGAAGTTCACCAATTCCTTGAGGTATTTCACCCGTCAGCTTGTTCTCCATTAAGCTCAAAATGTTAAGTTCCTTCAACAAGGCAACTTCTTCAGGGATAAACCCAGTGAGCTCATTATCTGACAAATCAAGAGCCGTGAGTGCTTTCAGATTGCCTAAACTTGACGGGATTTCCCCAGTGAACCGATTCTTGAACAGCAGCAGTGTTTCCAGCATGGGCAAGTTTCCTAGTTGTGGAGTCACAGAGCCAGAAAGATTAGCAGAAGAGATATCTAAGTATTTTAGACCAGCCAAAGAAGTGAATTCCTCTGGTATTTCTCCAGAAAACTGGTTGTATCCAATTTCCAAGCGTTCAAGCTGTGATAAGAAGCCTAACTGAGGTGGTATTGGACCTTCCAACACATTTCCAGCCAAATGAAGAACCTTCAATCGTGGGAAACTGCCGTAACCTGAAGGAATCCTGTCGCTGAAGTAGCTCCCACCAAGGTTGAGCTGCTCAAGAAACCTGAGTCTGATGAATTCTTGAGGTAAAGGGCCAACGAAGTTGTTGCTGTAAGCATTGAAGATTCTCAAGAACTTGAGCTTTGAAATCCCAGGTGGGAAAGTTGAGTTGAAGGAGTTGTGGCTGATATCCAGAGTCCTCAGCTCAGTGAGTTCAAAAACTGCTGCTTGGAAACTTCCGCTGAAGCCATTCCCACTTAGATTCAAGTGGTTTAAGGTAGTCAAATACCTTATTTCCGGTGAAACTGTTCCTGAAAGGTTGCGATTAGAGACGTCAATGGAGGTGATTTGAGCTGTTTTTGAATGGCATGTAATGCCTGACCATGAACACCAAACAGGGTCCTGGAAATTAGAATTTGAGATGGGAGAAGAAGGGTCCCAGTCATGGAGTGCATTTAGAGGGTCTTTGAAGGAAGATTTGAGTGAAAGCAGAGAGATGAGTTGGATGGGTGGAGTTGAAGAAGCAGAGAACACTAGGTATATTTGGCAGAAGAAGGAGAATGCGAGAAAGAGAAGAAAAGATTTCATGGTTTTGGGGCTGTGGTGAGTGAGAGCAGGGTGGTGTTTTGGGAGGCAAATTTAAGGGAATGAAGATTTGAATGATGAAGAGGATTGCTTTTTTGGAGTGCTGGGTGCACAGGGAGTTTCATGATGATGAATTTCTTCAGTGGGTTTTGTAGGTGGACATGAAAGAGAGAGAATGAACTTCCTTCTACTTCATCTTCTAAATCCCTCTCTACTCAGTACTTCTCACCACTACTGGTAGACTCCTTTATTTGCAGCCCCAACCCCTCTCACTTTCACTCTCCTAGATTTCTTTCTTTATTTTGCCTCAGTATTCTACCTTTGTCTGTACACAGCGCTAACTGTTTATTTTCTTGGAATTCTTTTCCCCCTTTTCTTTTTTGCTCCCACTTTTCATCATTCCCTTGTTCCCTTTTCCTTTGGCTAACAAATTGATAAATATGTCTAACAGTGATCATTGTCTCTCGCAGGATCCAAGAAAGTCCCACATATATTCCCCTTCTCCCCATACTATAATTTAAAATAAACCCATTTTTCTTTTCCTTTCGTTCTCATTGTTTCCTGTTTGGCCACATTAACAATTCTCTTTACTTACATGTCCAGTGAGGCTTTTGTCTGTATTATTTCTTGATTACACATGTTTATCCACTGGGATTTACTTTTATCACACACTCCCATTTCTTGATCCACTGGGGAGTACACGCTAGTTGGTATATAAAACAAATCAAAATTTGCACGACAAACATATACTACTAGCTTTCATCATAATGTGAACTGTTATGTACTAGAAGTTTCAGATTTGCATTGAATTCACTATAACTTTTATTGTGAGTATCAATGCATTCATATTTAATGTATGTGCTTTTTGTTCCCACCTCTATTTTTCAAATGTTATTTCAGGCACCGGCTCTGTCTTTTACATTCCCTGGTTCCAGCATGGAGATTCAGGTCAGAACCTGGTCCTAAACAAAGAGGTATGGACCACAAAATATTCTTAAATGTTTTACTAGCAAGTCTTGAGAATTCCAATCAAACAAGGCATTGTCTATTTATTTAAGAACCGGTCACTACCTTATATTAAATATGGAGATTTTTGGGACCAAGTTTTGGTCGTCATTAGACTCTTATTTGCCCATAATGGATTCAAAGCTGTGGCTATGTTGCCAAACTTTTTTTTAGTTAGAAAAAATTTCTCAGACCAGCCACAACATGACAATCGGCACAAAGTTCCAATTTTCCTATCTCTTCTTTTTGTTCTTTTTAAAAAACTTTCATTGTTTTCTGACAAAACTTGCTCTAGTGTGGAGGCAAGCCTATGCTCATTAGAAAACACATGCAAATAGTAATTAAAAATAATTTGATGTATCCGAGACTTGGCAGCTTACACATCTCACGTTCTTCCTGTTTTGTTGTACTGAGAATGATTAGGTACGAAACTGAAAAGAAAATAATGGTGTAAATGAAAGTAAACATTAAATAATTATATTTGATATAATATTAAAAAAACAATTTGAGCATCGTTCTATTTATATATTTGACAAGATAAAAGCAGTGCATGAATAAATAAAATTATAATAGTGCTAGAATGAAAAGAGAACAAAATTCACATAAACCAAATATAATATTCAATGAGTCTGTTTTTTCAACCTCCTATGCAATGGGGCATTATAGTATTCAATTTCTCATGTTTTCATATCAAGTAACGTACCATTATTTACTTCATTGGCTAAAAAAAAAAACGTACCATTCTTTAGATTGTACACGGCAAGTAATTAGACATATTTTCTATGCATTTATACCCATTCTATACAAAAATAAAATTATATTGTTTATGACTTATGAATAATGTGATTTTTCTAAATTTAATTATTTATATTGGTGTGGTCATTCATATATTAGTATGTTGATTTTTGTGAGGACAGGCCTTACAGAAATGTATATAACAATACTTTAAGAGTTCATTAGAGATGTGTTGCCCATGTGTGTGTAAATAAATAAAATACATGTACAAGTTCTTTTACATCCTTGGATTCTTTGTCATTGTTCGAAAGAGCAAAATTGAAAGATGAGTGGTTAATCATTTATAACAATAATTTTTTTTTTAAAAAAATAACCCTTAAAATTATCCAAATTTTCCTCTGTAATTATGGAAACAATTAGTGTAAAACACTCATTTAAAGCAGAGTGATGCATGCATGCTTGACTAATAAATACTATAATTTTAAATGGGGAATATACTTATAGATTTTGTCGCTTTTGGAGCACAGTTTTGACTTAAGAAAAGTAATACCATGATGGGCAATTATCATTAATTATGTGAGTAAAGTAAAAGGAAATGTTATTGATATAAGAATAAAAGCTTCAAACACAATCATCTTCTTTCCGTTTTCTTATTCAGTTTTTGCAAACCGCCATCCAACATCTTTTTTCTTCCTTTAAAGTTCATGTCTCTCAATTATCTTTATTGTCTATATTAAGTACTATAGCTTCTTACACCTAACCTTGATTATGCTAGTAGTAACTTTTTATTATGCAATAAAATTGAATAATTGAATATAACGTGATTTTGCAATCCCAAATTTTGAGTGATATGATCATATTTTTTATTGGAATTCAGTATAAATATCTGTCTTTAGTATATGCAAAAAAAAAAAAAAAAAAAAAGCCTTACCTCTGGTTGAATCCAACAATTCTCTAATATGATTTAGTTAGATAGTCATATAAAAAAGATGTTGCCTTTATTTATAGTTTTGTCAAAAATATGTGATAGGTCGTGGTGGAGGTTCAAGATTCAAAATTCTTCATGTAACTCCAAAGACAAGAGGCATCAATATTTAGAATAATGAAGGGTATTCTAATATCGTTTGGTAGGAATAATAGAATGAGTTTGATATAAAATAGTTTTTAAAAAAATCAATTTTAGCAGTAAAAAAATAGAAATTTTTGAATTTTTGAGATAGTAATAAAATTTAGATGATAATAAAGATATAACATGCATTATATACTTTCATTTTGTGTCATAACAAAAGCATTTTCTTGAATCACATACCAACAATAATTGCAAGATTATGGTCAAATTCTAAGTAATTTTAGAAGATCATGAGCACAGCGTGATTTCGTTAATTTAGATTTATATTACATTAAAATCATTATCTTGCATAAATTATTCTAAATAATTTTTTAATTATCTAGTTATTATTAATCCCTATCAAATAGACTTTAATTTGAAATTGAACATCATGAATACACTCCACATGTGGATATGATTTGAATAAGACTATTTTTATTTATTTCTTTTTGTACAAAATATTCCGTAGCTCAATCAAAACATCTCTTATACTTTCAATTTATCTATTTGAATTTGATTCTGGATAAAGTGCAAGATATAAACTGAAAGCAAACATGTTGATGGAAAAAATCAAGGGTATAAAAAAAGAAAAAAAAAATCAAGAGAAATACTTTTTATACATTCGTAGATCATTTAAAAAACGTCTCTTGTTTTCTTTAAAAAAGAAAAATTAACTTATACTTTGTGTAAAAATATAGTCAAAATTTCCTTACATAATAACAAAATATTGTTGGGGAGTATAATTATAAGTTTGCTTGATTTAAGTGTAATAAGAGAAAATTTTTTATTGTCTATAATTATAAATTGATTACATGTATATGATGATTGAGAAAAAAAGAATATATGTTTTAAAAATGACCTTCTAATTATCAAATTCTTCTTCTTATAATAATTTATCATTTTTTGATGTATGATTATACGATCATAGGTTGAAGACAGCGAGTTGATTAGAGAAACTAAAGGAAGTAGCTTTTCGTCATCATTTGTGATGAAGACAATAATTTGGGCCAAAATAATCGAAGACAATAGTTATAAGAACAATAATTCAGGTTACTAAATTTGATAGAATTTACAAATTAACTGGAAATACAGAAAGTGATTTGTCAACCTCTTTTTCTCGTCGTCTCATGAATATGGGAATTTCATTTAATATTAGTATTATATTATTTTTATATTCATACACTCCTCACAATTGTTTCTTTATTCAGGCAAAAAAAAAATTGTTTCTTTATTGAGATTAATTATGCTACATAATTATATATTGTCCTTTTTTATTTTATATGAATTTGGTCATTTTATTTTCTTAATTTTTTTAAAAGAAATCATTCTTTAACATTTAGTTCCGAACACAAAGCTATCAATATTTATAAATTTATGAATAAAAATATTATATTTGGAGAACTTCACCAAAAAAATTACTCCCTCCGATCCTAAATATAGGATAAAGTTTGTAGTGCAATTTGTACTACAAACTTTGTCCTATATTTAGGACTGGAGGTAGTATATTGGAAGAACTACTTTCATTTTTAAATTATCAATGTTTCACTATAAAATGTAAATCCTAGTAACAAATGAATTGGGAAAACAAAAGGAAAGAAATAAAGAAGAGAAGAGAAGAGAAGAGAAGAGATGAATCATCGTGCATAAGAAAAAACAAATAAATTTATACTATAAATAAAGTACTAAACTAACTTTATGTATACTATAAATAAACTACTAACTAAGTACTTAAAAAAAATAAAACTGTTAACTCAAAATTTGACAAATAAATTTTAAACGTAAATAAGTGTTTTTGGCATGGAAATGAAAATAAGTCAAATGTACGGGATCAATTTAAAATAAAAAATCAATTTAGTATTTCTAGTTATTCAGATTATATGCAACGTATATGACTCCTACCAACTTATAGCCGTATGTGAAGAAGTATATTGACCATGTCATTTCTAGTTGAATGAACAAGTAAACAGGGTTATCTTTAATAAATTTAAATTAATTTTTTAAGGTTACCATTCCCAACTACGAAGATGAGAAGTTTAAGTCTTGTATCAAAAAAAAAAAAAAAACAGAGAGAGGAGTTTAAGTAAACTGTGAAAAATATGGATTCTGAAAAAAATAACTTGATATATAGTTAAAGGGAGGAGAAACTAACTTGTGGACTTATAAAGGTCCATATAATACACCAAAGCAGTCCTTTAACTATAATATTATTAGTCACAAATGAGGATTTTTTATCCCAATAATTATCATTTTTTAAAAAAATTATTATCAATTATTTAAAATTAATATTTCAATATCAGCGTTTTTTGTAACAACATCAAGTTTAGAAGACCGATAAAACACTTTATAAGATTAAGAGAGAAAAAGAAATTTTGTGTGAAGTTAAAGAACTAGATATGTCCATATACCAATTTTAGCATTCCTTTTTCTTGTTTACACACACACACACACACTGTACATGTTTTGCCACAATTGAGGTTTTTCTTGTCATCATGAGTTCCACGTTCAATACATATCACCCTTAAAAGAAGGGTCGTATAAGATCTTAAGTTTACTAACTATAACAGTTAAATTTTAATTAAGTAGCGTGTATGTACTGCTGAAAGTTATTTGGGAATGAAATTGACAATTTCACAGAAAAAACTTCCTTGACTTTATAAATTTCCTAAATTTGTGTAAATAAAGGATTTAGTATTACATATTTTGTGAAATCTACTAACGAATGTCATTACATATATATTTCATGTATATGTTACACTTTTGAGGGGGGGGGGGGAGTACAAAAATGCACTCATGAAAACACATGAGGAGCAGTTTTATTTAATATATCTCTTTGCAACAGAGCATCAATATGTTAAATAAAAGACGTCTCTCAAAATAATGTATAAATAAAGGAGTATAGTAAATAAAAATTCATGAGTTTTCTTATGGATCCCTAAAAACAAGCAAGTTACAAATAATTTTATGTTTTATATAGTACATTATATATATTGACGAATAATAAATAAACATGCATGTGTTTTCCGATGTATACAAAATAAATATTCTATAGATAATTGTATTTTTGTATGATACATTGACAGAATCTATTAATGAACATCTTGTGTGCTGTTCAGCTTCAATTTTTGTTTTTTTTTTTGGTTTATTTAGGAGGGAAACTTCAACAATAAATTTGATTTTATGCTATATTACCATCTGCGTAGGTGAAGAGAACTTTTCATGTCGGTTTGTGAATGATTGTTAAGGAAAATATAATGTTATGTCTTAAATTTATGTCGATTACTTAATTGAACAATATGGGACTTCTTAGGATATAGTATACCTTTGGCTTGAGTAAAGTGTGACTTCTTTTAATGCATGCCAAAACTCTAACACTGAACCTTATTCATAATCAATAAAACCCTCCAACGTAACGACCATATGCTTGGGGGAATTTTCAAAGATATCAAATATATAATAATTTGTCCAAAAAAATATATAATAATTTATATATAATTAAACTATGACTTTGGATTTTACCTTCAAAAATTAAACCAATTATGGATAAGTTGATCGGCTTGATCCTCACGCTCATTCTCTTTAATTAACACTACTTTAAAATTTTTCAACTCTACATATACACACATTGGATGCAAAGATATTTAATTTCTGATATCTACAAATATTGTTTTCTTGCATGCTGTTTCCCATTCCCTTAATTAAGAAAAAAATACAAGAAAAAGTGAGCAAGCAAAGAAAGGAGCGGGAAGAAGGCGAAATGTGAAGATTGATGAGACCCTGTCATATATAAAATTTAGGGTTAAGATATGATCAATATTTTGAAGTATTTTTTTAAGAGCATCTAATGCCTTAAAGTCTTTTGTGGTGTACCCAGTATCTCCAAAGCATTTTTTCTGGTGCATCTAGTATCCTAAAGTTTTTTTTTTCAAGTGCATCCAGTATCATAAATTATTTTTTTGATGCATCCAACGTCCTCAAGTATTTTTTTTAAGTATATCCAACACCTTAAATTATCTAAATTATTAAGTATAAAATTGTACAAAAAAATACTTTAGGGTGATGAAGACGTCTAAAAACATATTTCAGAGTGCTGGATGCACCTTAACTCGAAAATTTATGAAAGAATATTACATTCTAATCTAATTTGTTTATTTTTCTTTTTTCTTTTTGAGTTTGCATGGCAGGCATATTGTCCGAGTTGAGGAGCGAACCCCAAACCTAGTGCAGTTAAGGGTTTATTTGGTATGAGGGATTTGGAGAGAAGGGAAGCGGAAAGAATATTTTTATGAGTTGGATTTAAAAAAATTAAAGAAGAAGGGTTACAAAATTTTAATTTAGAGAAGATGTAAAATAAAAGAATAAGAAAAACTAATTAAAATCTTTTAAACCCATTTTTTTCATTTTTGAAAATCCAACTTAAAATTTTTTTTCCTCCGCCCACTTTTCCTCCCTCCCCTCATACCAAACAAGCGTTAAGGGCTCATCTTGTACCACCGGATTGAAAGATCTATGTTAATCTAATTTGTTTTAATAAAATTTTAGATTTTTTCCAAAATTACCATGGCAAAATATAGTGTGGATTTGTTCATTGTCATATAAAGTTGCAGTCTAAGTTTTTTTTTTTGAATAAATTAGTTTTTAATTATATTATATTATTTTAATTATGATTGAACTTAACTTCATTTGACCATGACCTCAATTGGTTTAATAATTGGTTCAATTTTTAATATCTTGGTTATTTGTACAACAAATGTGCATCAATCTCTTTAAAATACCTATTCGATTATTTAAAACTAGTATCGTTATTATTATTATTATTATTTTGTAATATATCTACAATTGATAGGAACAGTTTGAGAACAAAAAAAGCAGAAGATAAAATGAATTATATTGAGGAGGGGCTATAGTGGGGGAAATACTGTAATGGCATGAAGGACTAAAAAACCACCTATAACTTCTTTTTGTATCTTTGGTTTTTTCACTTTGCAAGTTCAAGAATCTAGATTCCAACATAGTTTCATGATCAAGTATGGCCTTGGTAGAATTTTTGAGTATTGTAGGTATTTGTCTTATTAGTATGGGTCTCCCAACTTAAAGATGAATTTAAACCCATTTCATTCAAACCCATTTTGGGTAAATGTCCATTGCACCTCCTTTGAGAGTGAGTGAGCTTATTGGCATAAGCTGCTTCAACAACTTGTTGGATTCTTCTTTATACGACACTATACAAGGATTCTTTAAAGAAAGTAGTACTTGCTCATGTGAAGTGGTTGGATACTTGGATCTATTCTACTCCACGTTTGTGGTTTGATGTTAGGGTGGCTATAGTAGATGTGTTGGAACGTTATATGTTTTGTCTTGTATGTGGTTGTAGGGGATTGCGTCTTATGTATGCTGCTGCTTTATCCGTGACTATAATTATGTAATTATCTTTTTACTTTTATATAATTAATATTTTATAAATTGTATTATTTACACATGAACACAATTATATATACATACTGATATACACACATACAACAAAGTCGTTGTCGTTCGCCATCGTGCTCAACAGAGCTGTTGCCATCCACCGTCACCCTCAGCAGATGGCAAATTTGGTTGGCGGACTTCTACTCTTGGCAGAAGAGGAAAAAGAGGATGAATCGAGAGAAGTTCAGAGGTAAAAAACGTTTTTTTTTTTCAATTGGGGTATTTTGTTAAAAAATTGTCATGATAAGATTTTTTTGTCATACTCAAGCTGACTCAGCAATTTAATAGTCAAACTAAGAAGTCTACTAGGCTTGGATCAGATTGTTCCATTTAAAAAATTTTAGGAGCAAATTTGTACGATAGATAAGTTTTAGGATACTGGTGCACTTTAGCCTAAACAACTCTGCCCACTCATTCATACATGGAAAATGGAAAATGGAAAAATAGTGCCTATTTGTTTTCTATTTTAAATTTTGTTTGTTTCAAAATTGTTTTACAAAAATGTTTTTAAAAACAAGTTTTGGAAGAAAAAATAAAAAAAAATCTAAAATCATTCTAAAAAATCACTTTTAAAAATAAACCTACTGAAACTAGAGGGTGAAACTTCCATGAGAACTCAAGTCCTCAAATAGAGAAAAAGTCATCGGATATAAAATGGTTTCCCAATTTTCCCAAACAAAAAATAACAAATACCCAAAAACAGGCCAACATCTAAAATTGTTTTTGTTTTTTAGTTTTTAAAAACACTTGGCTAAAAACAAATTACTAAACAAGTTTTTAAATTTTCTTATTTTTTTTAAAAAAAATATTTTCAAAATAAGAAAAAAAAAAAAAGTTAAGGTCATAAACACCTTGTTGTCTTCCTCTTTTGTTTTTTCTTTTGGGAAAAGAGAAAAGTTATTTAAAAGATTATCACATTTACAAAATAGTTAAAAAAGGGGGGGGGGGAATAAGAAAACACTTCTTGAATTTCAAAATCTCAAATTGGTTTTGTTGACAATAAGAGTAATGGGATTGGCAAATAGAGTATAACAATTGACAACTGAAGTTTTTGGGACATCACTGATTTAAGATTTTGAAATTCAAGTGATATTTATTTATCATTTTCCCTTAGAAAAAACTGGAAGAGATCTCTGTTTGAACACAAACTCAATACATCATTATCTTCTTTTATATATGTATATATTATTCGATTTATAAATAATATAATTTATCATAAGTTTTATATTTTATCTTGAATTGCTCTTGAAATATTTATTTATTTTTAATTTCTCAATTACGTTTTTTATATGGCCCCGTTCCAAATCAAATATCCTCTCGCTCTCTTTCTCTCAATTTCATTCTCTCTCTTTTTAAAAAAACTAAAAGATTTATTTTATTTATTTTTCATTTGATAAAATATGATATTTTCAGCACAATTTGATAAAATATGATAAAAATTATATTTTTATTATATATTATTATATTTATTATTATTTACGTAATGTTATTAAGTATTAAATGTGCATTTGAACCATATAAACTAATCAATTTCAAAATTTAATATATGAAAAATCATTTCATTTGTAATATTACTATTAACAAGAAATAGCACCCTCAAAATATTTTTGACTATAACATATTAACATGTCAGGCGTACTATGTTTTTTTTCTTATACGTTTCTTCTAAAAATTTACCATCTACTAACATATATATTAGCAGTCAAATAACTCACATCAATGTTTTATTTAAAAAATTACAAAACTTGTATTTTGTAAACTGCACAAAGAATACAGAAATTCAATAAGGGAAGGATCTATTGACTTTAACAAATTTTTTTATAGAAAGTGCACAATTCAAAATTAAATAATACTACAAAAGATTAAAAAAAAAGTAAAGAGCCTAAACTTTGAGATGCGTTGCCAATCTTTTGTCTAAATTTGATGTATGTGATGCAGGCCATATATATATAATGTTTGTTATGGAACCATTCACTTCTGGCTGGGTATATTTGGATTTAAGGTTTGTTAAGCATTCATTATTAGGTAAGAATAAGGTTAAAAATAAAAAGAAAATGAGAGAACAGGACCACAATTTCCACAATTTCACCAAATTTAATCTAATTTACTCCAATATCTCAAAATAATTTTGATTTTTTTTTATCATAACTCACGCACACGTTATATATACTATTCATGGAGAGTTTGAACTCATAGCCTCGCTCTCACATGTAAAAGAGTCTCAATAGAAATATGTATACTTAAAATTATTGGCACAACAAGGCATATATTACTTTGAAAAAAACTTAGCATATAGATAATGGCCCTATCCTGCATCAATAGAACATTTTATATGCAAAGATCACACGACAATGAACCTATCTTGCTTGTAAACTTTTCATTGGGTTAGAATAATCATGCAAGTTAGTACCCTCATGATTTTATTATTTTTTCCCTTTGATTGCAATTTTTAATTTTAATATGATAAAAGATTAAAGTAGGTGGCATTATTGTGAATATAATATGATAGTTTAGTGGAAAATTTATAAATTTAGGTAAAAAAATTAATTTTAATTTTAATAAGATAAGAGAAGAGGTGTACGTTTAATAAAAATTAGGAAAAAATTGCGTAATTTGCTCTTAATTTTTGGAAAAATATTGTATAAGTTTTTAAAACAGAGAAAGCATTTGCATAATTTCATTAAAATTAAAAAAATGTGCCAAGTTTTGAGTTGAAAACATAGAAAACTTTTACCAAATTTCGATAAAATTCGAAGGAAGTTGTGTAATTTATTTAGTTATTTTTTAAAAGAAAATTTATTATTAAATTCTAAGAGACTCATTATTAAACTTTGGAATAATTACAGTTAACTTAAAAAAATACTTTTAAAACTGTTATTTACATAAAATTAAGTTTGAACTTTGAATTTCATACTCTCTTGATCTATATTAAACGTACACCTCCTCTCTCCAAAAATAGTAAATTTACCTTAGCATGATAGTTTAGTGGGAAATTTATAAATTTGGATAATAAATCAAATTGAAATATTACATTTAAGACTAAGGTAAAATTAATATTTTAGTCCTTCAACTTTTAATTCATTTATGCTTCAGTCTTTTAACTATGACTTGATGCCATTCAATGCTTGGACTTTTGACTCAGTCCTTTATCTTTTCATTTTTTTAAATATTTTTATCCTTGTCATCTACACCTTATTGCAAGTCATCCTATGTGGCAGAATGGGTAATAAAAATATTTTCAACTCAGCTCCACATAACCAAAGAAGGAAGACCAGATAACCTGGACAAAGTGGGAGAAAGAAGGTTAAAAGAAAAAAATAAAAAAAGAGGCGGTACAATGAAGCATAGTATCGCCATTGTTCCTTCTCCAATCTTCACCAGCAGCATATCATGGAGAGCGAGGAAGGTTATTATAAATAATGATATTTTTCATTCACTAATTTGAATAATCTTATTTATGGCCAAAAAAAAAAAAATTGAATCATCTTATTCATCTTCATGACCTTTCTAATATCCAAGTGCGTTGCACAAATAGTGTGAAACGACCATTAACAAAAGGATTAAAAACAGACTCCATTAGTCCAGACATAAAATCACAGTGCACATAAGAACGTATATATGTTAGTTAAATAATTTTGGTCACAATCGTCGATGTTAATTACTTCCTCCGGTCCTTAATATAAGACATATTTAGGGAGTTGATTTTGATTCTAAATATAAAAACATATTTTTTTTTATATTTATCAATCTTTTCCTAATTTACCCCTTTTGATGCTCCCTCAATAATAATCAAAGAGGAGAGGGAATAAGGGAATTAAGAAAGATGATTAGGGTGTTTTAGAAAATATATATCATATTAACTAACTAAACTAACTTCTTTAATTTAATTTAATTAGAAAAATATGTCTTATATTAAAGATCGGAGGAAGTAAAAAGAAAATTTTATCGTTCTGTTATAAGTGTTATAAGGCCAACTATAGTATGAGAGTGTTAACTTAAATAGGACTGAGACTATTGGTTTTTAAAGGCACAGCATAATCATAAAATAAAGTAAGAAACGGGGACATCCCCCTTGAATATTTTTTGTAACATGCTTTCAGCCTGTGATAAATGCTCAATAAAAACAATAAGTTTATTGACTCAATTACATGATGTTCTTAGTTATTATTATTATCAAAACCTTTACAAACCTTTGTACAAATAAATTAAGATTAAATTAAATACAGAACTCCTTTCAATTATACTAAAGTTACATAGATTTTCCTCTAATTTAATAGAATATATGTCTGTATTTTAACAATATACAAGAGAGGAGGTGTACTTACGTTTAATAAAAATCAGGAAAAAGTTGTGTAATTTAAGCTTTATTTTTGGAAAAATATTGTATAAGATTTTAAAACAGAGAAGCCATTTGTATAATTTCATTAAAATTAGAAAAATGTATCAAGTTTGAATTGCGAACATAGAAAAATTTTACTAAATCTCAATAAAATTCGAAGGAAGTTGTGTAATTTATATAGTTATTTTTACAAAGCAAATTTATTATTAAATTCTAAGAGACCCATTATTAAACTCTGGAATAATTACAGTTAACTTGAAAAAATACTTTTAAAATTGTAATTTTCACAAAATTAAGTTTAAGCTTTGATTTTCAAACATAAAATATGGGTCATTATTGAGTGAAATTTTGAAAATTAAATCTATATAAAAGACATGAAATTATATATCTGCCTCGCGGGACTGACATAGCCCTACCCTTTGTCATTCTCTTTTCTATGATGATGAATATTGGACCAATATCTTCCATCCTTCTCTAACTTTACCCACATAAATTACTTCATAATTTCACAACATTTCAAATTCAAAATTTGAATAGTAACCATGCAATTCGATACATGTATTACAAAAAAAAAAAAAAAATCAATATGTAAAATTTATGAAAGAATATTTCATTGTAATTTTATTTTTTTCTTAAAAGATCAGATTTTTTTTCAAAAATTACCGTGGCAAAATACGTGTAAATTTTTTCATTATTATATATAGCTGCAGTCTAAGTTTGTTTTGCGAATAAATTAGTTTTCAAAGTGTATGTCGTTTGATTTTGGTTATATTTCCTTTTTTATGTTTAATTTATTTTTGTGATATTTGAAAACAAATCATTTCAATGGATAGTATTAAGTCTCACATGTTACCATTCAACTTTCTTTTTGTTTTTTTTTTAAAGTTAGTAGTACAGGGAGTTTCTCCAAGTCTGAGCGATGATTATGTGTGGTTTATACATATATATATATATATATATATATATATATATATATATATATATATATATATATATATATATATATATATATATATATATATATATATTTTTCATTTATTTATAGATTAATGTATTTTTTATTTAAATATTATTATTTTAAAGTCTAAATGTAAATATTTTTTGTATATTTAAACTATATTGTATTTTTTTCAATTATGATTGAGCTTAGACCATGAACTCACCTGGTTTAATAATTGGTTCAGTTTTCAATATCTTAGTAATTTGTAAAAAAATTCACATCAGTTTCGTTAAAATACGTATTCAATATTTTATATTTTTTTATAACATTCAATCTTTTATATTAAAAACTAGTCTCATTCATTTTTTTTCAATATCTAAAATCGATAAGAATAGTGTGAGAAGAAAAGTAGAAGATAAAATGAAATGAAGCAATATGGTTAGTGTTGAAAGAAAATCCTTCAATTTTTATATTTAAAGTCCCTAGGAGTTAGTATTAAATTAGCATGGTAATGACAATGATGAAATAATTTGGAGCGATAGTGAATAATTGAAGTGAATGTGGTAAAAACAAAGAGGGTCATAGGGAATAATTTAGGTCAGAGTGGTCAGAGTGAGATGAAGAAGGTACCAAGGAAAGAGGTGACAACAGCTCCAATCATTTTTGTTTGCTTTTTCTCAGAGTTCCCCCAAACGCAGACAAACTCCACGGCAAAGCTCTCAGTTTTCAATTTTGACGTTGGATCCTACCCCAAAATTAGTCGACTGATATTCATTTGTATATTATACTATATGCAAATAAACAATCATAAAACAATCCCAAAGGGATTGGTTTGACTGATAATAAGTGGTTCTTCATTCTCTGAAAAATTTTTAATCGTAGCTACCATAAATATTTGACTTTAGTTTAATCATAGGAAAAATAAACAAAAACAAGAAATCAAATCCCAAGGGAAAAAAAAAAAGGGTAAAAGCAGACACAGCGGATAAGAAAAGGAAGCATGGGATATGGAAGTGCATGGGTGTAGAATGTGGGATGGGGCAGAATTTGTCGTCGTAGCTAGGTAGGTCAAATTTACAGATACCTCAATTATATAACCCCTCTCAACAGTAAAATTACTGTTCTCTTTACTTATAATGAGCAAATTTTATGGATTTTCAGTTCACTGACATCAAATTAAAATAATTTTTTATTATGAAGAACAAAAGTAAAAAGTAGTGAATTACACGAACTGACTTATTCTGTAATTAGTTAAACTTATGTAGATGGTTAGCTTTTCCAAACTAACATATAAAAAATTGTACTATAAATAGATGGTGTCTTGGGTAATTACCCATATTAGTGTTCATTTGGAATAGTTTATTTTTAGGTAATAAGTGCTTATAAATCGTGATTCACGGTATACGAGGTAAGTATGTGAGAGGGGTTTTATCTCAGCTTGCATAATAAGAACTTATTGTCCAAAAATAAGCCCAACCAAACACACACTTAATCGAAGACTAATCGTGATTTGATTTTCTACAACATTTATAGTTATAGCTATATTATTTCTATTCTTTATCTTCAATTAAGGGTGTGCAACTTTTTCCCGTTCCGGTCTTCCCGTCTCGATCTCCAGCAAATCGGGACGGGAAAAATTCGGGATTGGGAATAGGACTTCCCAATCCTGAAAATATATTATATATATATATATATATATATTATGTATAATTTTTTAAAATATTTAAGAAAGCAAGACCAAATACAAAATAAAATGTGAAAATCCCTAACACCCTCAAGGTAATATCTATTCTTTTAGTTAATTTTATTTATTATTTATTAAATAATTCTAATTTTTTGTTCTTGTCTTTGTGTTTTTTGTAGCTAAATCGACAACTTTAAGCATGTATTGGACTAATGATATATTTGTATAGGACTAATTTAGTACAATATAATATTAGACAAATTATATATTTATACTAGACTAAAGAAAATAAAAAAAAAAATTAATATAGGATTTTTTTTAAAAAAAAATGAAATATGAGATCGGGAAATTCTCGATCCCAAACCTTTCTCGTCCCATCGGGACGGAAAATTTTAGGGATCGGGATTGAGAATGAAAATCATTCCCAAACCCTTCTTGAGATCAGGATTGACATTTCCCGATCCCGAACACCCCTATCTTCAAACCCCTATCTTCAACAACAATGTTGTATTGGGCAGGTTGTAGGTTCAATTTCACATAACTGGTTTTAAAAAAATTTAGAAAAATGTAAAGTCGATCCGCACTTTTTTGACAAGAGATGCTTGTATTACTCTTTAGCATGAAAATAATTTATATAATTTAAGAAATAGGGAAATACGCGTGTGGTTCTCATTCTGTCTTGTTGTTTTGAAATTCCCTCCTCTGTTGGCATGAGAGACAAGAAAGAAGAGATGGCAAAGCTGTAAAAAGGAGAAGACAGCATGCACATAGATAAGACGCAAAAGAATCCCTGTTATCATGGCAAGCTAGCTAGCCGTGTCACTTCAAATGAATATATATATATATATATATCATGAAATTTAAGCCTAACTTGCGTTGGTTAATTAATCAGACGAATGTATCAACTTCTTAACTGGCATAACCGATTAGATAGACTGGGTTAAATTTTATATTTTTTTATTACTAAGTCTGAAAAATGTGGTTTTGAGTTTAAGTACTTGTTGGTTTTAGTTTTTTAAAAGTTGTTTTCCAATTTGAAAGGTAAATATATATGTCAAAGGAATTTTATCTCAACTTATAGAAAAATGGCTTCTGAAACTACAGTTTGATTGTTTCCTAAACATGTGCTTAAAACTAAAAGCAACAATGTGAGATTTGTGTTTTGCTAACTCTGTTTAATTTATCTCATTTACTTGTGTATTAATGTATTTTTATTTAAATATTTTTTTTTCATGATTTTGTTTGAATATTTTTATACATTAAATTAAATTAATCATGATTGAGTTTACCCCTATTTAATCATGGTTAGACTTCTAACTCTGGAACTATCGTCTCAATCAGGTATAATTATTGATCCTGTATGCTACATTGATCACACATACATACATATATATGAGTATATATATAGTGAGTGAGAGAGAGAGAGAGAGAGAGAGAGAGAGAGAGAGAGAAGGGGAGGCAAGAAATGATGAAAAGGCTGAAGGAATGACATAAGGCGGTGGGAATGAATGAATGCATTGGGGTCCATTTATATATATATATATATATGTGTGTGAATACAAGCACCCCACCCACCCACTAACATTCCTTTTGCATTTTCTTACTGTCCTTTTCCTCTTTCACTTCATCCTTTTCACTCCTTCCTTCCCTCCCTCCTCCTCCTCGCTTAACTATCTAACTCTTTCTAATATTAGTAACACCACAACCAACATATACGTACCGTTTCTGATATATGATATAATCCTGAGTTCAATACTGTTTTTGGGTATATATGTTGTATGGTGTATTTATATTGTACATGTCACTCTATATTTACATGTTACTTGTCGATAGTGGTCCATGTTTTTGAGTTTCAAGTGTATGTGATCCTTTGTGAGTTTGTGTGTATATATATATATAATTAAAATCGAAGTGGAGAACATAATTATTAGGTCTGAAGAGAGGGCATGCATATATAATTAGCCTTTTTCGTCTATAAGTCAACACTCATCATCACTGGTTTCTTCTTTCTAGCTTCTTCAACAGTTATTTGCATGGTTGTTGAACCTGGACGGGACCGGCCGGTCTGGCCCGGAAACCGGCGAACCGGCCGGTAAACCGGTCCGGTCCGGGTTGACATTTTTAAATTTTCTTTAAACATTTTTCCTTTAGAATTTTATACTATAAGTCTAAAATTTTTAATTTCTCACCGGTTTGGTCCCGGTTTAGCTTTAGTTTGGCCCCGGTTTGATCCACTGACCCTTAACCCAGTACCCCGACCGGTTCAATGCCTGGTTCGAGTTTTAATACCTTGGTTATTTGAGGGTTCATGTCTGATATATATTTTCATTTCAGTTTGAGTGATCACTACAATTATTCATTCTCTTGATCCTTTTCTATATCTTCTGTTCTTCACAAAAATATAATCTATTATTAACTAACAGATAAATCTAAGAGCTAGTAAAATGTACACCCCAACATATTGAAACAAGTGCGCGCGCACAATCTCTCTCTCTCTCTCTCTCTCTCTGAGCTCTCAAAACTACACTGAAATTTGAATGGGAATTCGATGTTGGAATGTCAGGTGGTGGATTCTAGGGATATCCTCTTAATAAAGGGTCTCCCAATCACTTTTCATTATTATTTCAGTAAATTTGAAAGTTACATTAGCATGCAAAAATGTCTTCACTTTTTTTTTTTTTTTTTTAAAATCAAATAGCCATACTATCACTATAAGCTTTGTTTAGTTATCATGCGGAACAGTACCCCAGAAGTAATCTATAGTAAAAAAGGTAGAAGCAAGAAAAGAAGAGTTACATTGAAAAGGACTTCAGATTTTTTCCTCATTTAACAAAAGGCAGAGTGGAATAATAGAGATTAAACAGAGGGAAAAGGGGGGGGGGGGGATATAAGCTTAGGTTCTTTGGCTAGAATACATAAACATGGGTTATCATTAAGATTTAAAAAGTATGCCATCCTTTTATATATGTAAAAAAGTTAATGATGATAATAAGAAGAGAACGATCCATGCGAACAATAACATTTTACCACCTGAATGTTCTATAATCATAAAAATTGATACAATAAATTAGATCGCTTCAGTTAAGTAGTTAATCTTGTCAATTGCATGATTGAACAATTTTGACCATTAAATTAATTTGATCTAATAAATAGTTCAAGTTTCAAGCTTCGTTTTATTCATTTTCATAATATGATATCTTTGAATGTCATATTTCTTTTTTATAAACAATAATTCAAAGTGATTAAAAAAACCTTAAAGTTTAAATATTTTAAATTAATATGTTTGATGAACAGTCCTGCTAGATCCTTTTGACTGAACAATTGTAAAATGCTATTAAAATTTGGCAAGTTATAATGAAGTAAAGAAAAATGTTTACAAAAGAAGAAAAGAATACCAACCAGAGTTGTATAGAAGTAATAAAAAAATTCATGTAGGAGAAGTGAACCTTCTTATTTAAGAAGCACCTCATTTAATTTATATGTCACCTTCGCACTCTCTTGATAAAATATTGTACTACCTCCAAGCCTGGCCTATTCATAAAAATAACTCTTCTAAAATGATCTTATTTTTTTAAAAAATATTTCTAACCAAAAAAACAAATTCTGCACTTTCTTATAATTAAGTCTGGGAGTAGTATAATGCAGAAAAAATTGCACATTAATAATGACTAATTGGAAAGTTTGCTTTAGTTAATTTCTGAGACCATAGTTGAATTTTAAGCGAAGATAATTATAACAGAGAGTACATATAAGAATAAAGGGTCCCATATATAATCATTGCGTGGCATGTTATGATAAAAAAGAGATGCTTTAAAACGAAGATATGTATTATAGATATATATAAATATAAATATATATATATATATATATATATATATATATATATATATATATATATATATATATATATATATATATATAAAGAGCACTGCCACTTATTTTGAGGGTATGTATGTGAAGAATAGATAATCAAATGATGTAGACCTTTTAAAGCAATTAGAGGATAAAGAAAAGAAACGAAGTGATGAAAATTAAAACCAAAGTGTTTTTTTTTTTTTTTGGGGAAGAAATTTCACTTCATTAATTAAGTTTTCCACACTAAAGGGAGGAAAAAAAATTGTTTCTTTCACGTTATGTTGTTTTTATTGTTAATAATTTATAATATGTAATTTATCTTTACATATTATAGTATACTTGCCTCCTTTCCATTATGATTAATAGTATATGATCACAGGCCAGAAAATCTATGAGAACAGTTCTTTTAAATTAGTATTAGGAAAATGATATAAATAAAGTAGAGTTTATTATATGCTTTACGACAAAATAAAATTAGGATTTGTGACGGTGCGCGCACTATTAATTAGTGACAAAAAGCCTGCTCACTTTCCTACTCTTTAAATAAAAGTATTAGGGCCAATGATTCTTTATTTACTGATTTTTATTTTTGTAGAAAAACTTAGTTGAGTCCCAAGACTTGTCAAAATAAGAAAAGGCCTTGCAACTAAATTATGTGTTGTTGGACAATATATTTTTGGAGGCTTAAACATATACTATCTCCTGGTTTTACTATTAGAGTCAACTAAGAGTTATGTTTATTTTTAAATATAATACCTCAATTTACTTTTTTTTCCTTAAATTTATATTTTTCATAAAGTTTTCTTATTGATTACATACATTAAAGAGTTTCTATCTAAGGGTGTTTATGATAATAAAAAAAATATTTTAGGAAAGTCAACTAATATTTGTTATAAATAACTAATATAATTAATTTTCCTAATCTATCTAAATTAGTTAACTAGCTTTTGTATTAAGGATTTGGGATAGTATATGTTTTTTAAACGTGCCATTTTATTACTTCTCACAAAGCATGTGTAAAAATGAGCGTCAGCCAATATTCAAACGCACTTGAACATGCAGAGACTCCTCCAATTGTGCCCCTCATTCAAAATTATACATTTTTTTATGAGGAAAAAATTTACTCCATACCTACTTAATTAAAAATAACAATTAGTGGAGGAGTTTGTTATATTTTTTTAAATATAAGATATCAATTTATTTTATCTTTCAAATTTATATTTTTTTTCCCTTAAACTCCTCTTGTTGATTGCGCATTTTATATAGAAGTAGTTTCTAATAATGCAAATGATAAAGGATATTCTAGGAAAATCAACAAACATTTTCTTGTACAAATTATTACTTATTTTATTAAGAAGTTAGTTATCTATGTCCAATCTATAGGAGTCATGAGACAAGTTTTTTCGTTTCTATATGCGCGTGTGTGTGTGTGATTGAATGAAGCACCTGATACAAACTTCAGACATTGGCAGTGAGACTCAAACCCTACTATAAAATACTTCTTCCAATATCTTTAATGTAGGGGGCCCGTAACATAAGTCACATGGTGGTTCATTAATAGTATTTTGTTCAAATATTATCCCTGCTACAATTTATAATTAATTGGTAGGAAAAGATTTCAAGAGTTGAAATCTCAGGTAGTGTTAAATAAAGTTAACGAATTTACCACAATTTTTTTTAGTTCTGATAAACTAATAAAAAATGACTATATACTAAGGAGGACAGGGAGTATATTCTTTTAATGTAAGCTCTTTCAGAACGTACTAATTCATGCACCAAAGGACGAAGAAGTAATCAGTGTTTTAGAAGCACAAACTTTAGTACACCAACGTCACTATTTGTTAAAAGAAGTGCTAACTAAAACTCCTTCAATAACATTTACGATATGGAGCTTTTTTTTTAATAAAAGATATTAATTGGATTGTTGTTTGTTGAAATATATGTATATGACTAATGGGGTTGGTTCCCGCAATGCTAATTCCTTACAATGTAGTGGATTAATGTTTGAATTTTTATTGGTAAAAGTGTTCATATTTGTTATCTGACAATGCATGTCTTGAACAAGATTATATCTTCATTGGAGGATGCCTGAGCTAAAAAATTAGATATGTGTACGAGTTGATATTATTTTTGTGGCTTAAAATTTTTAAATAATTAATTATCACCTATATGTTATATATATTTTTCTGAACTAATTCTATGGAAGAGAAGATATATAATGTTTCAGTCATACCTATATTTGACCTTAATAATCTTTTTTTTTTTTTTTTCCGTATGCGTTTGGTCATCGCATGCTCAAATGGAAGCCTTAATTTCTCCCTTCGTCCCTTGGCAGTATGCAAATAAGAGCTCGTTCATCTCTCTACTTGAATGCATGAACGTCAAAAAAAAATTTTAAAATTCAAACTTTATTTTTAAAAAATAGCTGATAGAATATATTATCTTCATTTTAAATTAAATTCTGCACCTATTAAAGTACAAAATATCCCAATATTAGAAACAACATAAAATAAAGTTTAAATTATTCAATTTTAATCTAAACATATAAGAAAAGATTACTTGAGTAAAGGTCACATGCATGATAAATCATGTCCTAGAAAACTACTTGGTAATACTGTATTTGTAGCTAAATTTAATGTTATACTAGTTTATTTAAAACGTGGCTAGCAAAGTAATGAAGGATGTGGGAAATTTGGATGAAAATTATCATTTTTATTAATTTATATAATTTAAATATTTTCCCTTTGAATAGTTAATAAGTCCAGTTTGAAATTAGTTTTTGAACCAAATTTAAGGAATGGAGGGTCGGCTTGAGGCCAGCCTCATTTTTGAGTTCTAAACTTGAAAATTATTATCAGCTTCCAACGCCGCGTCCAGTACTAAACCAGACAAAAGTTTATTTGTCCTTCCACTTTATTATAGGAGCATATTACTTATTATTGAGCCCAACTTTTCCGATTCATATGTAATGCCAACTAGACCTAAGAAATGCTAAAACTTAATTTCAGGAGCTATAATCATAAATTTCTTGGTTTCATGAACTATATATATTCTTCATGCTGCTTCGTATAAATCTATGTTTTAACTAATACTTTGACACCACATATATTAACCCAAAATCTAAAGATATAGAGTATACGAGTGATTTTTCACTCGTATACATATTTTCTAGCACAACTCTATTAATAAATATGGGGCTTATCCGTGCACCAAACAAAATCTAATCACACTTGACTTCCTACCACAATTTCAATTGAATCATATTGTCTTGTTCTAATTAATCAAAGGGCATAATGAAGAGCAAAAGATATTTTCAAAGATTTGTAATCATATCAAAAGAGGAAAAACGCGTCATGTGCAACCCATTAAAAAAAAAAAAAAGGAAAGAAACACAGAAAATGACTCTCTACTTTAAAGGACATAAAGGTATCAACCTTCATTATTATTTCTCATAATCACCATTCACTGTTCACTAGGCAACAACACAGCTCAATCAAATAAATTAAACTAAGCGAGTCACATGCATTGATAATTATTGATTGATATGAGTTTAACACATAAATTGTACTGATAATAACTTATAAATGATGTGATGATTAGTTTTGAGCAAATTATAATTTATTTTTATAAGCTGATCTATCTCTCCTTTGCATATGATTTATCTTGACATATAGTGTTTTGTTGTGCTGATTTAACGAATCAATTTTCGTTATTCATTCTTTAACTTAGAAGGGTTTATTTTAATAATTTCTTATAAAAATTTGAAATATTTTGTATGAATATAATTAACTTATACTCCCTCCAGTCTTTTTTATAAGTAATTTTCCTTCTCTTGGGGTTGGTAATTTTTATAAGCAATTTTCTCTTTATGTTTCAAAATAAAAACTGTCTTTTCCTTTTCTATCCCTATTAAATACACATCTTTATATTAATTACCTCCCACAACTAATTCTCTTTTATTACATATTAATTCTTTTTCATATTTTATATTCATACTCTCTCTTATTTGTTACTCATACTCTCTCTTATGCTCTTTTCATAAATAAGGGCATATTTAGAAGAAACATGACATTTTTTATATATTTATTGTTTTTAACTAATTTTAATTACAAGTTCGTTTTGTGCAATAAAGATAAAAGTTGCTTATAAAAATGACCGGAGGGAGTAACGCCTTATATATATATATATATATATATATATATATATATATATATATATTATACTATCATCAATATTTTTAAATCAAATTAATCAAATAATTAACCAGACATGTCATCTTCCAGAGTTTAAGAAATCTATGTCCAGTTTGATTCTCTATTTTCAGAATAATATTTTGTTTTGAAAAATTTAAAATATTATCTGGACAAAGTGTTTCAGGTCACATATATCCAAAAAAAAAAAAGTTGTTCTAAGAAAAAAAAACATCTTTTTAATGTTTTGTTATTTCTTGTTCTACAAAATTAAAACTTATAGGGGCATAGAACATTATACTTTCATCACTGACAATCATAATAATAAAGCAAACCATTCTTTTATCCTTCATTTTACTTTTTTAAATATATATTATTTTTAAAATAATGATACATACATACATATATATATATATATATATTAATTTTTTAAAAAATTGTTCGAAGAATATTAATAGAATTAAACAAGCCATGGTAATTATTATTTATTAGTGTTATTATTAGTTTTTTCAAAAGTACTTCTCATCCCAATCTCAATTATTTACACTCTTTTTTTCTTGCCAGAACCCAGAACTCAATGATTTACACTAGACCAAACGTGTTAAGCATTGAATAGATGAAGATATTGACTTGAATATTTATCACCGACGTTTACCAAAGAATCCAACCCCTCGAAATAGACTCAAATCAGCATCATTTTGTTTAAGAAGTTGGAACTCTTTCTTTGTACTATTTTCTTTAACTTTTTGTGGGATACTTATTTTCATGTCTGCATCTTAATCATAAGTTTCATATTTTCTGTTCTTTTTTAAGATTTCAAAGGAAAAAACAAGCTTAAAGTTACTATTGTTAGTCATCTTTAGCCACACTAATGTTGCCAAGCAATTTTTTTCCTTCAATAAGCTAGCGGTTGAGAATGAAATATTAGCATGAAATAATTAAGTTTCACTGAATTGTAAATGCAACCCAATATTTCTTTAAACTCAATTCAAACTAACATGAAAGTGTCTCTTGTACTTATATTTGCATTTCATCCCAACTTAAAGCAGGTCCAACAAACTGGTTACACTATCCTCTTCTACAAGATACTACAGCCTAATGAAGAACTATCTTCTTTCATTTTCTTTCTTGTATATAAATATAATCCATAACACAATAAAAAGACCAATTTTAAATTCTTATGATAGTTTTACAACTGTTGATGTTTTTTTTATTATTATAACTAACAAGGTCTTTTGTGTATTAATGGAGTCTAGAAAATTAGATGCTTTATTCATAACTGATTTATTTTTTTAAAATAAAATGATCAGAATGCCATTAAACCAACATAAAACGTCATTATAATACGGATTCTAAACAAGGACATGAACATAGAATATAAAGAAGTGGAGGGGATAAAGATTTAATGAACTATTCGAAAATTGACAAAAATCTATTCAACATAAGTGTAAGGTCTTGTTTGATGATATTGTTTTTTTTTTTTTGATACAAGGTATTGCAATTGCTTGATCCTTCAAAAGGTTGTCCGCAAGAAGAAATCTACCTTTTTCGAAGCTCATAGATCACATAAATAGTACAATTGGGTAAAATTTTATACTATATCTAAGTTGTTATTTTTTATCAAGTGTAATTTGAGTCTGTACATATTTTTTAATAATTAAACGTGTAAATATTTAATACTGTAAATCAATCAAAATGCAATCATGAAAAAAAAAATAGTGTTAATTCCCAGGATTTATCAGTCTCAGATGTAAGCCTTTTACCCAAGCCAATACTTAATTTGGGTCTTAAGCCCTTTTACACGTGAAGCCCAAATGTGAAGACAAGCCCATCCTATTATGGACCAATTTATAATTGGAGAAAAAATTGGAGCACTTTTTTTCAATTTTGTTGGGTGGGGTAAGCCCAAAACAAATCCATCTCTATTGTGTAAAAAGTTTAGCCAGCAAAGGTTGATAATGTTGGTAAAGAGGTTTGATTATAACTATAAAATTGTGCGTTCAAATCTTATTGATGTAAGAACCTTATTAATGGGCGATCTGTAAGTACCAAGTGTTCTTTGAGTTCGAATGCGTTCATTAGCCTTGGTGAGCCTTTGGGACTGAACTTACATAAACTTTTTTATGCAAAAAAAAAAGTTTACAATGTTTTTTATACAACCAAAAAAATATGATGGTGCTAGGAAAAAGATTCATGGGTACCATGTGAAGAAGTCGAACACTGTTATGGAAGCATTTAGGAGCTTAACGGCTGAAGTTTGTGTCAAATTTGAAGTGGGAAGCGAGAAATGGCAGTAAAGTGAGGTTTTGGCTGGAATGTTGGCTTGATAAAGAAGCCAAATTATGGTTGTTAAAGGTGACTGGGGAGAATGGTGAATGGGACTCTTGGTGGCTTGATAGTAAGTTGCCTGAGAATTTTGTGCCAAATATTTGTGCTTTGCCCCGACCTCGCGAGGAGGATGGAATAACATATAGAAGCCGAAATAAAATTAGATGTGGGTTTCAATATTTCTTAATCTTACTGTTAATATAAGACATATTTATCTAATTTAATTAGACTAAGGAAGTTAGTTAAATTAGTTAATATAACATGTATTTTCTAAAATACCTTAGTCATCTTCCTCAATTCTTTCATTCTCTCTCCTAATTGATTATTGGTGATTGATCATCAATAGTGGTAAATTAAAAAAAGATTGATAAATATAAAAATTATGTCTTATATTTAGAGCCAAGATCAACTACCCAAAATTATCTTGTATTAAAGACCCTAGGGAGCATCAAACTTTAATCTCTCTCTCTCTACGTATATAGACATATATAAGTATGTTTGTTTGAGCTTAAAAAAACTTATAAGTTGCTTTTTACGTAAATCGAGACACAACTCCTCTCACATACTTACTTCGTATACCGTAAATCACTATTAAAAAGCAACTTATAAGCAATCGAATCGCTAAACCAAACATACCCATATATTGCCTTTTGCTTTTGGCCACTGAAAGTATGCTTCATACCACAATCAAACCACTATTTCAAATTTTCAATAGAATTCATAGCTTGATAATTGTCAGTCTTGTTTGTTATCGATCAGTTTAATTTAACCAAGCATCTCATAAATTTGTTTAGTCAAGAATATTGCCACAAGATATAGGCATATAAGCATTAATTTTTGTACGGTTGAATACTATCAAGATATCAACAAAATCATCGGATTAACTGTAAGTAAATATTGCTCGAACTATAAATGAATTTCATGTCTTTAAAGGTGGAAATCTGAAAAATTTACCTGAACTAACCGTCTAATTCACGCTAACCTGGAATACAGGTCTGGATTTTGATTATAAGCACCACAACAAATAATACAAATGAAAGATAGGACTTAGGAGAGAGAGTAGCTTTAGGGGACCCGAACCGGCGTGTAGGCCGCCCTTTCGTGCCTGCAAGCTTGCCAGGTAAAAGAAGAAGAAGAGTATTTGGTATTTGGATAATCCTATTTTAATCTATTTAAAATAGTCCCAATCTAAATTCAGGCTTGCACTTTTAACATTTGGCCTCATTAGGGATTACTGAATGTTGTTAAAAGATCATAATACTCCTTCCATCATATCATGAATTATCCACACATTCTGTCTTCACTATTTGAGACCACATATTTTCATTTGCCAGACATGGAAATTAGAGAGGCATTCATTTTATTTATAACTAGATTCAAATAGCCTACCTTGATGCATTATCACATCTATTTCCTAACCACTTTGAGCCTTAAATTATGTTTTCTTTCATTACCCATAACCAAAAAAAAAAAACTTGTAAATATTTCCAATCTTGTTATTTATAGTTAGATCCAAATTGCTTACCTTTACGCATCGCTTCATCCATTGCCTAACCACGTTGAGCCTTATATTATGTTTTCTTTCATTACCCATAGCCAAAAAAAGAAATTGTAAATATTTCCTATCATATTAGTTATATCTAGATCTGCCTTGACACATTACTTCATCCATTTCCTAACCACTTTAAGCCTTAACTTATGCATATTTATGTTTTATGGCCTATTCACTTTGATTGGATTTGATTGATTGGGGAGTGTACACATCCTGAATTTTTTGATAAATGTGTGAATCTCTCATATTCATTGTTGATTGTGATAGCTAAGTTGATTATATTATGAAGATTAGCCTTAGAAACAAGTAAGACAAATGCTCTACGATCAGTTAATCTTCAATTAAATTTTGTGAATATCTCACGCAAGAGATAGCCTTATTGGAAGGATATTTGAGCCTATATTTCAAAAAATTATGTGATTAACCTCCTATGCTAGTACTCTCCAGAACTCGTTCTAATTCTTTTTATGGTTACTTTACGCATGTGCAATTCTTGAAAATAATAGAGGCATTCATATTCTAAACCCTTTTTATCCCAAACACAAGTCACAAATATCATTACCCCTTGTTGTCCCTCTGAGCTTCTCACTTTTCTTAATAAATTCCATTATATTGTGGTAATTTATTGTGCAAGTAAATATATTTCTAAGCATTCTCATTTGTCTATTAAATTACATCATGTGGTATTGTTGCTATTATTTGATCACGTGTGGGATGACAACAAATGAGAAAAAAAGAAGTTGGCAAAAAAAGAGAGAGAAAACTAGAAAAGGAAAAAACCATAGCTCCTCAAAAAAGAAAAGGAAAGAGGGAAAAAAGAAAAAAGGTATCTCATAAATAGGGAGAAAGTGGCCAACAAAAAGTAAGGAAAAATATGTAGCTCCTCATAAGGAAAAAAGGTAAGGGCAAAAAAAAAAAAAAAATCAAGAAAGCCAAGAAAAAAAAAAGAGAAAGGCATTCCATCAGGCTCTCTTTATTAGCAACATTATTACTATTTTATGTGTTATATGACAAATTTTGGATGCTATTTATTTCTTTTTATATGCACAATAGTTATTACCACCCTTATCATCCATTCCACTTGACCTATCTCCAACATTAGAAGCAGGAAAGACCTCTTGATTCTTAAATGCAAATGTAAGTGATTGTAGTAATTAGAATTATTACAAGTCTATGATAGGGCCTAGCTTATGTTGGTTTGAGAGAAAAAACCCACAAAGATGAGAGTGAGATGAGCAAAACATTTACATTACTAAGAGACTCTCTAGGTTATATTCCTCTTTCTTAACTTTGTTCATTATCATGTACAGTCATTTTCCAGCGCGCACAGAAATACACACACACCATCTCCTAGTCTCCACATTGAAGTCAGGCTATTTTGAGGGAAAAAATTTGGAGGTTATATATGAAGCAGAAACACTTAGCCTCGGAGATTATTACTGAAGAAATGCAGCAACATCCTCAAACACCTCATTCTACAGATTCATCCTCCAATCATTTAGAACAAGTACGCCTATCATCTACTCCAATCTCCTTCATTAACACATATTTTTGCATTTTATTTAGCCTTGTTTATTAGATTCAGTTATTACTATATATGCTTATGGAATTACTATATAATGCTTTCTAATTAACTCAAACTTGATATATAGGTGGAAGTTGAAGTGATCAAGGACAATACAGAAATGAATCAACAAAATGAAAATGGTCTCTTCTCACCTACATGTTGTATCTATAGGGTTCCTCATCCAATCCGTCATCTAAAAGAAGAAGCTTACACTCCAAAAGCTGTTTCCATTGGTCCATTTCATTCTGGTAGTGATGTGAGGCTACTTTGCATGGAAACGCACAACCAAGTCTTCTTCAAAAGATTCACACAACAAGCTATGACAAGCTTGAATGATTTGGTTAGTTTTGCAAGACATTTAGAGCTGAAAGTTCGCACTTCTTACTCTGAAAACATCAAACTTACAGGGAAGGAACTAGTGAAACTCATGTTGGTTGATGCAGGTTTCATCATTGAACTCTTTAAAGGCTTCTATGCAGGTTTCATCATTGAACGGTGTCATTATCCATATGCTTCATACATTACTGACTATGTTAATGTTGGATTGTCTTGTCAACACAAGTAAAGATGTGAATATACTGATTCACAAGAAAATAATACGCAATTATCTAGGTGATCCCGGCCCAATAATGTTGCTGTCTGTGGAAAAATGCCATTATAATGGATTTTAGTTGTGAATACCTTGATATTTGCAAAAGGCTGAACGAGATACGTCAAAATCCTTGGCACAAGTGGAAGGCAACTTTGAGAAGGGATTATTGTAGCACACCTTGGCAAATTGCTATATCCGTTACTGGAATCTTACTCCCCATTCTATCTATTATTCAAACCATATTTTCTGTCCTCCAAGTGGCTTCTATTGAGAGAATTTGATGTTGATGGGGTTTATTGCTTAATGAGTATATGCTTTTTACCTGATAAGTGAGAACTTTATATTTTATATAGAGAAGTTTCATATTATGTATTGAATATGTATGTTCTAGATAAGGTTATTTGTTTTTCTTCGAGCGATATGGATGTTTTTTTGGGTGATCTAAAGTTTAGGTGAATTGAGTCTTAGGGGCTCAAGCTCTTAAAGAGTGTTTATAAAGGTACTTACAAATAAAAATGAAAACACATAATAGGAAGAGGTGAAATATGTGTTTGAGTTATAGAAACTTTAAAAAACTTAGTTTTCATAATGAGCTGGGTGATAAGGGGTAGGGCTTGGATTCAGAAATGTGATGCTATGAGAATACTTTCGTTGATATCTATGTAAGAAGAAAAAAAATTGCAGTAGGAATCCTATGTTGCTTTCAACTCCATCATTCCACAGCAGATCTATTATTATTAAATCTTCCATTATTAACGGTTGAAGATAAATATCAATATCATAAGTACCCGATACCTTCTTACCTAGAACTATATATATCATGGTCAAAACGAATGAACTATGTTTCACTTTATTATTGTTAATTGTTGTATCATTCCCAAAGTGCCCCAGCTTCACCTTGTGAAGTTGTTGGAGAACTTCTAATATGTGCTCTACAATAACAGATTTCTCCCCATGCAATGACCGTAACTTGTATCCCTGAGAAATGTTCTTAATATATTAAATGAAATTTCTTACAACACTTTTTTCATGCCATCTCTTAAATAGCACCTAATACATAGATAAATTAATTATATCCTCTAGTCATCCTAAATGTATGAGTTAGGTCACTAATTCGCAGATATTATAAAGATAAGTTGAGTTCATTATTTGGGAAAAAAAATTGTGTTGATTTCCCTAGCTAGCATACTCGTTTTAATCATTTGCCTTATATTCTCCGCTTTATGGAAATTCCCTTTAAAACATTTAATCAATAGAGAGAGTTTAAGTGAAAAAAAAAAGATTATCTATTTTTTTATCAATAAAATTAATTTTTTTATTAAGAAAACCCTCATTCTAGTATAGCCAAACTAGACCTTATTTTTTATTAAAATAGTTTGTGTCCCGAGCAAGTTCTTTTGTTTTCCTCCATTTTGCTAGCCTTACATCAGGGGATTAAGCAAGATTGGGATAATTGGACCAAGTGTCAAGATGATTAGGTGTGTTTGTTTTGGCGATTGGATAAGTAACTTATTTTTACTTAAACTTATGGAATCTTAAGATGGGAAAAAAGTTAGATTGGGTAAAATGATGAGTGTTTGGATTAGCGATTAGATAAGTAACTTAAAGTAACTTATGTAAAAGTTAGGATGTTTGGTTTGACTTTTGCATAAGTGACTTATGTATTAATTAAAAGGAAAAAAAATGAAAAAATTATGAAAATTGAAAAAAGGAAGGACTAATTGTGGAAAAAAAAACTAATTGACAACTTAAATGCCAAATGGAACCTGAGAAGATATCTGTATTTATTAAGGTGGCATTCTTGGTAATAAATTGATTCAAACCATCTAATAGCGACAGTATTACCACAAGGCACATTCTCAAAAGTTTGATGACGTTAACCCATCCAGATAACAGTTCTTTGCACGCTCTTCACTCACAAATCTTTCTTTTCTCCGAGGACATAATTGGGTCCGATATTTTTAAACTTCAAAAAGTATCTATATTTTTTTTTTATACAAAAAATCCACAGAAGTATTACCTGTAGACTTTCAAAATAAGAGAAAAATTCCCTTTTGCATTAGCGGGTACTCTTTTAATGGTGAGCCCCACACTATTAAAAAACTAAAAATGATCAGGTTTTTTAAGTTTTCTTTACTAACCCACCCTCCTCTCGATCCAATCTCTTGCTCTCTCCTTTCTCCTTTCGTTCCCCTTCTTTCTTCTTAAGGGACGGAGGTGGAAAGGTGGCGACGACGGCATCTTCTGCGAACGGCATTGCTGATTCTCTTCCAACATCCTCTATTGCTTTTTTTTTTTTTTTTTATTTCCACTTTGCATATTTGAATCAACTACTCATCCTCCCTGAGCTCTCCTTCAAGATCTCTTCTCTGCCTGTCTCAATCTCTTGTGGTTGCCATTCTCATCGGCATTTTCTCCACTCACGGACCACAAGTGTGGTTGCCACCGTTGCAATTGCTCAACCTCTTCCAAAATGAGCTTCAACCGGAGTTGCAGCCTTCATCGCCGATAGATCTTCAACGCCATCCGAGCAAAACTTCAGAAGGTTGCCTGTACAGATCTGCCGTCAGAGATCAACACCGCGTCGAGAAGAGGTAGATGCTTGAGTCTGAAGTGTGATGCTTCATGGCCGAGACAGACGAGCTCAGACAGGCGGCCGATCTGGAGACCCGAAGAAGATAAACAAGAGCGAGTCTTTGCGGGCTGAGAAATGAGAGAATCAGACCGAATTATTGCGAGAGAGAGAGAGAGAGAGAGAGAGAGAGAGAGAGAGAGAGAATTATGTCAGTGGGGTCAGTGAATTTTTTAAAAGATAATTAATTTTCCCTAACGGTCAGAAGCAGGGATAAGTCACAATAAGCTTCGGTGGTCTCCTTATGCCTTTTTTCAACTTTTAAGAACTTTGGGCTTTTTCAGCTTATGTCCGAACGGTGAACCAAACACGTAAAAAAAAAAACGAATCACTGTTTAAGCCCGATTTTGACACTATTCAAGCCCGATTTCCCAGTGGAACGCTCAAACAAACAAGCACTATCTCTAGTGTTAGATATACTCCAAGTTTCTCCACTTTTAATGAGTTTTACTTGTTGGCCCTATACGATGTTTTCAATGCCAAAATAGACCAAACTTCCATGAACTTTGATCTGGTTGTGTGCCACCTCCCTCATTTTCAAAAGTTTAAATTTAGGACCTTAATATTTTATGTTTTGATTATCAAGTACTCTGTTGTTAAAATCATTTTTAAAATTAACAGTTCATGCCGCATCAAAACTTTTGTATTTTTTTCACATGACATGCCATTTATAAAGAACACTTAGAATCATAAATGTAATTTTCAATATCTTGTATTATTCATTTCAATAAAAAAAATAGAAACCTTCTTTAAAATTTCCACAGGAGAAAATAAAATGGCCAAACCTTTTTTAAATAAAAAAATATAAAATATTGAAATTACATGTCATAATCCAAGTGTTCTTTATAAATGACATGTCATATGAAAAAAGCTACAAAAATTCTGACGCTGCATAGACTATTAATTTTAATAGTGATTTTAATGACAGGGTACTTGATAATCAAAACATGAAACATTAGGGTCCTAGATTTCAACTTTTAAAAGTAAGGGAGGTAAAATGCAATTAGACCAAAGTTCAGGGGTTTTTGTGTATATTACCCTATATTTTAAGCCCCTTAAAATGCTAGTCCCTTTGGTTTAATAAGGGTTTGGATGAGAGTTTGAAGGTGTTACCTTTGTTGATTTGTTGATATGACATTAACACCGTTAAATAGGTTGATATGAATTATTAACTAAGATTGATGTCACTACAAAAAAAAACAACATATTACCTACGGAATTACTCACGGAATTCTGTCTCTGAAATCAAATTACCCACAGATTAGGGACGGAAACGGAATTACTGACGGAATTTTTTCCGTCTCTAAAATATCAGAGTAAGAGGGAGCTTGAGGTAACTTCAAAAACTTGGTGTTTCGCCGGATTGCCGTTGATTTGAAATTTGGAAATTTAATTGACCTAGGGGTTATGATGTCGAAATTGGGTCCAAATGATAGTTGTAACCTAATGTAATAGTTAATTTCAAATCAACGGCAATCCGGCGAAACACCAAGTTTGTGCTCATAGCAGCCAGAGTAGTTAATATACGGAGATTTTTAAGTTACCTCAAGCTTCCTCTGGCTTTTCTCAAGATGGCTGGACCCTAACCCTTGAAACACCAAGTTTTTGCTTCAGAACACCTTCAATAACATAGAAGAGAAGCTTAGGAGAAGGATTATACACGTTAGGTATGAATTCACCGAAGAAATCGACCTACCTTATGAGATTTTCCTCTCCTTCTCTCTCTAAAATCACACAACTCTCTCTCTCTCTCTCGGCTGCTGAAACACGTCAGTTTTGGGGCTGGATGAAGAAGATGGCGATGTTATATTATATCCCTTTTTAATTAATTATTTTTCCCAATTTCGGATTTTTACAAAGTTTTGGCAGATTTCTGCTCAAACTTTGGAAAATGATAACTAATTATAGAAAAAATTGAATTGAAGTGATTCCAAAGGATATGGAACCCTTATTAAGTCTAGTTTCAAGGAAAAATATAGAATTTTGTCATTTGGAAGCACAAAATTCCTAGAATATTAATCTTTGCCTGTTGTTTAAGAAACTTTTCATTTTTTCTGGGCTAATTTCAAAAATTTATAAATTTTTGTATATAGCTTTAATTGATTCATATGATCTATCAAATTAAAGCTCAGAATGTCTACTTTCACCCTGTAAAATTTCATAATTTTTACTCATCATTTGGTCATAAAAAATTATATGACAAGCTTACTTCCTCACAGGCGATTTCATTGGAAGCATAATCATTTTCTTCAAAATTCACCATTTTATTTTTTTTAATGCCTCACAGATATAAGAGACATTAGAGAATAGATTTGGGATATCTACTAAACTGGAGTTTAGCAGTCTACTGAATTTAGGCTTATTCTCCAGCCTCAAAATTTGGGATATTACAATAATACTCCCTTCCATATTTAATATAAGATATATTTACTTGATTTGATTTGATTAAGGAAGTTAGTTACTTAATATGATGTGCTTTTTCTAAATTACCCTAATCATCTTTCTTAGTTCCCTCCATCTCTCGTTTACTTGATTATGATTGATAGAGCATCAATAGGAGTAAATTGAAAAAATATTGACAAATATAAAAATGTCTTATATTTATGATTAAGATCAATTACACAATTAGGTATTAACTTAAGGAAGATCAATTACACAATTAGGTATTAACTTAAGGACGGCATGGAGTATTGGATTTTAACTCTTATTTAAAATTGGAATCCAACCGATGAAATATAAATATTTAAGGACGGCATGAAATGATCGATCATAATATGTGTTAATATAAGTAAATATATAGAGCTAATATCAATTATCTAAAATTTAAATTTAAAATTTTCAGTTTCAATCTATGACCTTATCGTTTAATTCACGCGTGGATAAATCCAACATTGTGGGAATTTGATGTCTTTGATTAATTTCTTGAATATTAATTGCGGGAGATATACTGATATATAGTTTTAGACACTTGTTGATTTATTAGCCATGTAAGGAAAAGTAAACAAGAAAATGATGTTGTAACTTTTGAGCAAAAATAAAAGGAGGCAAGGTAATTCTACAGTACTCTCCTTTAAATTAGTGATGATAAAGATGACCTGTCTCCATTTTATTGTTTTCAGTTTAGGGAGGTTTGTTTTGATCTTAAATACTCCCTCCCGTCCTAAATATAGGACATAGTTTGTGGTGTAATTTACACCACAAACTATATCCTATATTTAGGACCAGAGGTAGTATCTTAATCTACTTTTTTTTTTTTTACTGAAAAAAAAAACCCTTAATCTACTTGGTCGCACATATTATCCACATATATTAAATTGGTTGTCTAACTCTTACTACAAGAGGAAGTGCTTTATTATCATCTTTCGTGTCATAAATGTTTGTCACTTGTATTTGGTTAAAAAAATTGGTTAAAATTTATAGAAAACTAGTATGTAACAATACGAAGATGACTTACATTTGAACCTCAAGAGTCAAGACTTTATAAAAAATGGTTTATGATGTAAATTTGTTTTGAAAGTTTTGGCTGAAGAATAATATTACCCTGAAAGTTTTTTTATGTTCAATATTGTCTTAGAAGTATTAAAATAAAGAAATGTTGCACTTTTCCTTTAAAAAGTTAATAGTCAACGTCTATTTTTTAATGGTTAACATTAGTTTTTTAACAGTATAGGACAACATTGTTACGTTTTGAAATTTTCAAGTCAACATTATTCTTTAACAAAAACTTTAAAGATAAATTTATACATTAACCAAAAAAGAAAAGAAAACCTATATTTGAAGTTGGGGGTAATAGTTTTTGCTGACGATTCAAATTCCAATTTGGTGTGAAAGATAATGAAAAAAAAAAAAAGCATTGGTTTGTGCCAATGGTCTTATAACATAATGGTACGAGGGCCCCTGAAGTGAGAGGTTGTGGGATTGAACCTGCCTGAAACCTCACGCCGTTCTTTTAGTTCAAAAAGAAAGCATTGATTCTGTTCTTTATAGTCATTTTTCAGCTTCTAACCCTAATCTAACCCAATTAATATTTCAGCACATATATATAGCCTGGTTATTTCCCCCTAATATAAGAAGGATATCTCCAAGTCTCGACATTGAAACTAAGGCCCTTTTCAAGGAAAAATTTTGGCTGGTTATACATGAATCAGATACACTCGGCCTCTGAGAATATTACTGAAGAAATGCAGCAACATCCTCTCACACCTCATTCTACAGATTCATCCTCCAATCATTTTGAACAAGTATGCCTATCATCTACTTATGATCTCCTAATTCATTACCATATATATATTTTTGCATTTTTAGCCTTGTCTATTAGTTATAGTTATAGACTAAGAGCCTTTTGTTATAAGTCCCACGTTGTGGAACTTCATAAGTGAAGTATGACTTACAAGTTTAAGTGATTTTTCTACCAAATAAATCAATCTTTTGGGATGAGTTCTTCCTATAGATTTCTGATCATAGCAATACTATATTATAGATATATAGATATGGAATTGCTAAATGTTTTCTAACTCGAACTTGATATATAAAGATGGAAGTTGAAGTGATGAAGGAGATTAAAGAAATGATTCAACAAAGTGAAAATGGTCTCTTCTCACCTACGTGTTGTATCTACAAGGTGCCTCATACAATCCGTCATTTAAAACAAGGTGCTTACACTCCAAAAGTTATTTCTATTGGTCCATTTCACTACGGTGATGTGGGGCTATTTGACATGGAAACACACAAACAAATCTTCTTCAAAAGATTCACACAACAAGCTACGACAAGCTTGAATGACTTAATTAGTTTTGCAAGACATTTAGAGCCAAAAATTCGCGCTTCTTACTCCGAAAACATCAAACTTACTAGTAAGGAACTAATGAAACTCATGTTGGTTGATGTTGGTTTTATCATTCAACTCTTCAAAAGCCTCTATGAAGATCAAGTGATGCGTAGCGATGCAAAGTTGTCACAACCATGGTTGAGAGACGCCATAAGGGTGGATTTGCTTTTACTTGAGAATCAACTACCATTCTTTTTCCTCAAAGACCTATACGACAAAGCATTCCCAGTCAATCTTTGTGATAAGATGCGACCATTTCTTGAGCTCACCGATAACTTTTTTGAGTACCTTAACCTGCCAAAAGTTAAAGCCTAATTCGACTGTTAAGATTAAGCACTTCACAGATCTTATTAGATTCTTTCACTTGCCAAGAACAGGACCTACAACTACAATAAGGCATCCATCTCAAGAGGCTAGAGACCATAATCTTTTATACAGTGCAAGTGACTTGCAAGAAGCAGGAGTACAATTAAAGGCAGGCAAAATCAAGTGTCTGCTTGACTTGAAAATTTCAGGGTGTGTTCTTGAGGTTCCGCAGATTTTGGTAAACGCAAAAACTGAAATTTTGTTTCGTAATATGATAGCTTTAGAACAGTGTCATTATCTGTATGCTTCATACATTACTGACCATGTTATTATGTTGGATTTCCTGATCAATACAAGTAAAGATGTGAGTGTCCTAATTCACAAGAAAATAATACACAATTATATCGGAGACGCTAATAATGTTGCTGCCCTAGTTAATGATCTATGGAAAAATGTCATTTCAATGGATTTCAATTCTGAATACCTTGATATTTGCAAAAGGTTGAATAAGATATGTCAAAATCCATGTCACAAGTGGAAGGCAACTTTGAGAAGGGATTATTGCAGCAAACCTTGGCAAATTGCTATCTCAGCTACTGGAATCTTACTTCTCATTTTATCTATTGTTCAAACCATATTTTCTGTTCTCCAAGTAGTTTCTACTGGGAAGATTTGATATTGAAGGGGTTTATTGCTTGATGAGTATATGCTTTTGACTTGAGAACTTTATGTGTGTGTGTATTGAGAAGTTTCAAATTATGCTTTGAATATGTTTGTTCTAGACAATGTTGTTTGTCTTTCTTTCATTTGAGGTGATAAGGTTGTTAGAAATGGAAATACACCCAAAAGGAGGTGAATTAGGTGCTTGAGTTGAATAATTTTTTTAAAAACTTTAGTAGAACAGAGTGGAGGTGCGAGCGTATATACTAGTTCAAAAGCTTGTTTGTAAAAATGCTTAAGCCAGTTTTCACAATTACAAAGAGTGAGTGAAGCTTGAATTTTTTTTTATAACCCTTAAGACCACCCGGTGTCCAATGCTTTTTCTAAGTTCTATTAACAGGTATCCGAGCAACTGATTAATCAGGATCGATGCTTTGCGATCAAGATGACTCCCTAGAAGCCTGCAACTGATTAATCAAGATTGATGCTTTGCGATCAGGATGACTTTTCCTAGAAGTTTTTTGAAACAAGTGGGATTTAAAATCAGTTCTCCCACTTTGTAGTCTAGCTGATCTATCATTAGACCATACACCTTTAGGTAGCTTGAATTTTTTTTACCAAAGAAGATTTTATGAATGAAACAATAAAGACTCCAAATATAACTTTGAACACAAAAACAAAACATAAATACGGGAAGCTGGACCTAAATTAATTAAGGGATAGAGAGATTGCAAGCAACGATTTATCTTAATTCAGCTATATCTTGACATGAATCATTTTTATAAGAACTTTGCTAATGGACTACAGAAGGACCTTTGAGATCTTAAGTCAGGGCTTAGTAATAAGACCGAGAAAAAGTTTCACGAAGAAATTAACCATATGTTTGGATGAAGAGAAAAGTGAGGGGAAAATAGGGAAGATGTAATACTAAGAAGGAAAACTTTCTAAAATGGTATAAAAAATTACTATTTTTGAGAGATTTTCCTCCTAATATACTTTCCCCCTAATTTTCTCTCTATCCAAACACAAGGTAAGAGTATGTGAAAGTTAGTCTCTGACATCATTTTATGCCTTGGAAGATCTCAAAGACAAGCTTTGTAATCTTTCCCATAATCCTTATCCCATTACTCCCTACTATCCATCTTATTTTTATTCCTGAATAACCTTAAACTTCATTAATTCTACGTTAAAGTTCAATAACTTTTTAACTTTTACCCTTATTTAACTACACATTTTTCAAGAAAATAATTATCTACACAAGAATAAATGAAAGGTAAAATTGTATATTTAAATAAAAGTATTTAATAACGTGCCTTATAAATAGGATCAAAAAATATATTCCCTTTACCTTATAAACAGGATAAGAGAAGCAGGCATTGTTTCTGCCCTACGCTCTGTTTAGTTTTCTCTCTAGCCCCTCTTCTGGAGGACCATTTCGATAGCAACAAAAAGGGGGGGAAATGAATGATTAGATTGATATTGATACAACTGATTGTGCGTTGTACTTGTATTATTGCTTGTTCTGATCATTGCCCTGTATATGTTATTGCTTATTATTTGCAGGGTATTTAAAAACTCAAATCCCCATTCAATTGTGACTATTGATATTCTAAGGGGGAGTTTTTCTAAATTCTTTTTCTTTACAAAATTGAACTACAAACTAGATCTTATATTTTGGACCTGAGGTAATATATAGAGTCAGGGTGTTTGCCCTTAATATAAGAATACATGAAGCAGAAACATTAAGGAGCAGTTTGATATGAGAGGAGCTGAGGGAAAATTTTTTAGAGTTGGATTTAAAAAAAAAATTACAAAAGTGAGATTAAAAGTTTTTAATTAATTTTTCTTACTCTTTTATCCTACATATTCTTTTTATTAAAATTTTAAGACCTTGCCTCTTCAATCTTTTTAAATTCAATTCGTAAAAATTTTCTTTCTCCCCCCCCCATCCAAATCCCTCGTACCAATCAGGCCCCAAGCCTCAAAGATTATTATTGAAGAAATGCTACAACTCTCTCTCACACCTCATTGTACAAATCCATCCTCCAACCATTTTGCACAAATACGCATATCATCAACTCTGATCTCCTTCATTAACATATATGTTTGCATTTTCTTTAGCCTTGTTTGGTTTCAGTTATGGACTGAGGCACTACAGATATCAGTTACCATTAGATGCTCATGGAATTGCTATTCTAACTCAAACTTGATATATAGATGGAAGCTGAGGTGATCATGGAAATTTAAAAAATACTCCCTCCGATTCTTAATATAAGATATATTTAGGGAGTTAGTCTTGACCTTAAATATAAGATAAAATTTTCTTATTTATCAATCTTTTTCTAACTTATCCCTATTAATGCTCCCTCAACAATATTCAAGAAGGAGGGAGGGGAATGAGGGAATCAAGGTGAGTGACTAGGGTGTTTTAAGAAATATATCTTATATTAACTAACTTAACTAACTTCCTTAATCTAATTAAATTAGGTATTATATCTTATATTAAGGACAGAAGGGAGTAATTCATCAAAGAGAAAATGGTTTCTTCTCACCTACATGTTGTATTTACAGGGTGCCTCATACAATTCATCATCTAAAAGAAGAAGCTTCCACTCCAAAAGCTGTTTCTATTTAGTTCATTTCATTACGGTAGTGATCTGAAACTGTTTGACATGGAAATGCACAAATAAGTCTTCATCAAAAGATTCGCACGACAAGCTAAGACAAGCTTGAGTGATTTGGTTGGTTTTGTGAGACATTTCGAGCCGAAAGTCCACGCTTCTTACTCAGAAAAAATCAAACTTATCAGGAAGGAACTTGTGCAAACCATGTTAGTGGATGATAGTTTCATAATGGATGCTAAGTTGTCACAACCATGGTAGAGGGTCACTAAGGCAAGATCACATAATATTCAATTCCAAGATTGGACGAGTCACGTCAAAGCTACCTTCACATGTAGAATTGAGATACCCAAATGATTATGTAAAAAAAAATTGCACATCTGCCTCCCCATTCATAAAATGGCATAATTAATTTCCAGAACTCGAAGCGAATTGCGTGAACAATAATGACAAGGGAAAAGCATACATGTTTGTTACCTTTCAAATTAGTTTCCTTGACACTTTTGTCCTGTTCAACCTGTTCACAATCTCATTGATATGCTTCTCTGCTCACACTTTAAACCTAATGACAAAGTATAAAATCAGATAACAATGAACTGTGAATGCAAGCTGTAACATGCTTCTCCCGTCTGCTTTGAGAAAAAGAAGAAAATAACGACACTATATTTAATAACACTCCACATTTTTGAATTGTAAAACCCAACTTTTTGGGGGAGTATATCCAACTTGATCAATTTTGTAGAATGATGGACATTTTATTTTACATTGGTAAATAACATTCCTGCACTACTACCTCTGATAAAAATCATCCAAAACAAGTCAAAACAATCATCCATTGAACTTATGGAGCTCTGTCAAAGGGCTGTGTGTCATTGTAACAAACATCCCAAACAGATTCCATGGCATCCTTGGCAGCTGCTTCAGAGCAATAAGGATTTCCAGACAAAGATGCCAAAACTCTTCGTCTTATACAGTCTTGTTCATGACCTCGTATTTTCAAATAACCTCGCAGTAGTTCCCGCTTGTAATGACAGTCTCCACTTAGATGATTGGATCGGATCTCACTACAAGCATGATGAGCACAATCAGTCCAGTCTAAGTTAGCAGCACGACAATCATCATATGCATGAATCAGCTCATGAGCTAACACCTGGTTGACCTCATCTTGTAGATCTATCTTGTTCATGCACACTATAATCCCTTCACCACGGATGTAACCACCACTTACATTTGCCTCACAGTTTATGGCTTTGAAGAAATTGTTTGCCATAGGACACCCAGCTTCCTCCAAGCGTTCCCTCAAGAACCTAACCATTGGAGTTTGGAGACCCTTTTGAATCATCAATTCGCATTGCTTCAAGGTTTTTCCACCACTGTAAGCAGACGAGGAAGGCTCTTGCACTTCTTCCATTCACTCCAATTTAGTTGAGAGACAAGCGCCTACCCTAAACTAAGATTGAAAGATTTTATCAGTAAAGCCTCTTAACAAACTTTATGCTGTTACTTCCCAATCAATGAAAATGCATTATACTGTTTAAACTAAGACTGCCATCAGTCATTTAAAAATTAGGAAATGGTGGGAGAGCTTCCCTTTCGTTGTTGAAAGAAGCCACATCCGCCAGGCGCCACCACATTGTGATATACGAGTACTAACAATGTACAAGTGTATAAATAGACCCATCATATATAATATAAGAAGATATTACCACCAATTTTACACACACAGCAAATATTCTTTGTTTATCGGCCAAAAAACAAACATGTATTGAAGTTCTAGTTAATGTGAATTTGAATTAGTAATTACTTCCTACATTACAATATTACCAGCGACACCCTAAATTTGTATTAAGCCATGCTCTAAACAAGTAAGAACTGGGTTATTTGTTCAACAATTGAAGAGCACATCATCACACACATTATACAAAAGGTTTGTGCATAAGCATATAGAAGCAGAATTAGATCTTAACCTTTAAGCCTGTGCTTCTTTGCGGGACGAGGGAGCGCCGCCGACGATGTCTGATCTGAACTACACTAGAAGCGATGACTCGATGAGTGCTGAGACCTGAGAGGCGGAGGGTGAGATTATGAGAGATCCGTGAAACCTGTGCAGCTGTGCCTGGAAAAAAATTTAAAAAAAAAAAAAAAAAAAAATCGATCCATATGCTATTGGACCGTTTGACCCGAGTCACCCGAACCCGGTTCGGCCCAGAGCACATGGCGACCTGGCACCGCAGTGGTAGTAGGAAGCCCTCGGCTATGTTTTGAGTCGCTCGTCCTCGCTCCGATTGGTTTTGCATCTTGCTTGGTACATTATTCAAGCGAGCCTCTGTTACCTGAGGCTTCTCCTTCTTCTTCAGATACCGGTTTTTGCCTTATGTTTTCTTTCCCAATTTTCCACAGAATCCCAGTGTGTCATACGAAACGACAGCCCCACGGCCAATAAACGGAAGCTATCTGGGTCTGAGCTTACTCCCATTGCAGATCCGAGTAAGTTTTTGATACTAAGAAAAAGTGAGAATTCATGTCTGGCTTTTTTCCATTAGCGGCGATACAGTTTTCTATGTTCTTTTTTGGTCGTTCCTGGGAGGCATAAACTGTAGCAGTTCCATTCAAATCCATGGTAAGTTTTGGTTTCATTTTTCAATTAATTCAGTGATGGGTGTTATTTAGTTCGAGATTCAGTAACACATTAATAGGAGATAATGCTTCCGTTGGGTGTATAATGTTTCCAATGTGCTAGAGAAGTGTATGCTTGTCATGGGTTTGTAGTTGTTTGATGAGATAACTGTGGCTTCCTTCTCCCTATACCATTGGATGTAGTACATATTCCTTTACTTTTTAAATATGCTATTTAACATTCAGATATATTTTGAATCATTCGTTTTTAATATATGTGACTAACCAGAGGCTTGGCTGAAAATGTATATTATTCTTTCTTGCAGATGGCTTCAATTTTGTTAATATAAATTAAAAACAACAAATCTGAGTGAACTGAATGGCAGTGAGTGGAAACTCTTTCTAATGATTGATGATGTCTCACCCTACATCTAGTATTGTGGCTGATTAATTTGTTGTGGTTGTCTCAGCTATTAGCTGCCTTTGGAGAATCACCTTTCCTGCATGTACATATTGCTTTCTTGAGATTTTTGAATCAGTTTGAGTGCATCAAGCATGATGTCGGTCAGACGATTGTTGGCATTTTCCGCTTCCAAGCAAAGAAGGAGAGAAATGGCAGGTAATTTTATTGAATTTTCCTCTTATTTTTATTTTTCATTTTTTATGGGTGCGGGGGAACCCTGTAGTCCATTTTTTACTGTGTTTTCCTGCCATCAAAGTATGATGAATGATAGGGTTTTATACTTTTTGTACTTTTAGCTGTGGACAAAATAATGCTGAAAAAAGAAACTGTCGTACTAATATTCAACTTGGCTTGGCTGATTTCTTAAATGGTAAAAAGGGAAGAGATAAATCTGAGCTATAAATTTAGTACTTGGAGAATAGATAAATAGTGATCGATATATTTGTCTTACTGACTACCTTTTCTTTTCTGGATTGTCTCCTGTTTCACTTCACATTGCTTCTTATGATTGTGGATGCAAGTTCTGGCTCAATATTATCACATTGTTCTCGTTTTTTATATGTAGGACCCTCTGTGAAGAGTATATACTTTCATCATCTGCCAAAGATTTGATGTCAAATATGGGAAAAGAGTGCCAATTAGATGCTGAAAAGTGGTCAAGAGAGGGGAATTTTGGTGATAAGAATGCCCCACAGGCTGTTTTCAATGCTTTAGATAATATGCTAAAGGATAGTCTAGAGCGTCTGCAGAAGATGAGGTGAGTTTTGATATTATAGATTTCGGATAATTTGAGAGATACATGTCATAGTCAACTTCAAAGTAGTCCTTTCTAAAAATATAGCAGAACTATTTAGTTTTTGTTTCATCTCTTTCTTTGTATTTATTTAAAACCATAAACTTATGTGACTATCTTTGGGTAGTAGTTTCTGTAACTTTTTTTTTTAGGGTTTTTGCCCTTTGTTTTCTTCTCTGTGCTATGCCTCCTAAATCCATGGAAGAGGAAGTGTTTTCTGGCAACAATCTTGGACACCTACCGACATATATATGCAGACCTTTTTTCTGTGTATGTGTATGATTATTTAGATGGAAGATTTATAATTTCCAGAATGAATGGCATGTCTGTTTCTTGCATGAACTTTTTGCAGGAAAAGCATAACTTTGGCGAAAGTAGATGTTGCGGGATATACATGTAAATTTAACTACATTGAATACACAGCCATCATTAGAATGTTGTGCTTAGAAGGTAAATTGGGAGCAGCATTATGGCTTCGGAGCAATTTGGTGCAGAAAGGTTTTCTTCCTGATGTATTTACCCATAATCATCTGGTGAATGGGCTGTGTAAAATGGGTCTAATGGAGAAAGCGGACTGGCTTATTAAGCAGATGTCAGAACTGGGCCCCTCTCCCAACTGTGCCACCTACAACACATTTATAAAGGGTTATTGCCTCACTAATAATTTAGATAAAGCTCTCCATCTGTTCTCTACCATGACATATGCTGGTATTCAGCCAAACAGGGTTACATGTAACATACTTGTGCATGCATTGTGTGGGAAAGGTTTTTTGAAGGAAGCTAAAATGCTCTTTGAAAAAATATTAAATGGTGACGATGGTGAAGGAAAACCAGATGTAGTCACCTCTACTATATTTATGGATAATCATTTTAAGAATGGAGCTATGATTCAGGCACTTAGTCTTTGGGATGAGTTGCATCAGAAGAATGGAAAAGTAGACGTTGTTGCTTATAATGTTCTAATCCATGGACTTTGTATGAGTCAAAAAATGAATCTTGCTTGTGGATATGCATGTGAAATGCTTAAAAAAGGTTTGCTTCCTGATGTATTTACTTACAATACTCTTATCACTGCCCTTTCCAAGGAAGGCAAGATTGATGAAGCTTGTTATCTTCTTGGGGTTATGTCTAAAATGGGAATTATGCCTGACCAAATATCCTACAATATTATGATAACGGGTCTTTGTTTGAATGGATATACTGTAAGAGCCAAACAATTGCTTCAATTTATGTTGGATCATATAACAGTGCCCAAGCCTTTAATATGGAACCTTTTAATTGACTGTTACGGAAGGAGTGGAGATCTTAGCAATGCATTCTTTATGAAAGATCAGATGCTGGCTTTTGGTGTTCGGCCCAATGTATTTACTTATAATGTATTAATTAATGCGCAAGTGAAGATTGGAAACTTCTATGATGCTTATTCTCTGAAGGAAGATATGGTTTTAAATGGTGTCTGTCCTGACGTGGTGACTTACAATTTGTTGATTGGTGCCGCTTGCAATTTAGGCAACCTTAGCTTTCCACTTCGATTACTTGATGAGATGCTCAAAATGAGATATGAGCCAGATCTGATTACATACACTGAACTAATTAGAGGGTACTGCATGAGAGGTAGCATAAAAGAGGCAGAAGAGCTTTTTGCCAAAGTACAGAAATCTGGTTTATTGATTGATCATGTTCCAGTTCAGATTCTTTTTAATAAATACTGCAAACTGGAAGAACCAGTTATGGCATTTAACTTTTATCAGGACTGGTTAGCGAGTAAATGATGCTGTCATCGTCACTAAATCCTGTATTATGCCCATTGCTTTGGACGTTGCAGAGTCGCACAATTTGGAAAAGAAAGCTGTGCTTGATTGAAAGTCTTCTTTTGGTTTCTGGAATAGACTTCAATTAAAATGCGCTACTCATGTTTTGGTACATATGAGTGACAAATGCTCCAGGTATGTGTCTCTGCAAACTGCTGGTACAATATGCTCCTATTTGAAGAAATAGTCTTGTCACTATTTCAATCCTTTTGCTGAACAACTTGATAATGGAATTTATTGTAATAGAACCACGACAGAGTAGTGAAAACATATAATGCAGTTCTCCTCAATTATAGTCTCCATTTTACTGTATTGGTTTGGAAATTTTCAACAATGAAAGTTGTGCTTAAATTGATGGGAAACTTATTTATTGCCCGAAGTTCAAATTTTTCTTAATCTATACGCTGGTCTCTGCCCTGTATTACATTGTTGATCAAAGGTTTGAACCTAAGATTTCCTGCTAACTACTGACAACCTTTAACACGTGTGCATACCTATTGCTTTAAGCACTCTGACGTTTTTTGGATTTGCTGGTTCTTGTTTTTGTGTGGAGTGACATTTTGGTCATTTTTGGAATGCAGCTTTTTCCAGACTCATACAGATGGTAACAGCGGATAAAATTCATTTCAGGTTCCACTATGCTGCTGCTCGGATTGCTTTGAATCTTGTTCTCCTTTGAAAAATGTTCATGAAGATATTGAACAGTAAACAGTGGCCGTATAGGAAGGAAGGCACAGTATGAAACTTGAGTTTCTCATAAACTGTGGTGAGCATCATGTGCCTTGTGCCCTAGAAATTTCTTGGAATGAACTTCGAATTAATGGAAGAGTGCTAAATGCTTACTGGTTTTTCCCCCAAGGGATTTGCAAACAAATTACACAAAAACATTGCTGTTTTCTTTTGGGTCACCACGTATGTTTGCATTTATTACTGGTGAGAATGTGAATCAAAGATGCAACTAATTGCCTATGAAAGTGAAAGGAACACATAGTTGCTGTTGAAGTATTTGGTTGCCTGGCCTTTCGTGTTTGTCTTTAAATCCTCCATTTGATCATAACTTTTCCTGCAGGTTGATGTCATTCTGTGGGTTAATTTTCAGCTTTACCAAAGCATTTTAAATTACTAGGCAAAAGATCTATGATGACTTGTACCCTTTTTTCTATAACGAAAAGTTTAGATAAATTGGGTTCTAGAGGCTCACCTGTGCCAGGGCATGGCTCTGAGCTCAAAGAGTACTTGATGACTTATACCCTAGTAACCATTTATCTTGGAATTGGAATCTGCAAAATAGACCCACATTGGGATCTCTGCCGAATGCTAATTTTCTCTATGAACCTGACTTAATTGAATTCAACGTGAGATGGAGTTGCACATTTATTCTTCAAAATGATGATCGTTGTTGTTTATTCTTCTAAAGAGGCAAAGGAAGTTTTGTGGGTTTGTCCATGTTTGATGCTTCGATTTTGTACTAGATTTCTTGTGTCTCTATCTCTGATTCTTTGGGATAATCCTTCCTAACTTTTTCATTAGTATTTCATGAATCAGAAGGAATGTTGGGGGAAAAATGGCACTTCGTTACATGACGGATATCCTTGCCAGCAAATTATGATGCAGCATTGCCATCAAAATCTGGGGTTCTGGAATAAGAATATGATATTATTCAAGAAAACTGGGAAGTCACTAATTCATATTGTCAAATGGCTCAAACGGCAAGTTTGAGGTGGGTGTGCTCCATCATACTTTGTATTATTGGCATGTATTGGTTGATATGACTGGTTTGGCATGCATAGTTTACTTGTGGATGATACATAAATAAAAGGTAAAAATGTGGTGAAGTCCTTTAGATGTTTGCTATAAGTAAAGATGTAAGAATATGAGTGACCACGTAGTTCTGGCCCATAAAAAATATGTTAATCGAGAAACATGAAAATAAGCACCTAAACCTTGTATATTTGGGATTCTTTCCCCTTCACTCTCTCTCCAATTCTCATATCAACCATTGCATCAAATTTTGTACGGTTTAGTTTTTAGCATTTTATAATTATATGTTTCTTGTTTCTCTTACTCTATATCTTGAGGGACCAAAGATGTATTAACTCTATATTATATGTGAACTACTCAAATTTTGATCTAATGGCGGGAATGAAAAGTGGCAGAGAATTGGATGTGAAAGGTAGTAGAGACTAGACATTAGAGAAGCTGATCCGAATTTTTGTGCTAAATAAAAATTCATGTTTTGTCAGACTTGTTTTGTTTTATTATTTTGATTTTGTATTTGAATACATACAGGACTGTTTTTGCAACCACATGGATCTATGGCAAATTCGAAGTCATCAAGTCATTAATGAATCCAATTCAGAGTGGCTAAGAGATATTAAGGAGTATTTGAGCTGGAACTTTACATGAGTCTATTTATATTTATTTTACATTTATAAAAATGAGGTCATTTTCTACAGATTTTCATTAGTCTTGTGTAGACTTGTTCCAGACTTCATAAATCTTGAAAATTAGGCATACCAATCAGAGGTGAGTATTGGGCATCCGTTTTTTTTTTTCCTTAGCTTTTTCCTTTAAAAAAAAAAAAGAACAGAAGAGATTGAAAGTGCACGAGTATTTTCAACGAATTCTAGGATATTTTCTTGGACGGACCAGAAGGCAAATTGGTGTCACCAATTAGAATGCTGATGTATCGGAATGATACTCGTAATTTTCGAAAATTCGATTGTGATTTTTTCTTTTATGTGCCCCTTAATACTACTGATGTTCTCGACATTTCTTAATCACACCAGGTTTGCTATGAACATGTGCAAACTTCGAACTCTATCAAAGTTAGTGAAATTAAACGTTTTTTCTTTTTTATTTAAAATTTTTAACCGATTAAAAGTCATGATTTTCTAAATGCTTTTTAATTGTTTTCTTAAGAGATTTCATGAAGTTGGAATAAGGAAAAAGGGAAAACAAACGCGGGTTCCACTCTTGTAGAATCCAACATGCGCGTGGGGCTCCCATTTCTCTATCCTGAATTCACAATCTCTTTGAAATACTTATAACGTTCCAACATGTGTGTTTGTGTATGTACTCTTTCCTATTCATGATATAGGTATTTCGAGGAAAATAAAAAATAAATCATTTAATATGTTCTAAAATGTAAATTTTTTCCACTTTTACCTTTCTTAAAAAATATGTTTGATTATATTGGAAATGTTATTTTAAAGAGAGAGGGATGTACTATATGAATAAAGTTAGAAAGTGAGTATTAATTATAGGAAAAAACATTAATTAAGCTGAATGTAGCGCATATTTTATAGATCATGTCTTCCTTCTAAAAATGTCCTTTATTATAGACTGAAGGGTATAATCTTTTCTTTATGTTAATGAAGTTATCACACTGTCTTGTACTCCCTTTGATTCTTATTATAATACACCAACTAACAAATATTTTTTATCCCTTCTATAAGACATTTGTAAGTTTTCAAGGTGCATTTAATTTATTTTTCCATATCTATCCATATTTAATAATAGTGGGAGAAAGTACTAATTTATATGATAGTATTTGAGTTTAGGGTAGTTAATGAGGATAATATTAGAAATCACTTGAATTTTAGTTCAATGTGAATATTTTTAACTAATTTTATTGATTTGTGAAAATTGGAGGTTAGTGCCTTATAAGGACAAGGAATACCTAAAGAAGGCAGACAGACAATTCACGGCTGTTGAGAACAAATAATAGAAATATAGAACAAAAAATAAAATGAAAAATTAGTTTTTTTATGATTACAAAATCGCCACCTAATAAAAGTAGAAGCAAATATTTAACATTGAGTAATAATTCCAAAAGCATAATAAAGATTGTACAAAGGAAATAAAGAATTTCTTTTCCATTGTTCCAATCAAACGAGGCCTAATCAGATGTTACGTTGAGATCAAAAACCAACCTTGCGTCATCTAACCTGCAAGAGAGTATTAGTCTGAGTGATCCTGAAAGCGAATTATTCTTCTGATGAAAGATTTTTCCCTGCGATAGCTGGAAGAAGAAAAATATATTAATACACAGAACAGAAGACATAATCAAGAACAAAAGATCATATTCAATTAAATATATCAAAAGTCTAAAGCAAGAAATCTAAAACTAAAAGGAAGCAAGAACACATACATCACAGAAGATGACACGCAAAAGCAAGCCAGCCCAATGGAGAAATGGATAGCAAAAGTTGGCCAGAAATTTTCTCGGTCTAAAAAGGTTTTCTCTGAAATGATCGTGATTACGCCGGAAAGCAACAAGATAATCCATCCTGACGGCATGCAGCTATGGAAAGAAAATGAGGAAGATCCCTGAGGACAACAAATTTTAAAAAACACAATTATAAGAAAGCCAAGAGCACAAGCATATATCAGACTGAGGTCTCAAAATCAAAGCCATACCTGGAAATAATGCTTTATGAAATTTGCAGAGTATAAAATCCTCAAGGCCATATCTTTTGATCAAGTCAAGGAGTGAAAGATTAAGTATTTCTTTCTTTTCCATAAAAGGTGCAATTAAACCTAATATTTGTTGAAATAGTAATCACAGTAGTTTTTAGTTAATCAATGCATAAGCTAATATCTTGTTTATTGCCCACAAGCCCTTCACTTCCTTTTTTTTCCCCCAATCATCATCATCAAGGGCCTCACCTTCCTTCAACACCTTCATATTCCATCCTACTTTCTGTTTATTTCTAAATTTCTTAATTTTCCTCAAAACTTCATGATAATGTAGAAAGGATACTCATGGAATTTGCCATGATCAAGCCGACAGCCCCAGCCAACCTTATGAGCACAACATTCAAAATTATATAGATCAAGGAGAACACGAGTAATGAATCATTCGAACGTTTGAGTTGGCTCTCTGATGCAACTGCATGTAAGAAGGCTTCAGAGGTTCCTGAAGCAAATTAGAAGAATATAATCAAAGTAAGAAGATATTTGATTCATCAGGGTGACATGCCAGTCGCAAGAATTAAAATAAGCACATGCTGTGTTTTGGATTGGCTAAAGACTTATGATTGCTTATAGCATATTTTGCTAATGCACCAATAGAAAAGTTCTACAAGGCATTCAAAATAATCAAAGCAGTGTCACAGTAAATGAAACTTGAGAACATAAACGCCATTTGAATTCCTTGCATATCAAGATTATAGATGATATAAACTCATTTCATTTCCCACCACAATTGTCCTCTCTCTATACCAGCATTCCTGTGATGCTTTGTTAATGACAGTCTCAGTAAAAACTAGATGCACAATTTTCAATGATCCGGAATTATTTTTTAATTTAAGTCATCTTTAATTAAATTTCATTTGCATGCATAAAGAATGATCCCTCTTGTAAGAGAACTATTGACATTTTGGTCTCATGAACGCATAAACCTTTTGAGACTGAGATTGACAACTATGATATACTATATTAACAAACAACCTTTTTTTTTAAAGTAGGGGCCAAAGTGTTAACAATTCCCTAACAAGAGACCCAAATGACAGTCTTCTTTCCTTTTTTTTTTTTTAAATTTAAATGTGCTACTGTACTTAATCATCAGTTACTAATTATTTTATTCAACCCTTAATTCCATCAGTTGTTCAAACTTGAAAAGAATATACTTAAGACTAAACTTCTGCTACTTATATCTTCTCCCATCTATTATTCATGCATCTAATTAAACCAACAATCATTGGGCACAATACTTCTCAAGTCAAAAGAGTAGAACCCAGTTCACCAAAAAATTAAAAAATAAACAGTAGAACCCTACACATCAATGCTTCAATGAATCTGAACAACGAAGAGGCGAACAATAATAAAGTTGATTTAGGAATACGAAAATTGAACAACAACGAGACAATGTAAATCACTAACCATTCATTGCCAAAAGAATGACATAAATACAATAATACTGAAGGGCAGTTGATGCTTCTCCGTCACTCCATTTTTCACCATAAAGCAATCTAATAAGTGAATAAGAATAACTTGGACCAAATGCCACAAAAACAAGACCTGCAAAGCACACAGCTAAATATTGACGCCAACATCACTAGAATATGTAATTGAAGGCAAAAACATGCATCCAAATCTTCATTCATGAGGAAAGATATGAAATAGAACTACTCATGCAACCCCAATAGCCACTTCTGTGCACAATGCATATGGCTCTCACGAAGTTTAATAGGAGTGGGGGGGGGGGGAAATAATCAGAACACTGAAACTTGGACATATTTGTGCAGTTTTGCACATTTGTGACTTTTAAAGGTGGAATTGGAACAAAAGAATTAGTAAGGAAAACTTCAGAAAAATCATTTGAACGCCTTAGAAATATTCATGATGCCCTAAATTGCATACCTTGAAGATGATCAATTACTTAACTTTCAATCAAATTATATACTGATATACGTTATAATCAGTAGACCATATATCCGTTGGTTTGTTATGGATTGCTCTTCCCTATAAAACATAGTTAGGCGTCTAAGTAACTAAGATCTAGCTGAAGGAAAGCACTACTCAAAGTCAGATGGATAGTCTACTTTTTTTTTCTTTTTTCTTTTCTCCCCAATTCCTTGTTTAGGAGGAGGAGACAAAATTAGTGAACAGTAAGGTTTAAGTTTTCTTACTTTTACCTTAATGCTCAATACAGCATATATGAAATTAAGTCGCATTAGGGAAGGAAGCATCAATTATTGATATGCATTAATTTACATTGTCAAGATAAACTTTGACTCCTGTGTCAACCTTTCAGAGGAAAACTTGATACGCAAATTTCTTTAAGAGGTTATTTATCTGAGCTTTGCAATTTAGTTCACCTCAACATCCGACATCCAAAGTAAATTTTTGGAGGTTCTCTTCTACAAGACCAAAATATATTGCTGTGACTTGCCACCGGACTAATTTAGGTAATAAAGATGGGATAAAGTGTAAATAGAGGTTTAAGGTTTAAACCCTTATGATGTAACAAAAAAATAAACGCTGCCGTGACTGAATATAAAATGGACTTAATAATCATGTAATACAGGAAAACAATATGGAATAAAATAAATAGAACATACAATATAGGACAAAATAATTAGGACATACCAATCAATAAAACTAGCTTCAGTGATTCCATCAAGCATTTTCCTAATTTCTTGCTTTTATCTGGGTATTTCCCTGTCAGGAATGACGAATAGAATACAAACTGTATTAATAAGGATAACTTGACTGCAGTTGTATTACGCACCAAAACAGCAGACTGTTTAGCGTTGTGTGTGAAAAATAAAAATCAACATTAGACAAGTATAGCAGAAATTTAAGATGCTAATCTGTCCTGACCCACCTCCAGATTTTTAAGATGTGGTGTGTGAAAAATAAAAATCAACATTAGACAAGTATAGCAGAAATTTAAGATGCTAATCTCTCCAGATTTTTAAGAGATCCAGCAAACATTACTCATAAACTTCTTAAAACTCTCCTGCCCCTTATACTTCTATCGATTCCAACAAAAGTAAACCTTTTTAATTATAAGCTCAGCAGAGGACAGAAGCAAAGTGGAAGCAAATACAAAAGAAAAAATCAGAGGAAGATGCATTAATATTCTGGGCCTGAACATCAAGAGAACAAGAGAGAAATAGAACCTGAAGCAGACCTTGCAAATGTTGCATACGAACTTTCTTCAAAAGGTAAAAAGACCAGCCTCACCACTAAACTGCCTGAAAGTTGATGATATTTTCAAAATAATCATGTGTAGAAGTTAAAACTGGGACAATCCATGCATCTGAATCAAAAACAGGAACATTCTAAAATATTCAACAAGACAAAATAATCACTGACCTAATTTGTCCACAAGACCATACACAGCTTGATTATAGGGTGTATCCAACCACACAAGCACCATTTTTTCTCCTTCTTGAAGGATTAACTTTCGAAAGGATTGGAAGGTAAACAGTGTGCACATCTTTGACAGCTGCCTGTCAAAGCCAATCTCCTTTCCTTCCCTGCAATGTTTTGTTTTGCAGAGAAGAAAATTTATCAGAGATAAAATAATGTACAATCAGTTAGAGGATAAGATATCGTCAAACCAGAAATGAGAAGAACATTTGAGAAACAGGACAAAGCAACAAATCCAGAAATAAACATAAAGAGCTGCCCAATCTCATTGTTCAAGCTCGGACCATAAGGGTGTCAGTTCATGAATAATCCTTTGAAATATCATTGGAGGGCAGTAAAGAGGATACTTCCCTGCTTGGAAGGGATAAAAAACACTCAGCATCAAGTTCAGACCATGCAATAATACAATAAAATAGCATACAGAGATGCAGATTGAGCCTCAGATTGCAATGAAATAGTACAACAGGGTTCTACATATATCTTGGTGCAAATCTTATTTCTTGGTCTTCCAGGAAACAAACAAGAGTTGCATGCTCAAGCACAGAGGCAGAATATAGAAGTATGGCTTCTGTGGTGTCTGGAATGCTATGGATAAAGTATTTTCGGCGAAAATTGAAGATCCAGTTCAGAGGACCGACTCAAGTTTTAAGTGATAACTTAAGTACAGTAATGATGACAGCCAATCCAATACTTTATGCTAGGCCCAAGCACATTGATCTTGATCTGCACTTTGTATGAGAAAGGGCAGTGGAAACAAATTCTAGTTAGACACATTCCAGCTTTTTGTCAAGTTACTGATGGGATGACCAAGGCAACTCCCAGCACCATGTTTAGTAAGTTCAGAACTTACTTGGTTGTAGAAGGGTCCTTGGAGATGAGGGAAGGTGTTAGAGTAGTGAAGAGTAGTTGGGAGTTAGTCTGTTATCAGCATCTCTTCTGTTTCTGTTGCTCACCTCTACTCTATAAATACTGGTATTTACTCTAACACTAACCATGAATACAACCTCTGAAGATGAAAGAATTAAAGCAAACAAAACTCATCCACATATAACTCAGATACTTGTCAATAGGAATGGGCATGAGATTGTTTCACAAGTACTCAACATGGGCAAAAAATTACTCAGTTGTTTACAGCGCTCGAGTTTCAAGTGATTCTGTGATATGTCACTTTGAACAGTAATTGAACACTAAATTTTTCCAGCTATTTCAGGACAAATGTAATCCCATTGAAGTTTCCTATAGCAGTGCCAATCTAAGTCCTATGTTACTCTTTCCTCTCATTGGGCTTCCATTGCCTAATTTTAGATTTATGACTAGTTGGAACATCTACAATTCTTTTCACCTTGGTGAAAAGGATACATATTGATAAAAAAAACTAACCCCTTTATATATATAAAAATATACCTGAAAGGGAAAATGAGAGAACTTCTGAATTTGCGGGAGAGAACCAGATAGCCCCAGTAGCCCAGAAATATGGATGCTCCGTATGCAGACTGTGATAGAGCAAATATTATTGGTTTTTCCTGAAAGCAATCATTCCACTTCAAATCAGATCTATTTATAGAGATATCAAAACTTACAATGCACTTCGCGGTCCGCAAAATGTATTGCTTTGTCAGATGTGGGAAGAAGACAAGAAATAAAATATATAATAAACTATATATGATTCCACTAATCCCCAAGAAACAACAGATAGATAATAAAGAAAAAACAACGCTGAATTTGGCTAATTACTACAATTTCAATCAGAATGAATAAGTCAATTGAAATGAGGGGTTTAAGGAGAAGATGCTGAGAGAGTAGAAGCACTAAGGCCAGACATGAACACTTTATGCTACCAAAAATAAGAATGATAAAGACCAAATTTTTATGGTTAATTCCCACTAAAATCATACCATTTCAATTTGTTTGACAATAAGGATGTACAATGTCATGCATCGTGAAATAGTAGCTAATGTCTCAACCATCAACCGCAGTTCAAGCAAGACCAAGTTCTGTGAAAGAATATATAAAGGTTCAGCCAAAAGCTCCAAAATACACGCGCAACCTGGCATAGGAAGGGAGCTAAAATAAACAAAATTTCACATTGCGATAGTTTCAGCAGTTATTCCAGAGTGCTTGGTTTGGTGTGCTTGTTGAGAAATCAAATACTAGTCAGGGTGATATATGAAATTCCTTTTCTCTTTTTAAAATATTAGTGTATAGTGTAATATTCCAGCAAGATAAGTTTAGGGTTGCCCACAAAACACAAACAGAAGAACCTAAAAGCATGAAATTCAAGCAATTACCATTGATCAAGATAGCCTGCCCCTGAGGATCAGAAACATTAATTTCTTGCCACCAGAAGACTAGCAAGCAAGCTACAATTGTAATAACTATTCCGAGTGGGAGACTCAACCAGGCCACTTTCATTAGCTTCACAATATCTTCTTCCATTGAGGATCCACCACTACAACATGAAAGAGATTTATAACTCAACAATGTGCTATTCCTTTCACCCAAAATGAAAGCACTCTGACTTGATATAAAACTTCACAATTAGCACTTAATTATGGTGCTGCACATTTAAACCTGACACACAATCCACAATTTTCTTTTGGAGGGGTTGTTAAAAGTAAAGTTAGCAAAAGTACATTACAGGCACATAGCAAGGGACCAAAGAACAAGGGCTAAATAACAGCTCATCATCAACCATGGAAAGGCTCAATCACTAAATGAGGCAAGAAAATAACAGGACATAATACAATTTTAAGTTTCACTTTCTACTTGAATACAGTTATTTCTCTAAAACAAAACTTGCATAAGTAGAAGGGATTACTGCTTCATGTCCATCCGCAAGCATGCTCGCCGGAAGCCCTCTCGACTAAGAAACAAAACACAGGTAACAAAAAGATAAAACTGCACTGCATATAGCTGCATCAACAGAAAAATGTAACATAAGAATAAATCAGTTCATATTACAGAAGTGATCTTCTATGACTAAAGGATCTGAAAAGAAAGTAGTAGATCATCCATGAACTTCTTGAAATTAATTAACCCTGAAAATAATAGAATAGAAGATAGAGTACCAGTAGCAACAGTAATCAGTTATAAAAGCTATCCAAAAATGTAAGCAAAATAAGAGTGAGAGTAAGAAAGAACAGCTCAGCCACAAATTTGTTAATTTCGGCATAACTGGCATACACAGTTCTAGAAAACAGTAATAAAACCAATAAGTGTGCGCGCACGAAAAAGATGAAGAGAGGAAATACAGAAGTTCAGGAAACATAAATAGAAAATTTCAGAAATTTTTACCGCATAGTCTTCTGCTTTAAGATGCCTCACAATCCACGTATTGAATATAAAGGGTATTCCTCTAGACAAAAATTGAGTAGCTGGCGTGATATCACAAACAAAAGTAAAACTATCAAATCATCAAACTCATAAAATATAGGAGATATTGTTTTTAAGTTAACAAAGTATGTTGAAATAGAAAACCTTAAAATGTGAGGGATGAAACATTTTCAAGGAAAATTGGCAATTTAGGAACATTAACCAAAAGTGTGGTTGACAAAATTCAATGACTAGCGAGAGAATTAAGCATGCATTGAATTTATTAAAAACTCCATCAGTTAATACCCAAAGTTGAATTATTTTGGCCCAGAGTTCCTGACTTAATGTATTCCAATCCAGTAGTTGATTTTTCATTTGCACTCTGATATTAATGTAATTTATAGAAACTATAATATACTCCTGATGTTTGCCTCAACATAAGAAGAAATAAAAATGAATAAATAACAATATATTTGAAGTCAAACACGATTCACACTTCACATTTCATTTGCTTTAACAAATAAGTATTAAATGAAGCTATTTTTCTTGCCAAATGAACTGACCTAACAGGTACTTGAAGGTACGAGACAGATTGGTAGGATCTCTATCCGTCGACATGCTAAAAAGGAGATCAAGATTCGGTCTTTTACGTATTAGAACCTACGAAAACGAAAAAAGCGCAGTGTGATCTTCAATAATTTACAAACTAGAAAAACTAAAGAAAAAACTTAGTGGAGACAAAACCTCTCTGCATAAGTACAGCAAACATTCGTACCACTACCAAAATTTACTTTTCCCTCGGTAATTTGAGAATTTTAAAATGGGTGCGTTGGAAGGTGTAGAATGGAATAAATCAGATCAAAACAGGCATGTTGCCGCACATGAATGGCGGATAAGTCGTCACTGTGTCTTCGCAAATCTGAGTGAGGAAGCGGAGCGAAGACGCTTGATTGTTTGAGCGCCGGAGATGAAGGCGGGAGATGGAGACTGTAACCGGTAAGGAGAGGGTAATTTGGTAGTTGCTCAGAACCTCAGACCCGCCTCGTTGGAATTTTTCTCGACAAGCCGGCTTGAATGAATCGAATCGAATCTCTGGTTAACGGGTAACCTGTAATTTGATACAAAATGCATGCTTTGTTCTCTTCTATGTTTATGGTTTTATCAAGATCTTACTTTGTTTCAATTAGTTGCCTGCCACTCGGGTAAACTTTGTTTGGTTCAATGAAGATTAGATTAAATTAGATTTATTTAAGTTAAGTTAGAAAATGTTATAATGTTGTTTGATTCAACGAAGGTTAAATTAAGTGAGATTTATTTAAGTTAAGTTAGGTTAGAGGAAGTTAAAATGTCCTTCTACATATTTTCCTTCTTCTTTTATAATATATTTACTAATAATAATTATTTATATAAAATTATTATTTATAAAATTATTATTCATGTAAGCATATAAATAATTATTTATAAAATTATTATTATTTAAAAAGTTCGTTAAATCAGGAGGTCAAGTTTTAAAGGAAAAGGCAGTGTTAGAATTTTAAAAAATTGTCATGGGCAATTTAGTCACAATTGAAGACAAATATTCTTTCATATAGGAAAAACCCCAATTTTGGAGGGTTCACAACCTAGGTTAGGTTACCACTAGAAGACAAAAAAGCATCCAACACCTAACCTAACCTCCTTCCAACTAAACACTACTTTTTTACCTCCAACCCACCCCAACCTAACCTAACCTCCAACAAAACAAAGACAACCCCACCCCAACCTAACCTCTAACAAAACAAAGACAACCCCACCCCAACCTAACCTCTAACAAAACAAAGACAACCCCACCCCAACCTAACCTAACCTAACCTAACCTCCAATCAAATAAAGCATTAATATTTCTCTATAAAGGACGAAACTTGTCAAGTATGTCCAAGTAGCCTATTAACTTTTTCCACGTGTACAAGTTAGACACATCATCACTTAACCCCAGTTAACGCTACCGATAGTGAGGGCGGCCGATCCAAGTAGCCTCCGTTTTTGCGGATTCGTGGGGTATCGTGGAGGATCAAATTCTTTTTATCATTCATCGATGCTCTCTCTGTTATGCTATTATTTTTTCTTCTTTATGGTTTTGCTTCACAACTCACTCTTTCTTGATTCCTCCCTCACCGATTTGCTTCACTCTTAATTTTTCCCTCATAACTCCCTCATTTCCTCTTGAAAATGTGACTTTTTAGCTGATAGTTCATTAAGCAATTTCAATTTTCTGATTAAATATCAATTTTGAAATGTTGGATCTTCTGTATTAGTTTAGAGAAAAAGGAGAATGATGGGAAAAGAATTCAAGGATCAAGAAATTTAAAGCAAACATACCCGAAAAAACAATGGGGGAGCCAATACGATTATGGTTGTGGCCATCCCAGAAAGAACAAGAGAGAGCCAGTGGAGGAGGAAGTATGGACCATGGACGATTAAATTAAACGAGGAAAGAGGGAATCAGGACACTAAAGCAGAGAGGTTAAGTGGTGACATGTTTACATACACAGGTGGCAGAAGTTAATAGAAATGAAAGAGACCAGAGCTTGTTCAACATCCAAGCAAATCCTCTGATTTTAAAACAATTTTTCAATGGAACAAAGGAATCAGATAGTGAGACCAACAAATAGAAATGAAGCAGAAGAAAACGCAAGCACAAAGGCCCAGTTTTAGCGTACCTTGAACTTAGCTTCTTGTCTGACGGAGTCCCAAATCAGGTCAGCCGCACTTGAATCAGGATAGAAAAAATTGGCGCCTGAAACTCGTAGGTAGATCGCGATCAATTTTGGAGCAGTTGGAGGAAGACCCAAGGACGCCAATCACGCCATCCCCGCGCCTGGTCCTTTCTCCGCATCCAGCTCTGGTCTGTTTCCGCGAGGGAGGAGGGAAGAACCGTGCCGCTGATGAAGATGTTGGATAATAAACATTGGTTAACGGCTCTGTTATTTGCTCCATTTTTAACTAAAAGTGCACCCAAAAATATTTTAAGGCTTTACTTGCATTTCCAAAATAGTTTAGGGTGGTACTTTATTAATCATCTAATTGAATTATAATAATTATCTAATTGGTTATATTTAATTATTTTATTAACTATCTAATTGAGTTATAACAACCATTTGAACTAAAATTGGGTCTTAGGCATACCAATTTCCAAAATTTAAAAAATTTTATCGATTAAATTGCCCACAGCAGACAAAATAGTTAATATACGAAAGTTTGAAAGTTACCTTTCGCTTCCTCTGACTTTTCTCCAATATGGCTGAAACCCTAACCCTTCAACCACATATTTTTGAACCTCCAAACCTTAAAGAACAAAGAGGGGTAGTTTATGATCGGAGTTATATGCGTTATGAGCCAAATCGTCGGAGAAATCGGCTTACTTTACGATTTTTCTTCTCTTTTCTCTCTCTAAGATTTTCCCACATTCTCTCTCTATTTCAGGTCTGTTCTGGTCGTGAAATGCTGAATGAAGAAGATGAGGATGATATATTCTAGGGTAAAGGTGCAAAAATAGCCATGAACTTTGTTCAAAGGTGCAAAAATAACCATGAACTATTTTTTGTAGCAAAAGTAACCATGAAGTATGTAAAATGGGGCAAAACCGTTAAATATGTTAACGGTCAACGCACGGTCAACGGTCATATTTAACGGTTTTGCCCCATTTTACATAGTTCATGGTTACTTTTGCTATCAAAAATAATTCATGGTTATTTTTGCACCTTTGAACAAAGTTCATGGCTATTTTTGCACCTTTACCCTATATTCTAATATCATATATCATTTTAATGATTTATGGAATTTTTCAAAAATTGCAAAAACTAATTTTTATTACATAACTTCCTACATTCATGTAACCATGCTATCATGTCCAACCAATATTTCCTTATTTATGCCACATGTAGGAGACACCTAGAGGTCCCTCCCTATGATCTCAATTGGCTTCACAACTTATTCCGGTTACGTATACACGTAAAGTTTCAATTTTGGTCAAATTACATTTTTGATAAAATTTTTTATAAATTCATATTTAATTGACCAAAATATTCTAAATATATTTTTCACCTTTATTTTCCTTAATTAATAGAAATTAACTTCAATTAATTAGAAAATAATTAATTTTGTGATAATTTGGCAAAATTACGATTTTGTTATTGCCTTTCTAATCCAATTTCTTCTCTTATTTTTCTTTGGCCAATTTCCATCTATTTTTGGACCAAATATTTTCTCTAATATTCCTTCATTTTTTAACCTTAATATTGGGCTTTTTAAATTACCCAAATTAATTTCATAATTATTTTTGCCCAATTTCCCATGAAATTGAGCATTTATAAATTCATAAATTCTAAATTCATGAATATTCACCATTTTATTGAATTTCTCAAATATTTACAATATTTTTTGTGAATATAAAATTTGGGTTGTTACAGCTTGAGCGCAGTTTAATGGACACACAGGGATAAGCAGAAGTATACTTGGTTCCAGTCTCAATGTAAAGCTTTTTCAGTCCTCTTTCAAAGAAAAATATTACAGAGCATTAATTACAGCCACATATTTCCCAGAAATTCGTCAAACTCAAACTGTCACATATTTCATTCCAGAATCAAGTTCAAACTTTGAAAAATTCATAACTCTTTGTGTACAGCTCCAAATAACCTATATGACCTAATTAACTAAAACTTGATAAGTTTACTTTTGTTCTGAAACATTTCATAGGCATTGGACATCATTTGCCCATTTAAAATTGTCACACAACAAGACTGCTACACAAAGAAACTTACTAGTAGCAAATTCAAATAATTACAATTTGTGTTTTAAACATACTCATGTTGTGTGTGACCATCAATTGCCTTGTTTTATCATTTCCTGTGCTCTTTAATTCACCATTTTATTCTCTTAAATATAAGAAATTTTTGTTACTGAAATTTGGGATGTTGCAAAAAGTAACATAAGGTTACTGAAGAAAAAAGCAATAAAAAATGAAAGTGGGACAACATCTATAATAATTGAAAATGTGAAGGATTATATATCAAGAAACGGCAATAAAACCACCTATCTTAGAGTGTGCTTCCTCTGCGTTGCACGAGAAGCTTATAAGTGTAAGTTTTTATATTTTCATTACCATTAAAAAATAATTCTTACATACATACAATTAAGATCCTTTAAGATGAGACCCAACTTTATAATACATAATTAGGTAATAAATAGTGTACTCCTAGTAACCTCCCATTAATACACTAACAAAATTATGCTACCCACCACCAAATACTTTTCAAACATCAGTAAAAGCTATGTATCCATTATAAGCTTCCTAAAGCTGCACTAATGATAAACAAAACAAAACAATAATATCTTTGCATCACTTCAATAGGTAGTCTGACTAGTGAAATTGACAAAAGAAAAATGATTTTAGCCACTACAATCATTTACTAATATCAGATAGAAATTCAAGTAAGATGAAAGACCAAACTCCTATTTCTTTTAATTTGACCTACTAAAATAGAAATACCTTCCATTCATGATATTTCATATACATCCAGTATCATACAGGAACCACTTATAAATAAGAAATGTAAAGACATATGGATGCCATTAGCTTGGGGGGAAATTCTTTATATCTATTTTCATTTGCAAATTTTCATTTTTTTTACTAGCTCTATCTCGAAAGTAGTACTTACATGAATAGAGGAAGAAATTTCATTGACATTAGAGTAAAAGGCATGAGTGAGCCACATCTAAAATCCAGAGCCCTTTCTTCATAAGAAAATGAAGAGTATGGTTATGGAAGCAGGGAACAACAGAGCAGACGAATGAAAAATGGAATGTTGGAAAGAGAAAATAAATTTGGGTTTGAGAATGCTCCTTATATTCTGCCCTGCAGAAGTTATTTGAGAATTTAAATTTTAAATTTGAATCAATGAAAGAGGATAAAGATTTGAATACAAGCTCAGCATGTCTGGTAAAAGTGAAGGAACCAACTTGATTAGGAGAGGTAGGTCTATTTCATCGTGCCATTAATTTTTTGTGCTTTTTTTATTGAAGTCAACCTAACAAAATTGGGATTGACTACCGTCTTCTTCTCTTACCATTTTCTTCCCCTCTTCTTCCCTTTCATTGCCCATCTTGACCTTTAGATTGAAATTTGAACATTTCAAATTTAATTTTTTATTAAAATATTCTTTTTAAATATTTTTTATTGAAGATTTAATTACCATAACTAAAATTGAGCAATTTTTGAATTTATTTATTTATTTTTTAATAATTTGATATTTTATTAATATTTTTATTAAACATTAAATCTAAACTGCTCAAATTTCAATCAAAAAGCTGAGATGAGTAGTAGAGAGAAAAAAGATAAAAAGAGAATGATAAGAATAAAGGACGATAGCCAAACCATACAAAACTCTACTCATGACTCCCATAGGATTGCTTATGTCAAAGGAGACCATATTTTAATCGAATGTCCAAACTGGAATGATGCATACGCAGCCCAAGGAGCGAATATTATATGTGAAAATTTATACCTGCTTGTGAACAGTGAATTGTATCTTGAGCTGTAATGAAGTCGATGGAGGAGACGGCTTCGGTGATCAGATTTTTATAATATATTGATCTCATCTACACCAATGTGCTAAAAATTTAGTGCATGGGCCTTTAGTGCAGAATTAAGAGCGGTCTTGTGGGTCACTTGCCTATTAAAAAATATTGAAGTTATCAACGCTAATTAGAGAGAGAGAATAGACAAAAGAGCAACCTGATGGCAGTAATTAAAGATAATCATTTTTTTAATTTATTATCTCCATTTTCGAACATAAGACATTAATACAGACTTCACCAAAAAAACCAATATAATTGGTTATATTTGAAGTAATTAAATTTGCACCAACATATTTTAAATCTATTCTTAATTAATGACAAGCATTTCTTTAAAAACTATATTGAATAACCCAAAATGTCATTTACATTTTAAACCACCAAGCCTTACATCTGAGAGCAGAGTAGTACTCCCTCGGTCCCTCCAGTCTTAATCCTATAGCTTTTTAATTAAAGATGAATATTTTTATCACATGATACGCTCAAATTATTAGACTCAAAAAAAATGCAAATCTGGTCTTCATAGACAAATAGATTAACATTGGAAACCATTAAATAATTTTTTTTAACTCCTTTGAGGAATTCAATCTACAAAGTGATCAGAAATAGAAATAGTTTAAACATGCACTGACGGGCATTTTGATCGGACTTGATTTACATATTCAGTGATAATAAACAATCTAATTTTTTGAAATATAATAATTTATCTAAATATATCTCCAAAAATTAAAATGCATTCATTCCATTACATCAAACAATTGTCAAGATCTAGAGTAACATTGAGAAACAAGAAGACCCAGAACTAAATTGGGCAACATAAATAAACTTTGTCGTCAGAAGGTTCAAGTCCTGGGTCTAATACAAATTTTGTACAGACTAAACATTCAACTGTATAATAAAATTACATACACAGGTTCAAACATGGTTTGTACTTTCCAGTTTCTATACACTGCTTAAACTTACAGGATTTCAATTTGCTACACGTGGCCATCTGAACAAGAAACAGAAGTACAAAAATATCTAGTTAGTGAGAGTATGCAATAATATATAGTATATAGTAGTTAATCTGAAATTTTTTCATATGATCGGCCTGAGCAGTTCATAGTTGAGAAATATAGATTGAAAATCAGAAAGTAAAATGAAGAGAATTGAAGATTAGAATGGATTGTTATATTATTCAGAGAACAAACAATTACATTTATAGGAAAAAATCAGGTCTGAACACTGCATACAATCTTTGACTAAAATGCCTACCATCTCTGACTATCATTCCTATAATTATGGTCCTATAATTACGGGAAAGAGCTTCTGACTTTTAACACTCCCCCTCAAGTTGAGCTATAGATATCAATCAAGTTCAACTTGCCAATCAGATACTCCAATATGTCCTTGGGCAGCCCTTTGGTGAGGATGTCTGCGGTCTGTTCTTTAGAAGGAATATATCTTAGATCAATAATACCTTCATCAACTTTTTCCCTTATAAAATGTCTGTCTATCTCGACATGTTTAGTTCTATCATGTTGAACTGGATTATGAGCAATGTTGATTGCAGCCATGTTGTCGCAATAGACCTTAATTGGTAGATTTATGGACTTCCTCAAGTCTTCAAGAACACGTTTTATCCATATTCCCTCACAGATTCCCAGTGCTACAGCCCTGTATTCAGCTTCAGCACTGCTTCTCGCAACTACACTTTGCTTTTTGCTTCTCCATGTGACTAGGTTACCCCACACATATGTACAATATCCAGATGTGGATTTTCTGTCTTCTCGGTCACCTGCCCAATCAGCATCTGTAAATAACTCTACAATTCGTTTGTCAGTTTTCTTAAACAGCAAGCCACGTCCTGGAGATCCCTTCAAGTAACGAAGGATCCTGTAAACTTCATTCAAATGTTTCTGTTTAGGATCATGAGAATGCTGGCTGACCACACTTACTGCAAATGCAATGTCTGGTCTAGTATGAGACAGGTATATTAGTTTTCCTACCATCCGTTGATAGTTCCCTAAGTCCACTGCCTTACCGAGATCTGCATCTTCATCTATTTTATCCACCCGTATAGGTGTGTCACTGGGTCTGCAACCTGTCATCCCTGTTTCTTTTAGAAGATCGAGAATATACTTCCTTTGGGAAATATAAATTCCTTTCTTGGATCGGGCAACTTCCATTCCAAGAAAATACTTCATTTCTCCAAGATCTTTGATCTGAAATTCTCGTGCCAGGGCTTTCTTAATTTGATTGATTTCCACACTGTCATCTCCTGTAAGGATTATATCATCAACATATACAGCCAGAACAGCCATCTTACCCTTATGATGTTTGACAAACAAAGTATGGTCGCTCTGCCCTTGAGTATATCCATGTCTCTTCAGAACTCTGGTGAATCTGTCAAACCAAGCACGTGGAGATTGCTTTAACCCATATAATGACCTCTTTAACTTGCAGACTTGGTCATCCTTTTTTCCTGGGAACCCTGGAGGTAACTTCATATACACCTCTTCCTTGAGTTCTCCGTTGAGGAAGGCATTTTTTACATCGAGCTGGTGCAGATTCCAATCTAAATTCACTGCAATAGATAATAGTATTCTGATGGTATTCAACTTGGCTACCGGAGCAAATGTTTCTGTGTAATCTTCCCCATATTTTTGTGTGAAACCTTGTGCAACCAATCTAGCTTTGTATTTCTCGAGTGTTCCATCTGCTCTGTATTTAGGAGTGAATACCCATTTGCATCCAACAGCCTTTTTCCTTTCAGGTAGATTTACTACATCCCATGTATTATTTCGCTTGAGAGCTTCCATCTCCTCTAAGACAGCTTGTCTCCACTCAGGTATAGCCATAGCCTCATCAATCGTGTCTGGTATCCTGATTTTATCAAGATGAGAGACAAATGCATTGTATTTAGATGAAAGAGCCTTATAAGAGACAAATTTCTCCATAGGATATCTAGTGTTTGATCTGGGTTGTCTAGGTTGTTTTCGCACCGCAATGGGAAGATTAAGATCAGAACCTTCTGTTTCTCTTGGACCTGCCTCTGGTACTGACTCCTGGTGAGTGCTAATAGCCTGTGGTTCATTACCTCTTTTGTGTCGTCGCATGTAGGTATTACCCCACATATTTGTGTCTCCCCCTGTAATTGGCACATTATCAGAGGTATCAAGGTTATCAGGAATCTCAGGGTTGTTATCAGGAGTATCAGAGGTATCAGGAGTAGGATATGTGTGGGTAGGTACATAAATTGTGACTGTCTGGTCATCTTTTGGTGTTTCATTTGTCTGAAATTCACCAGTTCTCTCCCCCTGAATTGCAGACAAGGCATAAAAAGGTGTATGTTCAAGGAAAGTGACATCACATGTGACAAATAAACGTTTAGAGACTGGATCATAACACTTGTATCCTTTTTGAGAATGTGAATAGCCAAGGAAGATACACCGAAGGGCTTTAGGGTCAAGTTTGTTGGTGTGATGGAGATGAACGTATGATGTGCAGCCAAACACCCGTAGAGGCAGAGTGTTTACAAGGTATGGAAGGTTATAGTATTGGTGGAGTAGTTGAAGGGGTGTTTTGTAAGACAGTGGTCGGCTTGGCATTCTGTTAATGAGGAAGGTGGCAGTAAGGACAGCATCATCCCAATGATATTTAGGAACATTACCACTAAACATAAGGGCTCTTGCAGTTTCAAGAATATGGCGATTCTTTCGTTCTGCAATACCATTTTGCTGAGGTGTATTGGGACAAGTATTTTTGTGGACAATGCCATTTTCGGTTAAGAAGGTAGATAGGACCTGATTGAAGTATTCAGTCCCATTATCTGTGTGCAAAATCTGGATTGGGGTTTGGAATTGGGTTTGGATCATATTATGGAAGTTAAGGAATGTTTGATACACCTCTGTTTTATCCTTCAACAAGTAGACCCAACTGACACGTGTATGGTCATCGATGAATGTGATGAACCATTTTGTTTTTGATCGGTTTGGTGTGCGGGATGGTCCCCATAAGTCACTGTGAATTATGGAAAAAGGTTTTGAGGCTTGGTATGGGATTTTTGGAAATGAAGTACGGTGATGCTTAGCCTTTTCACATGAATCACAATGAAAATCAGAGGGAATTTTATTAGAAATAAGGGATGGAAACATCTGAGACATGTAATTTAAATTTGGATGACCTAAACGTTTGTGCCATAATTCCAAATCACTAGTGCTATGGAGAGACACTTTATTACAAGATTTAATCCGAGGACTATTACTTTCATCAAGGTAATAGAGACCATCAAGCTCTTTAGCACTCCCAATCGTCGTTCCCGTCAACAGATCCTGAAAAATACAATAGGTAGCAAAGAAGTTAGCTTGACAACGTTCATCATTAGCTAATTTGCTCACGGATAGTAAATTACACTTCAACTTTGGAACATGTAATACGGAGTGAAGAGTGAGTGCAGCTGAGATTTTGATGGAACCAATTCCAAAGACAACAGATTCAGAGTCATCAGCAATTCGTACTGTTACTCCTTTGATGACAGGAGTATATGATGAGAAGAGAGCCTTATTGTCAGTCATATGATCCGAGGCACCTGAGTCAACAATCCAACAATTTCCTGTACATAGTTCTGTTATCACAGCCAAGGCTTGAAAGAAATTACCTCTCTTGACCACTGTGGCAGTAGGCATTGTTGTAGTTTGCATTGTGGCTAGCATTTCCATGATTTTATGCAGCTGGTCATTTTGAGATAGGTCCTTAGAAATTTCAGCCACGTAACCTCGTCCTTTCCCTTTTTTCGGCTTCCAGTCAGCAGGTTTACCATGGAGGTTCCAGCAAGTGTCCTTAGTGTGCCCCTGTTTCTTACAATGATCACAGAATGGACGACCTTTAGAACCTTTTTGTTCTGTGGATCGAACAGCAAGTGCTGAGGCTTCAGGAGTAGCAGCGGAATTAGTCGGATTCTGAAGCATTGTTTTGCGCCTATCCTCTTCACTGCGCAACAAAGTGTAAACTTCACGTACAGATGGCAAAGGTTCTTGACTAAGAATTCGAGCTCGAACATCATCATAAACCACATCAAGACCAGCTAGCAACTCATATACCCTCTCTTCTTCTTTTGCTTTGCTATCTTCTTTTGCATCAGCCCCACAATGATGAGTTTTATTTTGTAGGGCATCAAACTCTTGCCAGAGTGCTGATTTTTCAAGATAATAATCATCAAGAGGCATGTGATTCTGTTTTAGCTGCCACAATTTTTTCTTGACATCAAATATGCGGGATCTATTTCCCACAGGACTGTATGTTTCACGCAGAGCTTCCCAAATTTCTCTGGCTGAAGGAAGGTACATAAAACTCTTCTTAATTGAGGATGACATCGCATTGATTAACCAAGAGGAAACCAATGCATTTTCGGACTTCCATTTGCGAAACTCCTTGATTTCTGATGTTGGTGGCCTTTTTGCTTCACCAGTTATATACTCGAGTTTATCTCGTCCATCGAGAGCAAGAATCATGGATTGAGACCACTCCCGATAGTTATCGCTAGTAAGTTTCTCAGAAACGAGAAGGACAGTGGAGATGTCATTTGAGCCAGATCTAGGCACAGAGGGAGAGGCATCTGAAACTGTAGACATAATGACTGGAAAGAATGACAAAGTGGTTTTTCAAATTTCAGAAATACCAGTTTGGTCCGTAGAATTTTCAAAATGACACGTTGGTCCTCTGAATTTGGAAAATGACAGTTTGATCCTCCGAATTTGCAAAATGACAGTTTGATCCTCTGAATTTGAAAAATGACAAATTGGTCTTCGACTCAATTAAATAATTGAGTTAGATTCAGTGGTCTTCAATTTCGAAACTGGGATGGCGAGACTGAGGTGAACGCGAACGCGAACCAGAACACGAGAATGGATTTCTGGGCGCGAGAGGAGATGACAGTGGTGTTGAGTTCCGGTGGAGGGAGAAGAACAGAGAGACGGCGGTCTGCGAAACGGCGTTGTGTCTCAGTTGGTGCTCTCAGGACGCCGGCGCTGCTGTGTCTTCTGATCTGAGAAGCTCGCCGGCGTTGGTTTTCAGCCTCCTCCCCTCGTGAATCTGTTCTGTTTCTCCAAGCTTTCGGCCCCCAGCTCTCACTCTCTCTCAATCTGCGGCAGCTCCCTCTGATTCTGGATGACAGACTCGCCGATTGTGAAGAGACAGCAGCGGAGGTGACGGCAACGGTGCGGTGGTGTCCGACGACGGTGGTTGAGTGCTTCCTCTGCTCAGATGCGTCGATGGTGGACCTCCCTCTCGCGCCTCTCAAGCTCCTGATCTTCCGCAGCGGCTCTCCCTCACTCTGTTCTGTCTCCTCTGACGGGCTCAGCGGCGATCTTCTGATGATTGATGACGCGGCTGCCTGGAAACGAAGGTCGCCGTGGGGACTACTGGTATAGTCGACGCACGGTGAGTAGGGTGACGGTGAGAACTGGAAACGCTGAGGACACCGATACTGGTTCTGACAAAGTGGAGAACCAGAGGGCGTGTTTGAAGAATTCTGGTATGAATTCGTATTCCTAATCTCTCCTATTGCTCTGATACCATGAAGAGAATTGAAGATTAGAATGGATTGTTATATTATTCAGAGAACAAACGATTACATTTATAGGAAAAAATCAGGTCTGAACACTGCATACAATCTTTGACTAAAATGCCTACCATCTCTGACTATCATTCCTATAATTATGGTCCTATAATTACGGGAAAGAGCTTCTGACTTTTAACATAAAATTCTAATAAACTCCAATTCTCTTGTCGTTGTCTTCATGTTTGGGTTCTTGAATAAAAGGCAAATGGACATGCACACTAAAAATTAAAATTATGGCCACATGATTCAGAATTGAAATAACATATCTATGGACTATTGTCTTGATTCTTAATCAGGAAGAAAATCAGACAAAGGCCTGTCATCTTAAGTAGATGTGAGTAGGCGGATTTAACTTGGCCACCAGTGGATGTATCCTAAGAATATCCATAATCCATGTATGATAATCCATTAAAAATTGGGCTGAATTTAATCCTATTCTTTCGATACATGCTTCTGCAGGGTTGTTTGTAGATTAGGGGAATAATTTAGCAGATGGATTGTATATACTTGAGGATTATGGATAACCATTTTATCCGGGTTGTCTAATAGAATGGATAGGTTATAAAATCAAATAACTAAAGACTACGAATAACTTCCTATTCTCAAGGCAAGGTATATATTCAACAGATCAAACTAAAACTCAATTTTCCATTTTATAAGTAGAGACGATTTATAGAAGGCAAATTAGTAACCTCAATATATCACTTGCTCTGCTTGGATGTAGCAGTTCGCTGAACCGTTGAGACACCATCCACAAATTTTGTGCGGAATAGAACATTTGCATTATTGAACATGCCTTCCTTCAGCGAAACCACAATAAACTGCAAACCAAAGAACATAAAGAGACAAGGTTAGATTTCCACATATATAGATATATAGAGGAAGAGAAGATGTGTCTGGTTACACGTGGTTGCATACAATTGATACGAATCAACAGCATCCTACCACCTAAAGTTAGCTCAGGTAGTAAGGGTGGGGTGGGTGGAAGTCAAGGATTCAAGCCTCATCATGTGATCAAAAAATAAGAATCAACAACATTCATATATTTTATACTCCACTTGAGTTTATAGTCCTATCTTATCAGTTATCCCACTACCGTGTCATTTTGTAGAATTAATATATCAAAATGAAGATATACCATCATTCAAACTTTTAAGTGCCTTGTCGGTGTCCAAAAAAGTGGCCAAAGCTGAAATAACATGGCCGGGTTGTGCTTTAGTGTAAATTCTGGAGAATGAACATTGAACCCCTCACAACATTCGCTTTTTTGTTTCCTTTTGGTGATTTTAACAACAAATTTATGATGTAGACCACAAGGAATTTCTTGAAATTACAACGAAAAGCAATTGCATGAAATAAAGATAATGCCACAGTGCCTTCAACAATTTTCATACCTGGGAGTGAGGAAAATGGGACTTTATCATTCTTCCTATGTTTTGTGTGTGGCTTAAATCAAGAGCCGCATCAACCTGCCACCAATTCAACAATTACTATAACTAGGCTCTGCTGTACAATCATTGGTTCATAAGTATTTGTAAAGGAAATAATAGCAGATGCAGAATTAAAAGTCGCACGAAACCAAACATAAAGAAATAAAAAGGAATTATGCCGGCACAAGCACAAGCATTTTGTAGGGGGCAAAAATTATAAATAAATTCATTTAAGGCATACCTCGTCAAGGATGTAAATTGGAGCAGGTTTGAATAGCAGCAGTGCAAGAATCAGAGAAAGTGCAAGTAATGATCGTTGACCACCACTTAGTTCTGACAGGGACTGTTTCCACACGCTCCCAAATGCAACACGAACTTCAAGACCATCAAGAAAACTGCAACCTTCAGGGGGTTCTAACTTCGCCATGGTCCCCGGAAGTAAAGTAGAAAAGATGGATCCAAAGTCCCTGAATAAACAGAACGAAAACATCAGAGTCAACCAGTTTCATATAGAAGAGGGCGATCAGACAATTGCAAAGTAAACTCACTTGTTGACTTTAACCCAGGTAACATTTAGTGTTTCCTTTTTCTTCTCATCTAGCTCTTCAATCACCTTCTTGATTTTAGACTTGTCATTCTAAGCAAGATACTCACAGAATGAGAAGATATGCGAGACAGGTATAAAGTTGTTGAAATAAACTGAAAAAAGAAAACCTCAATTATGTTTTTCTTGGACATCAAATCATTGTACTCATCCTCTGCCTTCTCAAACATCGCCATGACTTTCTTGTTCACCCTTTTCTCAAGCCTTCACAAAGAAGCAAGCGAAAAATTACTTTGTTTCATAGAACACAACAATATGAAAAGGTACAGATAATTCTAGTAGCAGCATACAGGACAGATTCCCAATGACCCATACCCAGACTGCTCAGCTTGTAGCTTCTCAAGTTCTTCCCTTGCTTTACCCGGATCACGAGAAGCAAAATCATAATCAGTCCCACTTTTTCCAAACAGCTGTTTTTCAGAAGCAATCCATGCATGTTTCTCTATCAATTTCTCCACCCTGACCGAACAGTCTTTTTGTTCCATCTCCATCCTTTTTACCTTAAAGAGTAGGAAAATTGTTTAACATATGATTTTTAAAGGTTTAATAAAAAAATTTTGTAGAAAAACGTACCTCGTTCTCCATTCTCTTCCTTTCAAGATTATTTTCACTGAGCTTATGTTCAAGCATTTTATGCTCCTTCATGATAACACTTATTTCCTTGTCACATTCCTTCATTTTTAGACGAACTGAGTTTAGCTCTGAATGAACCCGATCATGATCGGTCCTTGCAGCAGCAACCTACAACGTAGAAGAGTAAGGACTCACTATTCTGTAGAGAACACGAACAGACCAAGATAAAAGCAACACTTACCTTTATTTTTTGTTCTTCTACTTCTGATTCAAAATTATGAATCTGTGTTCTTAAAGAAGCTAATTGATTCTCCAAGGACACACGCTCCTGAATAACAGCTTCCATTTCCATTACAAGTCTCTCCTTATCATTATCATGTCCCTAACAGCAAACAAACATGAAGAGGCTTTACAAAGTCATTAAAAAAATAAGACAGTGGACAAACCCATCAAGTAGCAATTGCTTCAGAGATTATTTTGGCTTCCAGCTTTATCGGGTGAAAAAACAAATGAAAAGTGTTACATCCCGTGGAATGGCTTACTTTAGGTAGTTAGGTTATCATTAATCGCCGTCATTCTATCTTACAATCTCATCTCAATTTCCTATTATGTATTCTTTGATATACTGACATATACAGATTAACATTAATTCCCATACATCTGACATTTAAATTATGAGATATCTCCTTCCATTTCATTATTTAATCAGAGGTTGCATAAAACTATCGAAGCTCTTTCCAGCAATTTCACAAAATAGGACAATCAGACATTGCTTGACATATTGGTCTGCATAAACTCCATTCCATTTAGGCAAGTTTTGAACTAGTGACTTCCTAGCTTTAAGTTCCAAAAACGCAACTCCCTAAGGGTCACATTGTATGGAGACTTGGGATATAATTCAATATAGATAGTTAACTCAAAGAAATCGCAAACAATAATCATAACCTTTTGGAACTTTAAACAAACCTTAAGATCTTTTAAAGATGACTGCATTTGGGATTTGAATGACTTTATCTTCTTCTCCAGATCTTTTAGTCTACTTTCACGATTATTGTCATTTTCTTTAATTGATTTCTCAAGCGATGAAACAGTCTTGACACAGTTTTCATAAATAATTTGCTTTTCCTTGACTGCAGATTTTGCTTCTGCAAGTTCTTGCTCAATCTTCTTCACTAGTTCCCCAAGCTACGAAGGCAAAAGAGAAGTAGAGGGAGCAAAGTGAGAATGATTATTACCATTGAGGAAAATTAAAAATTTTACAATGGAGTGAAATCAAGGTAAAATCACAGCCTTTATGAATCAACTTTTGTAATGAAAGAAAAAAGCCAAACCTTATGATGCTCATTTTGCTCAGCTCTGCTTTGAAACAATGAAAGATCATATGATTTAAGTTCCAACTGTGTTTTGAGGTCTTTCCATTTCTTCTCAAGAGGAAGAAGCTTTTTAATCTGTTATTTCAAATACAACGCCAAGAAATATCATCAAACTGAAGTTGATATATAAGCAGTAAGCACACAAGAATAAGACTACACATGATCACTAAAAATCAAACAATCCACAAAGTGATTATGCTTTCATCAATATCACAAAATTATCAGTATCTACTTGAATATACATTAGGCTTATTTGCAGTCTAATTTATTCACTCAGGGCATACCTTTGCCTCAACCTCAGACAACCTTGTTTGGTGTATTGAAAGTTTTGACTCAGCCTCTGCTAAATCATGAAGTTGCCTTAAAAGTTGGCCGCCACCCCTGCCACAATTAGCCTATATTGTCAAGCTAAATTACCTCGTTATAGTAGTGTATAAAATGATAAAAGATATTCAGATGCTGATTGACTAGCCTATACTGTGAAGCCAAATTACTTAGCAGTATTGAAAAAGATAGAAGACATTCAGATGCTATGACAGACCTCTTCACTTATATTGTGGAAAACACAAATCGTGTAGAAAATATAAAATTTTGCAAATGCGTCAAATATTATCTGATTTTTATTATGAAGCTCTTTTTGGAAGTTTAAGCCCTGATTTGGATTGGCTTAAAAGAGTACATTTTGTTTTGAGATGAGTATTCCATACTGCACAAAATCACTTAAAATAAGGGAAACCAAACTCCTCCTTATAAGATACATATGCAAAATCCAAAGATAAATCAATGAAAGCAAAGAAGTGTCATACTTTCGGCTTCCACCAGTCAAAAGACCACTTGGCTGAAATATGTCTCCTTCAAGAGTGACACTGGGGGTTCGAATCTCCCGATTAAATGCAACCTAGTATTAGATCAACAGAGTACAAGAAAAACTGAGCTTCTCTATAGGTGGGTTAGAAAAGGTCATATGGATAATACTGAACACCTTCTTAAAATAATAACCATCAGAATAATAGTGGAGAAGATAGTTGCTCAATGCTCATTGACAAAACAAATAATCAAGTTATCATGAATTTATAATCAATAATAGAGTGCAAAGAACCAACAACAGCAACAAAGCCTTATCCAACTAGGTGATGTCAGCTATATGGATCGCATAACGTCATTGTTTTATAGCCGATCCTAAGCCTGGGTAAAGGAGAAAGATCGTGTTCGGCCCCAACAACCAACACAAAACCCTGTCGAATCTTTTATGAACATGGATCAACAAAGAAATAGTGTAAAGAAAAACCAAGATTATGAATATCAAATATCCAACGTATATAAGAAACAAATAACAGTCAAGTTTTTTTACCAGAATGTAAATATAATGTCCATGACAATCCCAGTGGCAAACATGATCATACCTCCTTAGCAGCATCAGTGTTTTTGCATACAAAGGTAGAACCAAAGACATATTCCATAGCACTCTGTAACACATGCCAAATTTAAAAAACACCAGTGATATTTAATATTAATATAAAGTGAAAAGAAAAACTAATAATGCATTTAAATTATCCGCAAATCTTATTTTACGTTTTTAACAGCAAATCAGATACAATAAAATAAAGTTTGACCAGGAGATCATAAGAAGAACTTGAAATAACAATAAAAACGCTTTCAGCTCCCATGTTCTTACTTGACCAGGATCCTAAATGATTTCAAAGAAGCATACCTTCAATTCTTCTTCATAACCAACCAAAGAAAGTGCCAGCTCAGCATTCTCCTCACCAACCTGGAATTAAAGTAACAATAATCTTCAGCAAAGAAATAGTTAAACAATCATGAACCCAAAATGTACCAAGAGAAATGCTGTGACTAACCAATCTTGAAGCAGCTTGTTGAATTCTAGAGGGAACAGTATGGGATTGAATTTTGTTTAAAGGTATAATTGTCACTCTTCTTCTTAAATCACCATTCTGCAGTAGTTGTTTTCCAGTATTTTCTGTGTCAACTACAACATTGAACAACTTTCCACCAGCAGTAACCTAAAAAAGATCCGATCAAAAGTGTCAATATATAATTTTCTACTTAAAACTTGGGTATAAAGACGCCAAGTTGTCTAACCTCCAGGGCGGTCATTGCAGACCTGTCCTTTACTTTGATAAGTCTGGCAACCACACCTTTCACCTTTGACCTATCAAAGTTCTTGACTGGGTCACGGTAAGTAAACTCAACATTTGCTAATTGTGCTGAAAGCTTGCGTATTTCATCCTTCCACTTTTGCACTGACTCCATCTCAGATGCACGCTCCTTAAGTTTGTTTAACATATATTTTTGTTTAAATGAAAGCTAGAAAATATTTGAATTGTAAAGAAACTAGAAGAGATGCATGTCCTACCTTTTGCAAAGATTCCATCTCACCATCTTTATAACTAAGAGACTCCAATTGCGTCTTCACAGTCTCCACATCTTTCTTTCTGGCATTTAGCTCATGTTCTACAGCAGTAGCTTCTGCCTGTTTTGACCTTAATTGATGTGCTTTCTCTTTCAGTTCTGTTTCACTGTGGTTAATTTTAGTTTTTAGCTGTTTCAATTCTGTTTCAGCATTCCCAACTGCTATCTTTGCATCAGCTAGCTGATCCTCTAAGCATTTCTCCTCATTTCCACTGCTCTTCCCAGCTAGTACACCCTGCCAATGGTTTCAAGGATAAGGATCAAAGTAAGTCCTGAATTGACGAAATTCTCTTGCTAGACATCAAATTGAGCCAATATAATCTTTTTACCTGATATTCCTTTTCATGACCCTCCAAGGTCTTAGAAAGCTCATCAACCCTCCTTTTCAGATCAGAAGCTCCCTCTTCAGCCTTTTTCACAGCTAAGGCCTTCTCTTCAACTGATTGCTTCAAGTCTTCAATATTATTAACAATCTTGAAACATCACAATAACAACTATCAGGTGAGGTCATTGTCATGTTTTCCAAATGGAAATATTACAAATTACGAAGTAGAACAACATTAGAATTAACAATATCTTAAAATTGAGCACAGCAGGAAATGTAACAAATAATTTAATGAAATAGCTAAATGTAACTTACATTTTCTTCATTGGATTTTTCACTTCTCAGAGTGTCCTCTTTATTATTTAGTATAGATGTTTCCCTCACAAGATTCTGTGAAAGTGCATCTACTTTGTCTGACAAAGATTTCACTTCCCCACCCATGCGTTCTTCCTTTTCTGCCGTCAACCTTGCCATTTTGGTCTCCATTGCCTGTACTTCCACCTTTGTGGTCTTAGTAGAGTCATCAATCTCAGCTATTTTGGCCTTCACTTGTTCCACCTCAGACATTGCATTGTCTCTAATCCTCTCTGCTTGAACATATTCGTAAGCAATACAAAACCTTCTCAGCTTATCTAACTCAGCAGTGCCATTAGCCCACTGCATGTACTGCGTCCTTTCTTTCCGTAACTTCTCCAAAGCAGGCAGTATCTCCTGGTCAAGAAGCTTATTAATCTCATCTACCTTACTCTGCTTTTTCTCAAGTGTTTTTAGTGCAGCTTCTTTCTTCGTCTCATACATTCTTGTTCCTGCAGCTTCCTCAAGCATTGACAATATCTCAGGTGGTTTCATATTTAAAACCTTGGTGATGCGCCCTTGCATTATGAGAAAATGTGGGTTGTTAACATTCAGCTGCACCGAATGAAAAAGGTTTTGAACTTGACTAGGTTGGGCAAGTTTCCCATTGATCAGATATTTGTTCCTTCCACCAACTACAATCTGACATTGTCCCCAGACGCATCCATGGCATAAAAATGAGAAGTCAATAAATTGCTGGCTAAATATAATTGTGAATTAAACAACTACCATCGTTAACCATGGTTAAAATAATAACTTCTAAAGGCGGAGATGGAAAATGAATCCAAGCCATCCCTGAAAGTCAACCCAAAAATTCGTTTCCTTTAATTCAGCTCTAACTGTGATTCTAATACATATCCTTTTAGTGTCACTGCGCCAAAGATGTTGATGAATTATATTGCCTAGACAAGCCAAACTGACACCTTTTACAGCATTATATGCTGCGAAACAAAAATCAACTAAAAAAATCGGGGGAAGGCTTAAAAATAAAGAAAGAAACCTGTCTTGTCACTGTAATCTCTGGATGGTCTTCATACCCAAGAGGGCTCCGACTCCTATCCGCATTATCAAACACAATCGACACTGTAGCTTTTGTAATCCCTGCCTGTCCTTGCTTATACACGAGCTCCTGAAGGTTAGAAGCCCGAACCTGCTGCAAATTCGTGATCCCAAGTACAAAGCAAATCGAATCAAGTATGTTCGACTTGCCGGAACCGTTTAACCCCGTGATGGCATTGAAATAGGGGTCGAAACCTGGAACAACAGTTCTGGTAGCATACGATTTGAAACCTTCCAAGCAAATCTCCTTGATGTGCATCGCTTGACCCGTGAGTTGTTGCCGGAAAGAAAATTAAAAATAAAAATTACGGAAAACTGGTGAAAATTTTATGGAGAAGGGAAAGTGTGGAAATTATGAACTCTGGGCTTGGAGGTATCTCAATGAATTATATGCAAGAAACGAAAGGATTTCGGAGAACGAAACCCTGAACAGAACGGGCGCTTAGCTTTTGAGAGTTGCAGCGAATGAAGAAGATTATGAATTTTCAATTTTTTGAATTTGATGCAGCTGGAGTTCCAAGATGGGACAGGAATGAAAATTGAAAAAGCAAAAAAAAGGCGGGAAAATTTCAGAGGCTGCAATACGAAGTCGTTTAAGGGGCTGTTTGGAAAGGGGAGTGAGGAAAAGTGAGCCGAGAGAACTTAGATTTAAGAAAAATTAAAAAAGTGGGATTAAAATTTCTTAATTAATTTTTTTTATGTGAACTTTACATCAAGTTTTATGCGGAAGTTGTTCCGATTTTTAAATTTATTTTGATTTTAAATATAAGATTTCAATATATTTTGTCAATCAAATTTATAATTTTTTTTTCTAAACTCTTATTACACATATATATTAGGAGGATTTTTCATTAAAAGAGTAGTTTCCCAATGCTTTCAAGTTTCAATATGTATGAGAAGAATTTCTTGTGTCCGGCGGATAATTAGTGAGCCTATCAAATGAAGGAAACGAAAAGAAGTTTCCGTTAGCATTGTTCCATCAAAATTCTTCCCTTAGGTGAATGCAAATTACTGAAGGAGAAAATTGTGTCAGAATTAAGCTTGCTATGACCCTACGATGCCAATGCCACCATAAACATATTATAATATTTAACATATATAAAAGATACGTACATATGTGCATTCATATTTAGCCTTTTAGCCGTAAGATGCAGCTACAAGCAAGGAAAAAAAAAATCTTTGCTCATACTCCGATTGCATAGTGGATATATTTGGACTTAATCACCTCGATGTGAAATTTGCCAAAAGAAAATGATTAAAAACAAAGAAATACATGACTCAAAGATTTGGCCAAACAAAAATCCTCAGTACTACTGTTATATTTAGTTTGGTGAAGCTGTGTAATTAGTGTGTTAATACAACCATCAAATGCTCTGTTTTATTTTTACCGAAAAAAAAAAGCTCTGTCTTATTCTTACAACATTACAATAAAAAGCCAACCACCACCGCCACCGCCAAAAACTTATATCAATTGGTAATAGTTGTTTTAGTTTAACCAAGAACCTCGAGTTTGAGACTTAAAAAGGAAGCAGTGAAAGGTGGTCGAGGCACCACCTGAAAAAATAGTCATGTTATGCCTTGAATTCAGATTAGTCTGGGTCTATGTTAGGTGGTAAGGGCGCCACCTGAAAAAATGATTCTGTCATATCTCGAATCCAAATTAATCTGGACCCATGGAGTTTCCAATGACAAAGAGCTTACCTAAAATATTAGGTGCATATGCAAGCCGAAGAAGAAGAAAAAGGCAACCATCACCAAACATAAAAGGACAAAATATTCTTTGCTACGCTCCCTTCGGTTACCTAATATAAGCAACAAAATTGGAGAAACTTTTGTTACTAAATATAAGCAATATTACAACTAACTAACATTGGTCTTAATGAAAGGGCATTGGTAACTTAATCAGGATAAATAGTCATATGAAAAAATATATAAGCAGTAGGAGTATTACTAACTTCCATGAATAGTTATTAGTTAACATAATGTTTACAAAAATACCCCTCACAATCATCCATTTAACTATCCATTTGCTTTTTCTTATATACTATATATCTCTCTTGTCCAACTAACAGCTATTCTATATTTACAGGGGTAAAATAGGAAAGATAATTTTTTTAAAAAAAACGCAGCTATTTCTTAATGTGTGCGCCTACCTCGATCCATTTCTTATATTAAGCAATGGAGGGAGTGTAAAATCCTTTCCTTAATTTCATGACATTAACTCATCTTTTAAACACTAATAATGTTAGAACTAAAGTTTAACAAATTAGTCAAAAATCTACCATGAATCTAAAAAGTTTCTCATTTCAAACTAAAGTCATTATTGATAGGAAGAGATAATCTAAACATTTCAAGCAATCATGAATAATACTTAGATCTTGAGTTTCTCAAAACTCATAATACAACATTCACCACAAGACCAAGATAAAAAATCATGTTCTACATAGTATCCAAATCATAGTGCAATAATCAAATGTTTTCAAAAGATGAGTTTGTGGATCCACATCCATTCACATGCAATCCTAAAGTCCTCAGACCTTATATCAGCACACTAGCCAGTAACAATTTATTAAAAGTATGCGGTTAAATTAGAGTTTATAAAATATGAGCTCTATAAGTGACAATATACATCAAATTATTACATAATAAATCAAAAGAGACCCTACAGATATATGAAGAGATATTTATGCCTCAGGAACTCTCCTTGGCGTCCTAGCACGAGAACTATCACATGAAAAATGTTAAATCAACGGAGTTAGACAAAAACCTCAATAATCATCTATCAAATTGTTACACATGCTAATATGTGCTCATAAGATGCCAAATGGAATAATTTATACAACAAAGTATTAGAGATATAATTCACAAAATTCAATATCAAAATTTATATATCACAAATTACATATCACAATTCTCATATCACAATCTCTAAGTTACCTCCCATCAATCAAACCAAACTGCTTTATTTCTCACAACTAGACCCATAGACTAAGTTATTATCTATGTCATTAGCCACTCAAAAAACTCTCCGGTTACGTGATGAGAATCAGCCAAAATTCACATAACACCTGCTAGGACCATGGGTCTTTTCCCCTCATTGAACTAGTGGGGTGTCGATACCCGTCATTGAAAAAATGGGATAGTCCTTCATTGAACCAGTGGGATAATAGAAAATCAACCATCATGTACCAATAGAGACTATATCATGTGGTAAAACCAACCACACCACCTCATCCCATTCCAATCATCACAATAATTATCAATAAATAGCTCAACAGAAATTTTCTAAAATATACACATTCATACAATGCTATTCAAATTATTTTTATATATATGGTATAATATCTCAATTCTCAGCTCATATATATATATATATTACAATTCAAATTATAAGGTTCCATAAGGCAAATTTCTATCAAAATAACATGATAATTTTCTCAAACTCAATGAACATTTCCTAGTACTCATCGAAATATCTAATCAATGTCAATATATCGTTTTCATTCTTATAATTATTTTACAGAATATTCACAGACAATATATCAACACACACAACAAGTGACAAGTGATTACCTCTCACCAAATAAGGAGATATTACCACAAATCAAAGCCCATACTCAACACGAGTAAGCCACAATTTAGCCTATACAATGCACATCATCACCACAATTAGCTTACAACTAATTAAATGATTAGAAATAGCACTTAAAGACTCTTGGTCTTAGTAAAGGCGCCCAACTCTCAATTCTTGATCAACAACTATCCCAACCTACTTCTAGTCTCTCATTACCTTATTAACAACTCAAAGAGTTATTTGGATAATTATTAATAATATATACATATTCATGATTTATATCCACACACACCACAATATTTAACTATAGAAATAATTAAAGGTTTTTATTTCCAAGTAAGAAAAAAAATGGTCAAATTTCTTATAAACCATAACTAATCACTCCAACACCAAATTTATGTTTTCCTTGAAAATTCAAATCACTCAATTAAATCTTTAATAACTCCTAAATAACTTGATTTAACAAAAAAAAAATCCCAAAATTCTCAAATATAAAACGCTGTTAAAATCCCAACCTCAAATTTCAAGCTTAAATCTTAAAACTACACCATAAAAAATTCAATAATAGCTCTAACAAACTCAAATAACTCATTTAACTCAAATTTAATTGATGAAAATATCATATAGATATCAAAAACCCTAAAATTTTTAAATACAAATTAAAATTTTTAAACCCTCAAGACAACAAATAAATAAATATGACCCTATATAATTTAACTAGTAACATAGCTTTATAATCTTATGGTCATATGTTGATAAAACTCAACACTTGTTCCAAACTCTAATCCAAAAATGTGATCTAATAGCTTCAAAAATATACCTGTTATAAAAAGCACGTCGAGTAAAATAATGTCTATGAAGAGACTTTATTGAATAGAAATGATTTTAGTTACTAAAATAGACTCAAAAGCTTTAACCGTAAACTGGGGGCAAAAATGGCGGACGAAGGAGACAGACGTCGGCTCTCTCTGGCTTGCTACCCCCCCCTCAAAATGCACGACATGTGGCGGTGTCGCGGTGTGGTGTTTAAATTAAACAACCCTCGAGTGGCTTAATATTAAAAGGGCCGTCGGCCCCCATTTGCCCCTTTTTTTTTGGGTTTTTTCAACCTTAGATGGGCTAGCTAGGTAAATAAAACTTGGGCCCATTTCATTTTTTTCCCAATTCTTTTTCTTTCTTTCTCCAACTTTCTTAGCAGCAGCAGTAGTAATTCATTTCTTTTATTATTGATCACTTTTCTTTAACTCTCTGTTTTTTTTTTAAAAAATCATGTTTTGAATAAATCATATTTATTTAATTAATTTCACGGTAAGATTCCATTCATCATGAATTAATTTATTTTTAAAATTATTTAAATGCTAAAAATAAAAATTAGGATATTACGAGGAGTAATATGTTTGAATTAATAATAAGTGAAAAAATCAATATAACGTGGATATGAACATGATCCAACCTCTAAGAATTTATTTTGTTCCCACTCTTGAATTTGGAGTTGCCGGAGCATCAAACTTACTTGTCTCCTTAGATCAGATGCTTGGACCTCTTCCCACCTTTTCAATTGAAGTGTATAGGAGATGAAAATGAAGTTGCACATGTTAAGAAATGACATTCATTTAGTGTAGCTTCTCCCATGTTGCCATGTGCAAACAAAGGAATTTCAATAAGCAAGTACATATATACAAGTCTACAAATGCAGGGGAAAAGAAGACAAATAAGTTTATTATGATTTGAAATTAGAAGAGATAGCCGATGAACAATTTCTAGACGTACAGTATGAAAACTAAGGTACTCATGAATGACATTGTTGCTTCAAGTTACTATTCATCATCCATATGAACATTGGCATTGTGAGGAATTTTTGCCCAATCCTTGCCTCTCTTGTAACATCCTAATTTTTATATAATTATAATTTAAAAATAATTATGAAATTAATAGTAAATTTTGAATTAAAGAAGAAGAGGGATTTAGTTAAAATATGTTTTTTTTTTAAAAAATAATAATAATAATAATAAAAAATTAATTAATTAAAAAAAATAATAATAAATATATATATATATATATATATAATAATTAAATAAATATTATAAATAATATTTTAATAATATAAAAAAAAACAAAAGAAAACAAAAAAAAAAAAAAGGTGTGGGCGCCCGTTGGCGCCCACCATTTGAAAAAAACGGGGGAGGCACATTGTGTGCCTCCCACCATTTCATTAAATGATTGTGGGCAGTGCCCACAATCATTTAATGAAACTGCGGAAGGCATCCGCAGTTTCAAGAGGCGGGGAGTATTATAAATACCCCCACTCCCCCGTCCTCACTCCTCACACCTCAGGTGTGAAGAAAAGTGTTGAGTGAAGCATTAGTAGGAGTATTCTCATATCTTTGGAGATCGATAAGGTACTCAATATTACTTCTTATCTCAGAATTATTTTTATAGAAATATTCTAAATAATTTTCTCTTTCTCATGGTAATAATTTTATGATGATTAGAGAAAATTTTCAGATTATGATTTTGGATAAATTTGAGTTTTGTTAACATGATGCTGCAGGAATGTAGAGGATAATTAATAGTTAATTTTAATCGAGTTACTTTTGTTACTTAATTAGCATATAATTTTATAATGAAATCTTTACATAACTAATCTATGAATAATTCTATATTAGGCTTTTTAACCGATTAAATTTAGGTTAAATAATTTATTTGGATTATTAGAGGAATTCTTGAGGTTTTAATCGGTTTAGATTTTTTTTAGGATGATGATTTATAATTTAGCCATCTTATAATTTGATTATTGTAGATTGATTTTTGGCGTATATTTGAGCTCTTGGATTAGAAGCTTGTGATTATAATTTTGCTTTGGCGAAAGGTAACCACTTTCCACTTATTATCTATGTTGATATGCTGTTTGTGAGTATTTTGATATTTACTCCAATGAGCAAAGGTTTATTATGATTGAGAAAGTTTCATTATATTGTGAAGTATTTTGATATAAAATAGCTTTGTGGAATTTTATGATTTGAAATGAGAAAATTATGTATATATTCGGGAAAATCCCATTGAAGTAATTATTGATAAATTATTGTGATAATGGGTTTGGGATAAGATGGAGTATGTTATTTTACCACGTGGTATAGCCTCCATTGGTGCACGATGGTTGGCTGTTTATTGTCCCACCAGTTTCAATGAGGGACTGCCCCACCAGTTTCAATGAGGGGCTGCGACACCGAAAGACCCATGGTCCGGGGCACGTGTTTTGAGGGTTTGGCCGATCCTCATCGCGTGACCGGTGAGCTTTTTGAGTGGCCAGTTACATGGTTAGTAACTTAGCCCATGGGTCTAGTCGCGTGGAAATAAGGCGGTTCGGTTGGATTGATGGGAGGTAATGGGAATTGTAATAAGAAATTTATGTATAAAACCGTGATATTGAATTTTTATAAATTGCTATATAAATTGTTCCACTTAGCACCTCATGAACACATGTTAGCATGTGTAATGAGTCGGATAGCTGGTTACTGAGGCTTTTGTCTCACCCCGTTAATTTAACATTTTTCAGGTGATAATTCCCTTGCTGAAATGTCGGGAGGAGCTCCTGAGGCATAGATATATTTTATATATATCTGTACAGCCTCTTGTAGTTTATTATGTGTTGAATGAATGTACATTGCCACTTATTAGGGACCTTATTTTGTAAACTCTAAATTCCTCTTCGTACTCTGTTTATCATATAAAGTTGGGTGACCTTGGTTTTGAAATGGAAATGTTTGATATGATAACTGTAGGAACTTAAATCTTTTATTACCATGGTAGAGTTCTCAAATAGTTACTTGAACTCTTTTCTACCATGGTAATGACTTAAATCTTTTATTACCATGGTAGAGTTCTCAAATAGATACTTGACCTCTTTTCTACCATGGTAATGACTTCAATCTTTTATTACTACGGTAGAGTTTTCAAATAGTTACTTGAACTCTTTTCTACCATGGTAATCTTTCTTTCTTTCAAAAAAAAATGAAATGAGTAATTTTTTTAAAGATAAGTTAGTATTATATTATTATTAAGGAGAGGATCTCACAACTTGGTATCAGAGCTTTAGTGGCAATATATTCTTTCACACATAACCTCCCTGTGTTTTTGTATTGCTATAGGTTGTATCCTAATTATTATAGGGTTTCATCCTTAGGTGGGGAGAAAATGGTTAATACAAGAAAGACTGTCTCCTTGACCCACTTCCAAAAAATGTTGAACCACAGTTGTCTCATGAAAACGAGACTCTTTTGGATAAATTATTAACAGCTATGGATGCACGATTTCAACAGTTTGAGGGAAATCTTCGAAAGAAGATAAGAGAAGAGGGGAGCATTCCAAAGCTAAAAGATCATGAGGCACCTAAACCTAGTATAGAAGCATCACGGAAAAACGAGCCAGTCGGCTCAACTAATTATGAAGGCCCTGGGAATAATATTGGGGGTGAGGGATCATCACAACCCAATCCTGAAGAATTAGCTATTAATAAGGTGTGGAAAGATGTTCATCATCATGATCCAGAAAAGTTTCATAGAGATTTAGATCCACTGAAGGTTGAAGCCTGGATCGAGAGTTTGGAGACTATCTTTAGAGCTGTTGTTATGACCGGACATGCTTGTGTGGGTATCACCCTTCGGTTTGAAAACCGAGATTCCATAGTGAATTTAGTATGTCTGCCACTAAAAGGCATAGATGCTATTATCGGTATGGATTGGCTAGTGGACAATGATGCCATACTTCATTGTAAGAAGAAGGTGGCCACTTACGCCATGAATAGCATATCCGTAGAAGCCCCTATAGTCCTGATGTTGTTGTCAACATCTCGAGTGGATAAGTGTATCAGAAAAGGTTGTCAAGCCTATATAGTTTTCTTCTCTATCAATGTGGATAGAGAAGTTGGGATCGATCATATCAATGTAGTAAAAGAATATCCTGAGGTATTTCCAGAAGAGATATCTGGACTGCCTCCGGAGCGAGAGGTCGAGTTCACCATCGATTTGGTGCCAAGTACAACCCCAATTTCTAAGGCCCCTTATCGGATGTCACCATCAGAGTTGGCAGAATTGAAGAAACAACTAGAAGAGTTGCTCGAGAAAGGCTTCATTCGACCAAGTGTCTCTCCCTGGGGTTCACCAGTGTTGTTTGTCAAAAAGAAGGATGGAAGTATGAGGTTGTGCATTGACTATAGACAGCTGAATAAGGTCACAATTAAGAATAAATATCCATTACCTAGGATTGATGATTTACTAGATCAGCTTAAGGGAGCCGTAGTGTTCTCTAAGATCGACTTAAGATCGGGTTACCACCAGCTTAGAGTTAAGGCTGAGGACATCTCAAAGACTGCTTTCCGGACTCGCTATGGGCATTATGAGTTTTTGGTTATGCCTTTTGGGTTAACCAATGCTCCAGCCGTCTTCATGGATTATATGAACCGGATTTTTATGCCATACTTAGATCGATTCATTATTGTCTTTATTGACGATATTCACATTTATTCTAAGAATGAGGATGAGCATCGAGAGCATTTACATATTGCATTGCGTATATTGAGGGATCACCAGCTGTACGCTAAATTGAGTAAGTGTGAGTTTTGGCTTAAGGAAGTGAATTTCCTTGGCCACGTGGTGTCAGCTGAAGGGGTAGCCGTTGATCCTAGTAAAGTAAATGCCGTGTTGAAATGGGAAGCTCCAAAGTCGGTGACTGAAGTAAGAAGCTTTTTAGGATTGGCTGGCTACTACAGGAGATTCATTAAAGGATTCTCTCAAATTGCCATGCCTCTTACCAAGTTGACCAAGAAAGATCGACCGTATATATGGACTGATAAGTGTGAAGCTGCTTTCCAAGAGTTGAAGGTGAAGTTGACTACAGCCCCTGTGCTTACCCTTCCTGATCCTTGTTGTCCATACATAGTGTACACGGACGCTTCCTTCAAGGGGCTGGGTTGCGTGTTGATGTAAGAAGGCAAAGTCGTTGCATATGCTTCTAGACAATTGAGACCTCATGAGGAGAATTACGCAACTCATGACTTAGAATTAGCAGCTGTGGTGTTTGCTCTGAAGATTTGGAGGCATTATTTGTATGGGTCTCAATTCGAAGTATTCAGTAACCATAAGAGTCTGAAGTATCTTGTTGATCAGAAGGAGTTGAATAACAGACAACGTCGATGGATGGAATTCCTGAAGGATTATGACTTCGAGTTAAAGTATCATCCTGGCAAGGCTAACGTGGTTGCAGATGCTTTAAGTCGAAAGTCAATACACTTGTTTCAAATGAGCTTAGAAGAACAAAGTTGGCTAAATGGATTAAGAGATATCCATGTAGTCCCAGATCCAAGAAGGGCTACTTTAAATGCAGTCCTTGGTGAATATGGATTTTATCAGGACCTGAGAGACGCCCAGATGAAAGATGATCAGCTAAAAAGAATTCGAGAAGAACTGGAACATGATAATGTTTTAGATTATGATATTGGGAATACAGATATCTTGAGATACAAGAAGAAAATTTGTATTCCCAACAACGATGAAATCAAGAAAACCATTTTGGAAGAAGCTCATCGGAGCAGGTACGCTATGCATCCGGGAATCACCAAGATGTATAATGACTTGAAGCAACAGTATTGGTGGCCAAAGATGAAAAGAGATGTGACCGAATTTGTCCTGAAGTGTTTGACGTGTCAAAAAGTCAAGATCGAGCACCAGAAACCCTCAGGACTACTCCAGAACCTAGATATCCCTAAATGGAAATGGGATAGCATTTCTATGGACTTTATTACAGGTCTACCACAAATTCGGAACACTTACAATGCTATTTGGGTGATCGTAGACCGATTAACCAAGTCAGCACACTTTTTACCGATCAGAGTGGACTACTCGTTAGAGAAATTGGCTGAGCTGTACATTGAAGAGATTGTTCGTATGCATGGAGTGCCAGAAAGTATCATATCGGATCGTGATCCAAGGTTCACTTCAAACTTTTGGAAATCCCTGCAAGAAGCCATGGGGACAAAGTTAAAGTACAGTACCGCTTATCATCCTCAAACAGATGGTCAAACCGAGAGAACTATTCAGACACTCGAAGACATGTTGAGAGCATGCGCCATCGAGCTCCCAGGTAGTTGGGATAAGCACTTGCCATTGGCAGAATTTGCATATAATAATAGCTACCATTCCAGTATTCAAATGGCACCTTTCGAGGCTTTATATGGTCGGAGGTGTAGATCGCCATTGTGTTGGACCGAATTGAGTGAAAGAACCATTATTGGACCAGATTTGGTGGACCAAACATCCCGAAAGATTGAAATGATACGACAGAAATTGTTGACAGCTCAGAGCCGACAGAAGAGTTATGCGGATCGTCGAAGGAGACCATTGGAATTTAATGAAGGAGATCATGTTTTCCTAAAGGTTTCACCCATAACGGGTATTGGAAGGTCTATTAAAGCAAAGAAGTTGACTCCCCGATTCATTGGACCATATGAGATTTTGGAGCGAATTGGGTCAGTAGCTTATCGAATCGCCTTACCTCCGCACTTGTCTAATGTGCACAACGTATTCCACGTATCACAATTGAAGAAGTATCGTCCAGATCCGTCTCATGTCATTAAGCCTGAGGAAGTTGAGTTGAGAGAAAACTTAACTTATATAGCAGAACCAGAGAGGATTTTAGATGTCCAAAACAAACAACTGCGGAAAAAGACCATCCGATTGGTGAAAGTCTTTTGGAAGGGTATGACACCTGGAGATGTGACTTGGGAGACTGAAGAAAGAATGCGTCGTGATTTTCCTAACTTGTTTGCTTAAAGTTGCGATTATGCTTGTTTATTTTGAATTATTGTATTCTGCTTGTATTCTTGTACATTATTTAAATCGAATTTTGGGGACAAAATTCTATTTAGGTGGGGAGAATTGTAACATCCTAATTTTTATATAATTATAATTTAAAAATAATTATGAAATTAATAGTAAATTTTGAATTAAAGAAGAAGAGGGATTTAGTTAAAATATGTTTTTTTTTTAAAAAATAATAATAATAATAATAAAAAATTAATTAATTAAAAAAAATAATAATAAATATATATATATATATATATATATAATAATTAAATAAATATTATAAATAATATTTTAATAATATAAAAAAAAACAAAAGAAAACAAAAAAAAAAAAAAGGTGTGGGCGCCCGTTGGCGCCCACCATTTGAAAAAAACGGGGGAGGCACATTGTGTGCCTCCCACCATTTCATTAAATGATTGTGGGCAGTGCCCACAATCATTTAATGAAACTGCGGAAGGCATCCGCAGTTTCAAGAGGCGGGGAGTATTATAAATACCCCCACTCCCCCGTCCTCACTCCTCACACCTCAGGTGTGAAGAAAAGTGTTGAGTGAAGCATTAGTAGGAGTATTCTCATATCTTTGGAGATCGATAAGGTACTCAATATTACTTCTTATCTCAGAATTATTTTTATAGAAATATTCTAAATAATTTTCTCTTTCTCATGGTAATAATTTTATGATGATTAGAGAAAATTTTCAGATTATGATTTTGGATAAATTTGAGTTTTGTTAACATGATGCTGCAGGAATGTAGAGGATAATTAATAGTTAATTTTAATCGAGTTACTTTTGTTACTTAATTAGCATATAATTTTATAATGAAATCTTTACATAACTAATCTATGAATAATTCTATATTAGGCTTTTTAACCGATTAAATTTAGGTTAAATAATTTATTTGGATTATTAGAGGAATTCTTGAGGTTTTAATCGGTTTAGATTTTTTTTAGGATGATGATTTATAATTTAGCCATCTTATAATTTGATTATTGTAGATTGATTTTTGGCGTATATTTGAGCTCTTGGATTAGAAGCTTGTGATTATAATTTTGCTTTGGCGAAAGGTAACCACTTTCCACTTATTATCTATGTTGATATGCTGTTTGTGAGTATTTTGATATTTACTCCAATGAGCAAAGGTTTATTATGATTGAGAAAGTTTCATTATATTGTGAAGTATTTTGATATAAAATAGCTTTGTGGAATTTTATGATTTGAAATGAGAAAATTATGTATATATTCGGGAAAATCCCATTGAAATAATTATTGATAAATTATTGTGATAATGGGTTTGGGATAAGATGGAGTATGTTATTTTACCACGTGGTATAGCCTCCATTGGTGCACGATGGTTGGCTGTTTATTGTCCCACCAGTTTCAATGAGGGACTGCCCCACCAGTTTCAATGAGGGGCTGCGACACCGAAAGACCCATGGTCCGGGGCACGTGTTTTGAGGGTTTGGCCGATCCTCATCGCGTGACCGGTGAGCTTTTTGAGTGGCCAGTTACATGGTTAGTAACTTAGCCCATGGGTCTAGTCGCGTGGAAATAAGGCGGTTCGGTTGGATTGATGGGAGGTAATGGGAATTGTAATAAGAAATTTATGTATAAAACCGTGATATTGAATTTTTATAAATTGCTATATAAATTGTTCCACTTAGCACCTCATGAACACATGTTAGCATGTGTAATGAGTCGGATAGCTGGTTACTGAGGCTTTTGTCTCACCCCGTTAATTTAACATTTTTCAGGTGATAATTCCCTTGCTGAAATGTCGGGAGGAGCTCCTGAGGCATAGATATATTTTATATATATCTGTACAGCCTCTTGTAGTTTATTATGTGTTGAATGAATGTACATTGCCACTTATTAGGGACCTTATTTTGTAAACTCTAAATTCCTCTTCGTACTCTGTTTATCATATAAAGTTGGGTGACCTTGGTTTTGAAATGGAAATGTTTGATATGATAACTGTAGGAACTTAAATCTTTTATTACCATGGTAGAGTTCTCAAATAGTTACTTGAACTCTTTTCTACCATGGTAATGACTTAAATCTTTTATTACCATGGTAGAGTTCTCAAATAGATACTTGACCTCTTTTCTACCATGGTAATGACTTCAATCTTTTATTACTACGGTAGAGTTTTCAAATAGTTACTTGAACTCTTTTCTACCATGGTAATCTTTCTTTCTTTTAAAAAAAAATGAAATGAGTAATTTTTTTAAAGATAAGTTAGTATTATATTATTATTAAGGAGAGGATCTCACATCTCTACTTTGGAGCTTAGGACAATCATGAAATTAATAGGAAATTGCCATGAATAGTTTTAGTATGATGTGTCAAATTTCAAAATACATATTCATAGTGACACATTTCCACCCGGACGCTTTTATAGAGTAGTTACTTGGGGTGTTCAAAATTTTTCTATTCGGATCCTTAGCAAATTGAGATAGAAAATTCTGTCCTGAAAATTTTAGGATCGACATCAGGAATGAGACTTTCCGATCCCAATCCTAAATATAAACACACACACATATGTTCTATTTTTGTTTTTTGAATTCCCTAATATCTAAAACTATCCTAAACACACACATATTTTTAGAATTTTGATGAATTTGTAATTTTAATTTGCTTTAGATATTTGTATTAGACTGATGGTATAATATGATATTTATATCTAGGCTATTTTAAAGAAAATACAGGAAATTAGGTTCAATTCAGGTCAAAATTAGGCTAAAGAAAGAGAATTTTTTTGAGAAATTGAACAATTTTCAGAATTGGGATCATGATTGATTTTCGTGCCTGAGCCCTTCTTCAGGAGGGGATCGGGAGCAATGTTTTCCAATCCTATCCCATCTCAAGAACACTCCTATGATAATATATACACGCAAACAAAATTGCGAAGGTCTTCAAATCTCTTATGGAAATCTCTTATGGGGCCATTTCACAAGTGACCAAGGTATAGGGCCTTGTGTGGGACCCGGATAGTCGGATAACTGATCATGCCTGCATGACCTCTTTTCTTGGTGCTGAAGGACTCTTCTAGTCTTCTTCCTCCCCATGCAAAATCGTTCTTTTCTTGGTTTTCTGCAATTTTTGTCTTTGCTATTTCTGTTCTTTTTCCCTTTGGTTAAATGCCTCCTCGTTGTAAAGTTTGCATTGTATTATGGAAATGTTCAATGTGTTATCTTTGGTGACGTCTGTATGTTATATAATCGGTTTTCTTCCTCTAGTGGTTGCTTGTTCTCTTTTTTGGGTTGCTTTCATCTATTTCTACATTTTCTTGTTAGGACTTTTTACTCAACATTGGCTCAAGGATTTTTTGGATCTCTCTTTTCCTCTTTAATAGCCATAAGAGCTTTCAAACATTATGTGCTCTTTGCGTAACAAGTAACCTTTTTTGGATTTATTAGTTGTAACGTTAGCTCCCACATTGTAGAATTATCTAGTGTTATGGGTGTGCTCTTTTATCTACTTTTTCGTTTTTATTTGTTTGTTCTCTGGTTCATGTTGCTTATTTATATTTAATGATTTTTTTGTTTAGGTTTTGTATCCACGGTTTAAACTCTGGTCTCAATTTGAAGGACAGAGGTCTGATACTAAAAGGTTTTGAAAGTGGTTCTCTTTTATAGAAATAGACATCATGTGGAAGATAAGGTTGTTGGAAGAAGATAAGGTTTTGTGCTCTTATATAAATGCTTATAAGGCATCGACCCACATTGGCCTGAACCAGGTTCTAATACCATTTATAACATCCCAACACCTTGCTCTCATTATTGTCTGCTTTGGGGTTTCCCTAACGGTTTTAGAATGCATCGAGCAGAGAGGTGTCTAGACCTTTATATAGCTTTTAAAAATTCAGATATGGACAATCCAAATATGATTTGACAACACATATATGGTTAGCTCTCCCTGCTAAGCAAATCTGCTTATCAGGAAACTAATTCCATATTCATAATGGCACATTCCCACCCGCGTGCTCTCGTAGACTTGTTATTATTATTGTCAATGTGGCATAAAATGTAAAATTTAAATCAAATCTGTCAACACCCATTTTTATTTCGATATTCGAAGAGTAATAAAGACTATATTCTATGGGCATACAAAAAAGTACATATATACTGATAAAAGTATTGGTTTACAATTCAACGTCGTCCATCGACAAATACAACATACTACAGTATTTCCAATAATTACAAGATTTCCTAAAATATCTTAAGCATAAACTAACTATAACCATGAACTTTGACCCTGCCTTGAGACACTTGCCAATCACTTCTCAGCGTCTACACCTTTTCCTTTTGTCCCACTAAGGCACTAACACCCGCTAAGATGTTTGTTTTAAAAAAAGGGTGAGATTCCAATGAATCTCAGTAGAAAATGCTATCGTTTATAGAAAATGCGAAAAAGTAAATATGATATGCGTCATGTATGCACCAATTAATGAACAATATAAACACATTATCATGTACACATGTGTAGGTCCTAGCCCCACTAATCATACACCGGTTGGATTCTCACCAACTCTCCATACAAGTGCACCTCTGGCACTAACTGCCACTCTTTAGGCAAACCATGTTGATTAATAAAGCACATTTACAAACAATGGCATCCACACAATCATATAACTATGGCATGATGTATGAAGGATAATGTTCCTACCTCAAAGCTCTATCAATCCCTTTTTTGTGTGCCTCGTAAAACATGTCGCTTCCGGCTTCCAATTCGGTCCTAAAATATTAAATGTATAAGAAATATGTCATAACCTATCCAAGTATCATTTTAGACTCTTCCATAGTGTTTCTTGTGGTTATATTAGTCTATGGTAAAAATTTACCAAAATGCCCTTGGGACCCCGGGCCGATTGCACGATTTTCCAACATTTTGACTAGGGTTATCCTAACATATTTTCTCCCAAAGAATCTATTTACAGGCTCAGAATTACTAAATTTGGTGTCAAATTATGAAATTACCTTTGACAACCCTGTTTTAGGGTTTTAGGGGTGTTTTGGTAATTATGCTTTTTCAGGCTTTTCTGAAAAAGTGACCAACTGTAACCCCACCTACTTTTGCCTCCTGAATCCAATGGAACTATCAATTTTATGAAAATCCAACTCTTTCCCCCTAGAACAGTGCTGGCCAAAACTTCTCCAAGAATAAGGGAAAAATTGAAGTTGTGTTTTAACCCTTAAAACTTGTGACTTTTCACTTCTAATCCTTTATTAAGCCACTTGGACACATACTAACCATGATTTAAGAAAAATTTGGGCAGCATAACCCCTCAGGATTAGGACTTTCCAAATTTACAAACTCAACAAAAATCACCAAATCCAACCATACACTTTAACAACTACAACATACTAGTATGGATTTGAGTTTTGTGAAGTTACCTCTTGAGTTCTTGAGTTTTCTCTCTCTAGGCATCCTCCCCTCTCTCTCCAGGCATCCTCCTCTCTCTCTCCTTGAGCTCAAGATGTGCTTTCTAAATCATTGATTCCATAGAGAAGAAGAGTTTAGAGAGGCTTTCATGCAAGATTACAAGAAACTCTTAAGAAATCAATACTTACCTTGAGCTTTCTCTTCTTCCTTTTCTCTATATCTCAAAATCTCTCTCTCTCTCTCTTCTTTTCTCTAGCTTGGCCAAAAATGATGAAGGGAAAGAGGAAGGAAGAGTTTTTATAAAATATCTCCCATTTCCCTTAATTACTTTATTCTCCAAAAATCCATCTCATGATAATTCTTATACCTTATCTTATCTCTTCCAAATTGTTGTCAAAATGCTCCATTAGGCTTGAACTAATTTTCCTCCCCTTTTAGTTAGCTCAAAACCGTACCCTCTTAAGCCATCACCAACCAAATGAGCTTCTTCCAACTAATCAAACTATGTACTCAAGTGTTGTAACATAATCATAATTACTGTATAAAAGAAGCATTATTTTAACACAATTAGACATGTGCTTATCTTTATCAATTATAAACTAATCCCTTTACCATAGGATAATGACATTTGGCATGTTTAATTCCAAAAATCATTTCTCCCTCGCATTTTCTTATGCTAAGCGAAATTTATAAGAAAAGGGGAATATAATTTGTTCCAATATTTCCATGACTCCTTTAATTGAATTATGTACAAGTCTCTCCAATTTCACAACTCTTGATTTATTCCACCAAAAATATTTCAATTATATATTCTTCTTTATTTCCCTTAATTAATTGAAATTAACTTCAATTAATTGAAAAATATTTAACCTTACGCTAAATTGGCAAAGTTTCAAATTTGCCATTACCTTTGTAATCTAATTTCCTTTCTTGAATTTATTTGCTCATTTTCTCATGAATATTCACAATTTTATTGAATTTCTTGAATAATTATAATATATTTAGTGAATATAAAATTTGGGGTGTACAAAATCAACCCGGTCGAACTTTATGTATAATGCAAGTATATTCACGCAAATAGAATTAAAGGTCATCAAATTTCTTGTGAGGCCATTTCACGAGCAGCCAAGGTTTGGGACCTCATGTGTGACCCATATAGTGACTGCACCTATAGATCACTAATCACCAGGATGTCAAGATCTCTTTTCTTGGCGTTCAAGGACTCTTCTAAGTCTTCTTCCTCTCCACACAGAACCGTTCGTTGTTAATAGCATAGCTTTCTGTTTCATCTCCAGATTTCTCTCAGTTTTCATTAAGTATGTCTATTGTCTTTTCTTGGTTTTCTGCAATTTTTATCTTAGCTATTTCTATTTTTTTCATTTGGTTAAATGCTAGTTTCTACATTGTAGAGTTTGTATTGTATTCTAAAAATATTTGGTGTGTTATCTCTGGTGACGTTTGTATGTTATATATGTTTTCTTCTTCTAGTGGATGCTTGTTCTCTTTCTTTGATTGCTTTAATCTATTTCTACGTTGGCAAAAGGATTTTTTTTTATATCTCTTTTCCTCTTTAAAAGCCATAAGAGCTTTCAAATAAGGCTTTGATTCCTCTTCATGCCTATTTTGCTTCTCTCTCATTACGTGCTATCCTGGATAACAAGTAACAACCTTTCTTGGATTTATTTGTTGTAACGTTAGTTGCCACATTATAGAGTTGTCTCTGTTAATGTGGGTATGCTCTGCTCTTTTATCTACTCTTTGGTTTTTGTTTATTTGTTGTTTGGTTCCTGTTGCTTATTTCTATTTCAACAATTTTTTGTTTGGGTTTTGTATCCACGGTTAAACTCTGATATCAATTTGAAGGACTTAGTTCTAATACTAATTTGAAGGTTTGAGCTTTTATATCAATTAAAAGGACAAAGCTCCGAAACCAATTTAAAGGTTTTGATGGTTGTTCTCTTTTATAAAGATAGACATCCCGTGGAAGACAAGGGTATTTGAAGAAGAGTCATAGACAAAGTTTTTCAAACCTATGCTTATGAGCTGCAAAACACAAACTTTGCATATGATAGAGAGAAGATCTTATTCACTATTTGTTCACTCCAACATAAGAAGCGTTGTGTTGGATGAAATTAACAATATGATGGAGGGAAGACCTTAGGGAAAATTGGGGATGAATCCCTCATTGGCAAATAGTTGGCCAATGGTACCCAGTTTTCCTAAGAGCTTATTCACTATTTGTTCACTCCCCTCTAGTTCATGTTGTTTATATCTTTCAATGATTTTTATTGGGTGTTGTATTTGAAGGATAGAGCTCTGATACTTATTTAAAGATTTTGATTTTAATGGTTACTCTCTTTTATAAAGATAGACATCATGTGGAAGTTAAGGGTATTTAGAGAAGAGTCATAGACAAAGTTTGTAAAAGAGACAATATGTGGGAGATAAGGGTATTTGGAGAAGAGCCATAGACAAAGTTTTTAAAACCTATGCTATGAGTTGCAAAACACGCACTTTGCATATAATGGAGGAAAGACCCCTTATTCCTTATTTGTTCACTCCGACATAAGAAGCTTCGTGTTAGATGAAATTAACAATATGATAAAGGGAAGACCTTCTTCACTATTTGTTCACTCCCCTCTTGTTCATATTGCTTATATATATTTCAACGAATTTTTTTTTTTTAAGGTTTTGTATTCATGGTTTAAACTCTGACATCAATTTGAAGGTAAAGTTCTAATACATGGTTTGAGACATCTCTGACATCAATTTGAAGGACAAAGTTCTGATACTAATTTACAGGTTTTGATTTTGAAGGTTGCTCTCTTTTATAAAGATAAACATCATGTGAAAGACTACAACGGTATTTGGAGAAGAGTTATATATAAAGTTTATAAAAGAGACATCCGGTGAAACCAATTGTGACATCCTAAGCGCATTGCAAGGAGGTATATAGACCGCTTTGGGCTATAATATTATGCACAATTCGGGGTAGATAGGGGTGACCTTCGTGTATTGTGGTCAATTGAGTTTGTTACAAAGTACAATTTAGCTTATACTATGTTCTTCAATCTTCATGAACAAATTCAAAACTGAATTGATTCACTATTATTTTTTTAATTTTTATTCTTTTCTCGAAATTATTAAAAACATACTTACAGTATAATAATATAAATTGTTATGCATTCTTCAAAAATAAATAATGCGAACTCTTTTTTCTCTATGTTTTTTTAATTCTTGAAAGTGTTATGAATAGGTGGAAAATATTTATTGGGGTAATTTATATAGCTTTTTTAATCTCTCCAAATTAATTAATTGGGAATTATATTAAGGACAAGAGATAGTAATTAACAACAGGGGATAAATCATATGCACATATTTAAAAGTGTAGATATTGCCCTCAAATTATATAGGTAAAAGGGGCGTTGATCACAAGGATTCTATGTAATTCCATACATTTTTCTTGAGTTTTTCTTAACATATGTTTTGGCGTACTTGTATGTATTTTTAATACTTAGGATTAAGAAATCTATATTTTATTTTGTTTTGGGTTGGGTATTGGGTAACATTGATTGTGCAAGTTTTGGCTTTGATTTTGGGTGTTTTACTGGTTAATTGATGCTATCTTTGTGTATTTTAACTGAGGAAACAAGTCAATCTAGCCATTATTTGTCAAGAGTTAGAAGCTCTTGGAAAGAAGAAACAATCCTTGTGATTAACCCCTCTTTAATTTGATCTCCAAAGTATCACTTTGTAAAAATTATTGTTTTCTTTAAATTGAGTTTTGAGAGCGGGAACCATAATCAAGAGTTTTCATATATCCTAAACCTAAATTTACTTCTAACCTAATTTACGCTTAAAGTTTGAATTATATAGAGGCGAATTAAATCTAAAACAAACTATTGTCAACACCTTAAACACATTTGTACAGCTTTTTTCTTCGTCTCTTCTTTTTCTACTATTGCCACCAACAAATATTATGCTTATTTTAAAACTAATTATGAACAAAACACAGTTACATGTAAAAGAATAAAGGTTGTTGGGGGGAAAAAATAATTAAAGTACATCACTTTATTCTTTCTTATCACTCTATCTTCTCTAAATATTTTTCACGCTCGTGGCATATGGCATGGACCAGCCAACTTCAAGTAATCAAGTGAATTATATAAGTTGGAATTTCTAAATTAAAAAAAAAACCAGCAAAAGCCGACTGTGTGATTCGTTACCATTCAATATTCCCGGAAAATTCAGTCCACACCAACATTATAAAAAATAACAAATGAATCTGAAGGGAGTTGGGAAAGGAAGAGAGAGGAGAGGCATGCAATACAAAAAAAAAAAAAAGTTAATAAATATAATGATACAACATTTATGAGTACCAAATACTCAACGACTAATGCACTTACAAAGATTTTTGTCTACATAACTTCCGTCTCCTTCAAGAAAATGATTGTTGAATGGGTTCTTTGAAAAGCTTGAACAATTAGGAAACTTGGAGCAACCAGCCAAATTTAGTATTTTTAAAGAGGGTAGCAAGAATAACTAATTGGGAATACGATTAAGAATCTGAGATATGAAACTGAGCAATGGATGGATGAAGTTGTGATAATTTAACGCATCCTTCAAGATCTAGCCTCTTAAGTCTTGGAAGTCCTTTGAAATCTGGCATCTTTGTTAAATTTTTGGAGCCACTAAGATTCATGTTCCTCAAGCGAGGAAATTGCTGTGGACATAAAGACAATTAGCTACATCCTCGCGTGCTTTGTCTGAGTAGGGTGATCCCTGAAAATTAAATTATGCAAGAAGCAAGGTTAAATTTTTTCGCACACAAACACTTGGCACATAGAATATATACATTATGCATGAACAAAAAATTTTGATTTTGTCTTATCAACGAGTCATTTACATATACTTGTGATGTAATTAATTAAAGGTACGTACTTTTTCTTCATCCCATACACTTATGATGCAGTTATGAGGCAAATCAATTCCCTTAGTTTATATGGTGTAAAACTTGACGGTAAAGATGTGAAAGGATATTGGTGCCATGAAATATATTTGATTCTCTATAAAAGATGCTTTAGGACTCCAAAAAATTTCACTATGAGTAGTCTGAGATATTTCATGCGTGATAACCCTTCGACCCTCAAGGTGCTTCCTTGTCAATCTTCTAGCTCCAAGACTATTGTTTTCACTTTACAAATAACTTTAGAATAAACACCTTTATAAAAAGAAAAATAATGCAAAGTGGGATTACTTCAATTTTCGTACATTATATTTTGATGTTTCAACAAAACAAAAAATGTTATAAAAACTTATTGGGTCATTTCTCTTCCCATTGCTTGCTATAAACCATGCATTTGTATTCTTAGATCTATAACGGCTAAGAGTGATTTTTCAATGAAAAACTTGCATATTGTATCTGTTAGAAGAAAATGTACGAGTACTATCAAAAATTCCCTTTGCAAATTTAATTTCCTTCCCTATAAAAAAACATGCCATGTCTAAGAATATTTCCTTGCAAACAAGACTCAGTTCATCAAAACTCTTTTTGAGGACCTTCACTGTCATAGAAATAGGGACCATTTTGAATTCAAATAAGGCACTGCTCCATTCAGAAGCTCTTCTATTATACAAGAATTGGCTCAGCACTACAATTGCTAAAGGAAAGCCACAAGCATATTGGATACACTATCTATTTGCTCCTCATAACCTCTCATTAGACCCAAATATAATCAAGAAGCTCTTCTACTTCTTTCACTCGAGATTTCATCCGTACCAGATCTACATCAACGTAAACTAATTCACATATTTTCTCTTGACATTTATTTTGATGTCATTAATAACTAGTGGCCCTGACCTGAACAAAGAAAAAATAAAAGCACCAATTTAATCACTTAGCCAACAGTTGCTTGAACGTCTCTATAATTTTCCTACTGAGGCGACTAGAAAGTTATGATGAAGAAAAAAGGAAGGGTAAATCACTCACTCGGATGATACATGCCAATCAGAGAGATTGGCCACTTGTCTTTTTGCTAACATCCACCTGTATACCTTGCATAAAATTTGCTGTGAACTTGTGTTCATGTTCAGCAAAAGCTTTTTCAAAAGAATTACTCTGATTTTGCGCCTCTGGTGGATCCACATCATAGAAAACTGGGAAAATGAAAATAACATATAAAAAAGAGTTGCTTAATGGTTTAAAACAATTATTCTATGTGAACTGGGTTAGTTGATTCATCAATACTATAGTCTTAAAACACTTTGAAGTTTGAGCAAGATCTCCCCACCTTTCAATTCGTAGTAAGGATGATGCTCATTAAAAAAGTCTGCAAGCAAGAAATTTCTTTATGCACCCTAAATGTGGAGTGTTTTTGAATCATAAATTCCACCTCATCAGAGTCACAGTGAACATTGGCGTTAGTGTAACCTGGCTATGTTTGGTTCGACGGAGGAGAGGGGATGAGAGGGATTTTAATGGAGGGGAAGGGAAGGGAAGGGATATGAGGGATTTTAATATTACCTCGTTTGGATTAATTAGAAGGGAGGGGAGGGGAGGAATTTTAATATTACCTTGTTTGGTTCAGGAGGGGAGGGGAGGGAAATTATTTTGACATAGACAATTTTACCCTTGTTAGAAAGAAGGAGAGGGGAGGTATTTTAACATATGTTAAACACATTTAGTCAATTTCTATCCATTCCAATTATTATTATTTTTACTAATAATCACTATTTCTTAAATATATGTCCATTTTTTATTTTTTTTTTTCTTTTGTCTGAGACCTAATTGTAATTTTCCTATAAATTTTTAAGTGTTTAAAAATAAAAGTTAGAAGATTATCTTTATTTTAAACATTATATATTTATTAAGGTAAAAAGATTTAAAATATGAACTTAAAGGAAAAGTAGATTTTTCTTATAAAAGATCTTGATTGGTTTTAAATAAAAAGGAGTAAGGGTAGTGTTGGGTTTTCACAAAAATAGTCAGGGTATTTTAGTCCAATAAAATAAAAAAGTGAACTTCCCCTCCAAATCCGTCCGATTTGGGGGGGGGGAATTGAGAAGGGAGGGAGGAAAATTTCAAAAATTTTTCTTTTCCCTCCTAAATTCTTTCCCTTGCCAATCAAGGGGAGGGGAACAAAATCCCTCCCCTCCCCTCCCATCCCCTCCATTTCCCTTGAACCAAACAGAGCGTTAGTCTCAACATGGCTTCAAACCTTCTACAACAGCAATAAAAACTGTCTCAATTGTCAAATTCAAGATGATATACATAATACTAAATAGATATTGTGTGCGTTTGGAAGAGCTTATATTTGGGAAATAAGTCCTTATTACGCAAACCGAGATAAAACTCCTCTCACATACTTACCTCGTATACCGTGAATCACGAATTATAAGCACTTATTGCCCAAAAATAAGCTATTCCAAACGAGCATATTATTGTTTCTTTTTGCTAAATTTCAACGCAAAGTTATACTCTTAGTGCATAGTATAGAACAAATTAGCGCTTGGTATGTAATTTGAAGTGTATCTCAAATGAAAAAGAAGTTGCACATGTTGAGAAATGATGTTCATTTAGTGCAGCTTCTCCTATATTTGTAAGATATTTTAATATATCATAATTATTATTAGTTATTATTAATTAGGTAATTAATTAAAATATCCTTAATATGACCCGTAAGTCAGATTTAGGCCTAATTTAAGATTATGATTATTGACTATTAATGTGATTTTTCTGATGGTGAAAAATATACAATTGAGTTTACGTGTAATTGATATTTGTGTCAGAAAAACCTAATCTGCTCATTTGAAGTTTCTTGATTGGCGACGGCTCTTAACCTAGTTGCCATCACTGTGATTCACAACCAATCAGAAAGAGACCTGATAATTATCTTCTGTATTCAATTCCTTTTACAGCTCTCTTTCATCAGGATTTGTAAGTTCTATGTCTGATCAAAGCTTAGTAATGACGTGAGGTAATTCTTATAAGTCTTCCACCATTGATATAGGAAAATTCATGTACTCTAATTTGTGATTTATTTGTATATCTATGAATTTTATCTTACATGTAGTATCAGAGCCACACTCTCTGATCCTCTGCCTCCTACTCTTTGATTAGTGGATGACCTAAGCATGAAATTAAAATTAAGTTTACCATAGTAATTTCACGACGGGTTACATATTTTAGATCAAAGGTTGAATTTCTTTTCACTTATTGCAATTTATTAATTGTTATATTAAATTGCCTCTAATTGCCTTCGGATTAACGGGATGAGAGGTTTTGTTTTTCTTCTCGGAGGAATCATCATCATCCTCAGTCCTTTTTGGGATCCAAATTTGCTTTGTGCTTCTGCAACTACTCATGCATGTTTCTTTCACCGATGATATGGTTGATAGCTATTGATGTGGTTGATCGTTTTCGATTTTTTCATCGATCATCTCTTTGAAAATCTGATGCTTATAATTAAGCGATTTTCAACAAAAGGTTTATTTCTGGAAAACTAATGGCTTTTTCAAATTTGGGTTTTGGAAATTTCTCTTGTCTTTGTTTTCTTGAATCGTACATATGTTGATTGGTTTGTTTGATCTGAGAATTTGTAAGCCTGAGCTTTGAATTAACGGAACGAAGAGAAGAACCTGACTAGTTTTCAAGGATCTTTGTTGCGTCATCATCGGAAATCGACGGAACCGAAAATGCAGCGACGCTTTCAATTTCAATTTAAGTTTGTTTAATCACTTTCGATCTCACTCCATGCCTGTTTGACTTTCGATCTGGGTTTCAAAATTTCTATTTTCGAATTTGTGGTTGATTTCGACCAAGGGACAAGAGAAGAGCTATTCTGGTTTAAATTCGTGATTTTGTCTTTGATTCTTATTTATACAAGCCTTGATAAAATTACGGTGCATATAGTGTTCCCCTCGATTTTCTATGAAGAACGTTGTTGAAATCAACTGTTTACGAGCTCAGATCGCCAGGAAGCCATCTGGAGTCGTTACCTGGAATCGCTAGCAATGGCGGACTGAGTCGGGTCTCATCCGGGTCGCGATTCGGGTCTTAGGGATCTCGCTCAGCGAGGGAGAAGGATGAAATGCGCGTTTGGACTATCGTTTTACATCGTGTGGACGGCCTCCCTTCTGCATGAGTGAAACGGCGTCGTTTGGTATGTAGTGAAACGCTGCATTTCACTTATCAAGGAAGATAGGCTGACATGTTATGGGCTGCCTTTCTGGGCTTGTGAATTATTTTAATTCGCCCTGGGCATGTGAAGTGTGTAATTTTAGTTACATTGTATTCGTCATGGGCCAATACAGTCATTTTGGGCTTGAGTTTTAATTTTTTTCCCCGCCTTATTTATTTCAACACATTCTGGCTTCAGAAAAGTTGGGCTTGCGCCTATTTATTTAAATTAATTAAGCATCTAGACCGAAACATTTACATGGACTTGGGAATCAAAGAGTATTTCTTAATCTAATATAGGCTGCGTTTTAGGCCACTATTTGGGTTATAGAAAATTCCAATTTGGGGCATTGTTACGTTTATTAATTACCTGGGCCATGATATTTTTAAGGGAAAATGACGCGCAGGTCCCAAGGACCAAAGATAATTATAATGAAGTTTCAAAAATCAGAAATAACAACTCATTAAGCTGTTTTTACAATATGTTGAATTATTTTTTTGCTGTTGTGGGACTTCACTGTAATTATCTTCAGTTCTTGGGACTTGTACGTCATTTTCCCTATTTTTAATTGCCAAAAATGGATTTTGGGTTAAGTAAACCTTTTGCTCACTATTTGTTAAATTAGTTTATGTTTTGTGTATAATTTTGATTACAACACATTAAATTGTTTAAATTAAGAAAATTTAATTTTGGCACTTTTCATATTTTGGAAAATTTGCAAAAATAGTTTTTATGAGTTGTTTAATTGCGTAAAAATATGAAAAATCAATTTTAGACAACTATCCAACTCTTTAAATTTTCTAAAATCTAATTTGAGTTGAAAAGTGTCAAAATTAATTATTTAAACAATTTTTGGATACATAAAATAGTGGGAGGGTTTCTAATTAATTATTTAGGGACTTTGTTGATCAAATTAATTGATCTATCCCTCCATCAAGATGTGCATATGTTAGATTTATTTTGAATGCACAAAATAGTGGGAGAATTTGTCTAAGATGATTATTTAGTCACATTTTGTCGATTAAATTAATCAATCAAATTCTTATTAAAGATTTGTGCATATTTGGAATTTAAAATGCACAAAATTGATATTTATGATTAGCATACATCTTGGGGAGTAGCCACAACATCCTCTATTACATGTGTAGACAATCACTTATGTGTTTTAACATATCAGCTCTATTAAATGGGTAATATTAATTTAATCAAAGTGGGAGAATTGTATTTAGTCACTTATGTTGATTAAATTAATTGGTTAAATCCTCCATAAAGCTTTGCATATACAGATTTTAAGTGCACATGATTGATATTTATGATTAACTTGCATGTTAGAGTGATAGCTAAATCGTTCTCTTACAACATGCTTAAATAATCACATATGGATTTTAAAATATCAATCTTCAGAAGTTGATTAAATTAATTAATTAAGATTCCCATTGATATTGTGTATACATATAGAGTATTTAAATTGTATATATTTGATATTAGTGATTATCATACATATTTTGTTTAAGGAATAGCTACAGCATCCTTATATACATATTGTATGCATAGGTAATCACATAAGGTTTTACCATATGAAATTATGTTCATATGTACAATTAGCATATACAATGATGTGATATCTTTGTGATGAGTATGTAGAATTGAGGAGTAGCTACAACATCTTTACTAAGTATATACACTCTATTTTGTTCTAACAAACAAAATACATCATACAAAGATTTAAAGACATCAATTGTAATTAAATGTGTGGTTATAATTAATCTTTGCCCATAGATAGATAATTATAATCATAGTTTTAATTAAGGTGGAATGGAATGACATTATATTTTCTAAGTAGCCCACAGGTATTAGGGGATATAACTATATTTCAGTTTCACCAATTTGAGATAAATTCATGCTAAGCTAATGTCTTTGCCCACAGGCAGACATTAGTGATATGAATATATAATTGTATGATTTACATTGGTAAACATATCCCTATATGCGATGGTTACTTTCCTCTTATAATAACTTTGAAAGCATGATTTAACTTTATTTTAACTTTGCAGTATGATTGTTATCTGTTCAATTATTTACTTTGATATAATTTATTACAAACAATTAAGCCTATAAGGAAAACTGCTACTATTAGGATAAAATTGACATTAAGAAAATTTTTAATATTTATAATAGTAGCATGAAAAATGAGATAACATTGTTGTCTCAATAAAGTAATCTCAATTAAAAAGTGGTTATTATAAGTACATAAAGAATGGAACAAAGTCAATGGTTCTATATAGGCTCAATGATGAATTTAGATATTTTTATAAATGTTATTGCATTGTTTTGTTGACTATTAAGCGATTCTCCATAATACGGTAAGTTGTCTCCATTAATCTTGGTGGAACAGATCCTCAGTATATTATCTCATGACTCGTTACTCTTTTTCATGAATATATGTACGGACAACAGTTATTCATTGAAAATGTGTATATATAAGTTTTGTTCATATTTGGAAAAGCATGAGATTTTAAGTAAGAGCTATCAAGCTATCAGCCCTAAAGCCATAAAGTAATAGACATTTAAAGCTTACTGTGTCTATAATTAGAGGTTTGATTGGAGGTAGTAATAAATATACACTTACTGTTAGTTGTGCTCTAATAGATGAAATAGCTCATCCTACTTTTAGTTGACTCTTCCTAAACACCTTTTTCTTTATAATTAAGTAATATCATTTGGCACTTTTAGAGCATATAAAGCAGAAGTGGGTAATTTGATCTGGTAAGCAGACTAATATAGTGAAGTCAATTAGAATAGATAGACGACATGAGTACATGATTGATGATTATAACTTAGCCTATATGTTTTCTTCTTAAGGAATGCACTCAAGACAATTATATATTTTAGATGAATTTCCAACAAAATTATGTTTAAATCCTTTTAAAATTTGAAAGTTGGAAGCCCAGTTTATATAGAATTATCTTATAAAAATGGAAGAGTGTGGAAGGAAAACACTCTGGGGACTAAGATTGCACATTTTGGTGAAGGTGTAGAGAGATCTTGGGAATTCTATTGAGTTGTCCATTTTATTTTAGAAGTTGTGTAGTAATTTTGAAATGCCAAATTATTAATAAATGGCATGATTAGTGGGAGTGATCAAACTCATTCAGAATGATCACACATAATGGATTGTAACCTCTAATCATGATGGAACATTGGTTTTGTATGATACTCTTCTCGTTGAGGTAAATGTGAAACATAATGAAGTTTTGAAATTCTCAATTGGTCAAGTGTGAAATAAGAAGTATCAACATCAAGGACTCCATCAATTATTAGGAAAATTATCCCGAAACAAACAAGGGATATTTCAAATTGATAGATGGTTCTCTTATTATACAACTTCAATCTATCAACAGATTGGGTTAAGACCAGTGACAATTCAAATTTGGCAATTTCTACCAACTATACATCATGTATTCTAAGTAATCTTACTAGAGCATAAATAATAAGAGTGACCCTGAATTCCATTGACATCTTTCCATTATAATAACAAGAAGAGATGTGTGTGAATTAAAAGAAAGGCCACATAAATTATGAGGAGAATTTAGTTAGCAAAATTGAGAAACCGTTCTCATAAGCATGTCTCACATTAGTAGTGAATAAGGTGTTATGATGCAATCACATGTATGATAATCTTGAAAGCATTATAGTATTATTTATATCACTAGATCAGTGGGAGTTGAATCATCTATATTGAACAAAATGATGATTCACTCATTGCTTGTGAATTTTTACATAAGGTGTTACACATAACAAAATCACCATTATTCAAATTTGTGATAGGGCTAGGTTAAGTGTAGTATTCTTTTAGAATACATAAGGAAACTATTCTCAAAACACTTGAGAATGTCATAAGTAACCTATGATCAAAGGTATTTGAACACTGATGGATAGATGGTAGTTGTTATGAAAATACAATTAGATTGCCCATATGTCTCTAATATATATATCATTGTATTCCTTCTAATTTAGTTTCATAGGTGTAGGCTTGTTTGAATGTGCACACAAACAAGCAATTCCATTGCAAGGGAACTTTAGGAGGATTATTAAACATATTCTTGCTTGAATAATAATTGAAAAGCTTCAAGTCATGAAGTATGTTACAAAATGTACATTAAGCCTCATGCTCTACATATAGGAGAATGATTAGCTTTGTTTAGTTTCGTGTGATGTGTTAACTATAAAATAGTTAATATTATGATGTATATTTACGTTTATTGAAAAAACGCAACATGGAGGAACACAAGATTGCTAAATCATCACTGATTGCTTAGTTCTACCATGAATTGCTTAATCTAGTCATTCTTCAAGGCAAGTTATAAGATTGCCGGTTAAAGAGTTTTATCACGTGGTTTTAAATTAATTTAAACCCATTAAGGGTGTTGTATGACCATAAAGTCAATAAGTTATAAACACCATAAAGTATATATCCTCAAATAAATTGCATGTATTTAGAGGCAATGAAGGATTAAATACCTTATTTATGAGATGGATCACATTGAGCGATCTAAATAAGGTATTGTCAAATGATGAAGTTCAAGTTAGAGTTTGTTGTCTCATATTAATACCTAGTTATCAAGATTGACAAACATTCAAGTAGGAACTAAATAAACATTTAAAGTTTACTCATTAAGTTTTAACCTATTAAGTAAAGGTGCTGCTACGTGATATATGGAAGATAATACTTGACTTAGGAGAACTCATCGCCATGATTCTTACAGCATAGCCTTAATTAATTTGGACATGGCAACTGACATATAGTTACGGGCCAAGTGGGAGAATGTAAGATATTTTAATATACGATAATTATCATTAGTTATTATTAATTAGGTAATTAATTAAAATATCCTGAGTGTGACCTGTAAGTCAGATTTAGGCTTAATTCAAGATTAGGGTTATTGGCTATTAATGTGATTTTTTTGATGGTGAAAAATACATAATTGAGTTTATGGCCAATTGATATGAGTGTCAGAAAAACCTAGTCTACTCATGTGAGGTTCCCTGACTGGCGACGGCTCTTAACCCAGTTGCCATCATTGTGTCTCACAGCCAGTCAGAAAGAGACCTGACAATTATCTTCTGTATTCAATTCCTTTTATAGCTCTCTTTCATCAGGATTTGTGGGCTCTCTGTCCGATCAAAGCTTAGCAATGGCGAGAGGTAATTCTTATAAGTCTTCCGCTATTGATATAGAAAAATTTATGTACTCTAATTTGTGATTTATTTGTGTATCTATGAGTTTTGTCCTACAATATTAATTGCCTTGTATAAACAACAGAATTTCAAATAAGCAAGTAATATATTTGAGTCTACAAATATAGGGGAAAAGAAGACAAATAAGTGTATGATTTGAAATTTGAAGAGGAGATACCTGATGAACAACTAGACATAATGTGTGAAAACTAAGGGGCTCTTGAATGAGATTGTTGCTTCAAGTTATTATATCATCATCGATCAGAACACATACGATGTGAGAAATCTTTGCGCTATGCTTTTGGAGCTACCTCTTGAGCAAGGGGCAACTCATCATAGAATAGAAAGAGAACTTGGTAGACCCTCCTTAGGAAAGTGTTGGAGCTTATGACAAAACCAAAGTTCCAAGCAGTTTAGATTGGACAAGTTGCCAAGAACTTTGTGTTGCAGCCTTCTCAAATTAAAACAGTTAAAGTAGACAAGGGAAGTAAGAGTTGGTGGTAACAATCCACTTTCAGGGAGAGACTCATCTTCCACATCTCCGAGCTACAAGAATCATAGAGAAGTAAGATTATTCAAATCCTATCCCATTCGAGAGGCTGTGAGTTTTGGGCATCCAGAGACTTCAAGATTCTTAAGATTTGATGGCAAACCTCGGTTAGGAAATGACTCCATTTATGGGCAGTTTATTATGAATAGACTTTTGAGGGAGGGACAGAGGCTGCGCATACACTCTGTCAGTGAACTCAAATGCTCCAATTCTATAATTAGAAAATATTCTATTTTGGGGGCTGAAAACCTTTCTTGAGGAAAAAAAATACAAAATTAGGAAGAATATTAGGGTTTTTAATCTAAGATGAGGGGCCAAAATTGCTCATTCTTGGCTCTAGAGAGGTTGGGCATGAAGTGAAATCACTTGGGAGAGTTCTTGAAACATTTTGGATTCTTGGAGAAAGAATCTTGAAGAAGTTTGGGAGTTTTCTTGGGTTTCTTCACTTTCCTCTTCATTTTTTTGCTGGAATTTGTTTTGAACATGGACTTCTTGTTTAGTTTTAGTTTATTTTAAATTATGTCTATCTAAACTCCTCATTTAGGATTACTTTTACCCATTGTATGGATTGGAACTATTATATTTTCTTGCTTTTGCAAATTATTGAGAATATATGCTAATTTTTCTTTATATTGAATGCTATCTTGTGCTTCATCACCATATGATTATATTAGTTCAATTAAATAATGCTTGAGAGAGCTATTTTGGTTGTAGAACTTGAAAAAAATCATGTTAGACTTGAAGTTTTTGGATTAAATGGATGGTTTGTTGTTAGAATAGAGATATATCTAATAACTTAGCATAGTATAATGAAAGATTGTTTTGGAAAGATGATTTTCATTAATTATAAACAAGAGATTGGATATTTTTAATGAAGATTAAAAATCAATTTTGATTTGTAACAACCTAGTATAGTCTAATGAATGATTGTTTTGGAAAAATGGTTTTCATTAATTATAAATAAGAGATTGAATATTTTTAAAGAAGATTCACTACTATAAAATATACATATTACTACCCTAAAGGATGTCCCTTTTTCTAAAAGGGGACGTCCAAAATATAGTCAGTGGCCTACTTGTAATTATAGGTGAGAATTGGACAACTTTATGCTCTAAAATAATTGAATCTCATGCCAAAAGATGGATTTAGACGTCCCCAGTCAAACTGGGGACGTCTAAAGCTCCTAAGACGTCCCCAGAATAGCTGGGGACGTCTAAAGGTGTCTCCATAAGAGAATTTTATGGGTATTTTTAATATTGAAAAGTTAAAAAATTAAAAGAAATCATACATGATGATAATATAATATACTGCAACACCAATCATTATATGATATGCAAGATCAAATAAAAATATATGTGATTCAAACTTAAGATTGAATGGTTCTATATATATATATATATATCATATATGTGTCTTCTCTCTCTCTCTCTCTCTCCCCCCCTCATCTCTTGAAAGATTGGAAAATCTAAAAATTGGTGGAAGAAAAGCCAGGCCGAAGGAGTGAAATAAAAGAAAAGAAGAAAGGGGTCGGGGAAGTGATCGATGAGAATGGGTTGTTCAAAAGCAGAGAGAATGAAATGAAAGGCAAAACATCAAAAGAGATAAAGAAAGAAAAAGAAGAGAGATGACAATTTAATTGGGAAGTATGGGTGGCAGCTTCTCCTGGGTCATCGTGTCCCCTTTCCTTTCGTCTTGCTTTGACGACATGACAACGACATGTGCTGTCAGAAATTGGGGACCTTTAGACGTCCCCAGATAAGCAGGGGACGTCTAAAGGTTATGTTTAGACATCCCTAGCCCAGCTGGGGAGGTCTAAAGTTTAACCTTAGACGTCCCCAGCTGGGCTAGGGACGTCTAAGGTTCCTGCACATGCACTGGTCGACATGACCAATGCAGGTGATGGTGTCAGAAAGGCTAGTTTAGGCGTCCCTAATTTTGACTGGGGACGCCTAAAGGCAACCACCCACCCCTTCAATTCTGCATCTTCATTGTCCCTCTCACTTCTCCGTCTTCTTTCTCCAAAAATTCTGAAACCCCATTCAATTCTCTATATGCTTTCTCCCTCTCCTTTCTCTGTGTTCTTTCTCCAACACGTCTACAACCCGCTTCAATTCTCCATATGTGTTTTTCCTCTCCTTTCTCTGTTTCCTTTCTCCAAAATTTCCTAAATGTGCTCTGTTCTTGCTCCTCCATCTTACCCTATGTTTCAACCATCGTGCCTACTCTTCACCGTAGCTACTGCTAGGCATTACACCGTCGATAGGTTTACTGTCATTCTTATAACCGTTGTCCTCCCTCTCACCATAGTGGGTTGTCTCCCTCTAAATCATCTGCTACAGGTTGGTTCCCAACCACGCCTTCATGCATCATCTTCATTCTCTATCTAATTGGTCTATATAATTGATACTTTAAATGTGTTGTTATTGAGTCCTTAGAATTCATAAAAGTTAAAATATACTTATCTTCTCATATTTATAACTTTGCAGGGGAAAAAATTTATTTGTTTATTATTTGTTGAGATTTGCAATTTGTCAAAGAGTAGTCTACACTTATCTTGACAAATATGTTCCATGATCATAACAAGTAGAGTTGTAAGAATCTCTTTGGCCAGTAAGTTATATTCGAAAGTCAATTGTTGAGTCATTGGAACTAAAATAGTTCTCTTGTCTATCAAGTTGTTGCAAACTAGAAAAAGTAAATTTGACGCTTTAGTTGAAGAGTAATTTATTAATTTTGCTTGTTGGAAAATTTTTTGCATTAATTTCTTTTACTTCTGGATCAATTAAGAACATTAAGTTAGTTATTGGTGGCATTGGGTTTCTTCATTTTTTAACTTGCTCATTTTTTAAATATGAGAAGATAAGTGATGATATGGTTAAATGTGAATAATTATAAGCTTGTACATATGTGAGCTTACTCAATAGTTGAAATAAAAGTTAAATTGTAACATAAATGTTCAAGGACATAAACATAATTAGAAATTGAAGTTGTTATTTGTTTAATTATTATTGTTACATTTTTTCTTTTTAGTTTCAAATGAAAAGCATGTACTTAATTTGGCTTCAAAGTTTCATTGCTTTAGTGAAATTGTTGGATTTGACATGCTGACATTGTCCTGAATATGTATGAATTGCCTTAATGAGCTTAGTTTCACTTAAATTAAGCTGAGATGGTTTGTTATTTTGATTTTGGGATGTCTCATTTTTAAGGGAAAATGCTGCCAAAATTTTGTAAAAGAAAATAGTAAAAGGCAATCCCAGTGATGAACCCATGTCGTGTGAGTTCTCAAAATAAAACTAAGTTAGAAAATGTAGCATAGTAGCTCAACCTAGGTCATTCTTGTGAGGAGATTAATTTCCAAGTTTCTAAGTATTAAAGTGATTAAAGACCTTGAAGTTATGAGAAATCATTTTGAGAATTTGATTTTAAAACTAATGAAGTAATATAAGCTAAAGCAATATTTTTGTATTTTTCGGTTTTCAAGACAAAGAAGCAAAAGGAATTGAAATTAACACTAACAACAAGATAAATTCAACTAACTAATACAATGATGAAATGGGATTCCCTTGAGTTGAGGTTTTTGTCTTCCTTGCTTGCTAATGATATGAATTCCACAATATGAGTCAAGAGGATGGAACTAAGTTACCACTAGCTCCATATTTGCAATAATCATTTAATTCATTCTACCGAAGCAATTAAATGAATACCACCAAATAATTCAGACTCAAGGAGATGAATAATCAACTTCCAATTCTAGCTTGTAATTACCATTACAAATGTTCAACACATTCAGTTTAGTCATTTACAATCCACTTAACCAAGTTGGAATAAAAAACTCAACCTACTCCAGATTTGAATCATACAAAGCTTAATTAATCAACTCCTAGCTTAACCACCAAGTTTATTCACTTGGCATAGAATAATCTAAATCATAATCACATACTTTACCAAGCCATACAATTATGAAATAGAAAGAGAGCTTAAGGAATTCCATTGAAGTTTAGAAGCTCAAACCAACCCAACTCAAGGAAATCACCAAAGCTTAGCTACTCATGGAGGAGGAGGAAGAAAATTGATGAATAATGAAGAGATTGGCCATAGAAAATAATGGAGAACACCGGACAGCCCCTCCAATTCTTTTTGCCCAGCGCCTCCTCTCTTCACACTCTTCAACTCGGTCAAGGTCTCCTCTCATGATGCCTCCCTTTTCTCTTCCATACGGTGCTCTCTTTTACTCAAGTCCAGCCACCAAACCCTTTATTATCTCATTAGGTGCTTGGTCTCTATTCCCGTGGTCCCCCTTTGGTTCAGCCTTTTCTCTTATTTTCTTTCAATTCTCCAACTCGGTCCAGCTCTCCCATTCGTCCGTTAACTTCTTTCTCATTTCCATCATCAATCTCAGTTCATTCCTCCTTTTTAATTCATGGGTTCAGCAAGTCAACCATTTCAGCTCTTCCTTTTAAATTTATCATTTAGTCCAGTTGCTCCCTTTTCTTTAATTACACAAATCAGTCCAGCTTGCTTCCTTCATCCATTTCAATTCTCATTTTCGATTCCTTTAGCTCGGTCAACAATGTCGGCTCAACATCCTCTTCTTTCCAATTCAATTCGTTGCTCTCATCTTCTATTCTTTAAACATCTACAATTCGGTTCAGCAATGCTATTTCGGTCAAGCTTGGTTCATCTCCTCTTTCTCTTTTATTCCCAATCGGTCTAGCAGCTGTTTTCATGCTTTAATTTGGTTTGGTCCAGCTCTTCTCCTCTTATTTCCTTCACAACCGCCACTCACCAAATAGAAAATGGTCCCCACTTCAATCTTTCTTCAATTCTCTCTAGGTTAAATAGGTAAGTTGTGCCTTGTTTGGATAAAGTGGTGAAAATATGTTTTATGATAGGTACAAAATTACAACCACCAAACAAGGCCCTTACTCATTTAACCTCCTCTTAGAAAAAATGTGAAAATAAATTCTGCATTTGTGATGTTCCATTTTTGTCCTTCATCAAGTTCCAAAATAACATCTTTGACCTTAACCACTCAAGTTGTGCCACATCTTCACCTACAAAATTATATTCATAAAGGTAATACCTTTTGCTCAAAATTAAAGAACATTGGGAATAACAAATATTAATTAAAAATATAACAATTTAACTAATATAATTCCCAAATTATGCTTTCACTAAAATCTCACTTTAACACTTGATTATGCCCAAAATATTCAATTAAGTCCCACAAAAGCCTAAGATTAATTAATAAAAATATATAAATATTGAGCTCTATCACCCAGTGTTGACAATTATTCTAAACTTGAGTGTTAATGGGAATGGCGTAGGTGGTAATAAAATGGATCATAGTTGGATGAATGCTTTGAGAACAAGTGAAGAATATGAGAATGAGGTTGAAGAGTTTATTGAATTTGCTAGAAGGAACGCTCTAGTAAAAAATGGGATGTATTTTTGTCCTTGTGTCAATTGTTTAAATAAGAGAAAACATGATGTTGAAGTTATAAGAGATCACCTACTTTGTGATGGAATAAATCTTCGATACACAAGGTGGATATGGCATGGTGAGGAAGTAACTGATTGTCTGTCGCACAAGAAGGAAGCTGTGGATGTCATAGATGAAGATAGAATGGAGAGAATGATTTACGATGTTGAGGTAGAATCCTTTGCGCAGTCGCGTGAATTTGACAGCCTACGGAGTAATGCAGAGACACCGTTGTTCCCTGGGAGTAAGTACACACGACTGACAGGAACATTGCATTTGGTTAACTTAAAAGTAACTTGTGGGTGGACTAATAGTAGTTTCACATTACTGCTTGAACTGTTGTGTGATATATTTTCAGATGATAATGTACTTCCAAATTGTATGTATGAGGCCAAGAAAATCCTATCTACTATGGGTATGGAGTATAAAAAGATACACACTTGTCCTAATGACTACGTACTGTACAGAAAGGAGTATGAAGGTTTGAGTGAGTGCCCTAAGTGTCAAATTGCACGATACAAAGTAAAGAAAGATGGCGGTTGTGGCGATGGGGTAACTAAAAGGCAACCTTTAAGGGTTTTGCGGTATCTTTCAATAATACTGCGTTTTAAGCATTTGTTTGGGACTAAAAAAAGTGAAGAAGTTGAGATGGCATTCGGATGAGAGAATATTCAACGGAAAATATCTTCGGCACCCGGCTGACTCTCCACAGTAGAAGAAAATAGATAAAATGTTCTCTGAATTTGGTGGTGAGCCGAGAAACCTTCGGCTTGGGCTTTATACAGATGACATCAATCCATATGGAACTCTCAATAGAACACACAGTGCGTGACTAGTACTCCTTGTAATATACAACTTTCCTCCCTCGCTTTGTATGAAACACAAGTATATGATGCTTTCTATGATGATTTCTGGACCAAAATAGTCGGGGAACGATATTGATGTCTACTTGGCGCCTTTGATTGAGGACTTGAAGAAGTTGTGGGAGGAAGGCGTGGATATGTTTGATGCATATACGAAGGAGTCCTTCAAGCTACGTGCAATGATTTTCACCATGATAAATGACTTCCCTGTGTACGAAAGCTTGTCAGGGTACAGTGTGAAGGGGTATAAAGCATGTCCGATTTATGAAGCAAACACTCACTTCTACCAACTTAAGCATAGAAGAAAAATGGTCTACCTTAGTTACAGGAGGTTCCTTCATAGGTTCCACCCGTATTGTAGGTTAAGAAAATGTTTTAACAGCTTGCCGGAGCATGTAATGGCTCCGAAGGCATAAACCAGAGAGGAGGTATACAGTCGGGTCGAACATATCAATGTCTTATTCGATAAGAATTAGAAGACTGTGGGTGAGAAGAACATATGGAAGAAGAGATCGATTTTCTTTGATATTCCATATTGGTGTACTCTTGACGTTAGACACAGTATTGATGTGATGCACATGGAGAAAAATGTTTGTGATAGCATTGTTAGTATGCTTTTGCACATACCAGGGAAGACTAATGATGGGATTAGTGCGAGACTAGACCTTGTTGATATGGGTATAAGAGAACGATTGTATCCACAACTAAGAGATGATGGTAAGAGGGCATACATGGAGTTAGCAACGCATATACTATCAAAAGTGGAGAAAAGAAGTTTGTGTGGGTGTTTGCACGAAATTAAGGTGCCATAAGGATATTCTTCGAATGTGAGAAGGTACGTGGCAATGGACAATTTGAAGTTAATGGGAATGAAGTCCCATGATTATCATGTGTTGATGTAACAACTATTAACAGTAGCTATTAAAGGCATTATGAAAGATGAAGTTCGAACCACTGTAACAAGATTGTGTGTTTTCTTTAATACTATCTGTAACAAAGTCATTGACACTAAAAAGCTGGATGAACTGGTAGCTGAGGGTTATATTATATTGTCTCAATTAGAGATGTACTTTCCTCCTTTATTTTTTTGATATAATGATGCATTTGATAGTTTATTTGGTAAGGGAGGTAAGGCTCTGCGGTCCATTTTACATGAGGTGGATGTACCCTTTCGAGCGATACATGAAGATCTTAAAAGGATATTCTAAAAGTCCCTGTTGACCAAAAGCCTCAATAGTTAAAAGATATGTATTTGAAGAGGCTATATGTAACCCCCTGACTTTAAACACGTAATTATAATTCGATAACACATATTTAAATCGGATTAGAGACCATTGGATGCTTTAACCTCGTTTTAAACTTTCTGTCTCACAGTAAAATTTTTACAAAACTTTCAAAACTCTTTTTCCCATCCAGGTCTCAATTTCAATATTCAAATATAATTACATGTGCAGTTAATATACATTCAATCATATCAGAGTGTATAACCGCATCCCTGGCAACTCCCAGGTTCTATGCATAAAAACCTGAAGGTTTATAAGTATACACTAGGGGATCACACAACCAAAATCGAATGTAGTATTCCTGATTCAGAATATACAGTAATCCCGAGTTCAAAATACATAACCAATGTTTCCAATTAACTATATACCCCCAAGGGTCCTAATTGCTCCGGGTTGGCCGCTTCTCCTTTTCTCCTTTGAGCCACATGCCCTGTCTGAAATGTTAGTCATAGGAAAGAATGAAATTCGAGAGAATCTCAGTAGTAACAAACCACTCACACAATGCATAAACATAAAGCATGTACATAAATCACAAACAGCAACAGCAGCAGCAATTCACAGATACATGGTTTTCACCATAAACGACAGCACTCACGGCTGTATACACAATACGACAGCTCTTGCTATATTCATAATCATGACAGCTTTCACTGTAATCACCATCATGACAGCTTACGCTGTAATCAGTAATCAACATCACGACAGCTTACTCTGTAATCACAATAACGACAGCTTACGCTGTAAATGACAGCTTGCGCTATAAACGACAGCTATCACCAGCTGTAACCGCAGCAGCATCAGAAATCATCATAAAACAATGATACAACACACATACAGTGCATTACACAAAGTATAAGAGAGAGAGTTACTATCTTGTCCTTTCCTGACGTCTTTCGGCGCAGTTGGCTCCTGAGGGCGGCAAATATCGAATCCTACAATTCCAAATGCACCATTTAGACACTTCCATAGTGTTACTTGGGGTTATATGAGTCTATAATGAAAATTTACAAAAATGCCCCCGGGGACCCGGCTCGGGCCCGCCGTACCCGGTCCGGTTGCACTTTTCCCAAAATTCTAATCTGGGCTATCCTAACCTATTTCCACCCAAGGAATCCATTTCCGGACTCGGAATTATCAAATTCAATGTAAAATTACAAATTTACCCTTGGCAGCCCTACTTCGAGGGTTTCAGGGGCGATTTCGTAATTATGCTTTTTCGGCCTTTTCCGAAAAAGTGACCAACTGTAACCCCACCTAATTTTCGCTCCCAAACTCAATGGAACCATCAAATCATTGAAAATCCAACTCTAAGACCCATTTCTAGAGCTGGCCGAAATTTATGAGCTCTTCGGAGAAAATCGGGGTTTTACGATTTCGGCTCCGTAAACGCGTTCCTTTCTACTCCTAACAACTTTATTCACTATTACATTAGGTTATAACTACCGTTTGAACTAAAATTGGGCAGCATAACTCTTAGGAAACTCAATTTCCAAAATTTAAAACCAATGGCAATCCGGCGAAATTTCACCGATTAAATTGCCCACAGCAGCCAGAATAAGCAATATACGAAAGTTTGGAAGTTACCTCAAGCTCCCACTAGCTTTTCCCAAATTTGGCTGAACCCTAGCCACTTTGAAACACCAAATTTTGAGCTTCACAACCTTAAAGAATAAAGAGGAGTAGCTTAGAGTCGGAGTTATACGCGTTAGGAGCTAGATCGTTGGAGAAATCGGCTTACCTTGCGAGATTTCTTCCTCTTTTTCTCTCTTTTCTCTAAGCTCTCTCTCACGTCTTTTTTTTTTCTGAAATGGGGTCGGGAATGGCTGATGAAGATGGTGGAATTGCTTTTAATTCCATGTTGATGTCATCTTACAATATGATGATGTCATAATTTTTAATTTCCCATTTTCAGATTTTTCAGAAATTCTGGCAGATTTTCTGCCCTAACTTTGAAAAATCATAACTAATTCTAGAAAAATCTAAATGAGGTGATCCCAAAGCCAAATGAAATATATTTAAGTCCTCTTTATAGGAAAAATATGAGCCATTACCAGAAATCACCACAAAATTTCAGAATTACACAAATTTCATCATTGCCCCAAAACAGAGTCCATTTTCGACCTCAAACTTTGGACAGTCATATCTCCCATTTCCCAAAATGAAATGGAATAAATTATATGTCCATTTTGAATCTTGGGAGGTGAAATTTAAGACTGAAAAGTTTCATAATTTTCTGACATCATTTGCCTAATCAAAACATCCACACGAGAAGACTGCCCAGAATAGAGTTTCACTGGACAGAATTTTAGATTTTGCATTTTTACTTCTAATGGTTCCATTTTCATACCAAACATCATTCCCACATAAATTTTCACAAGGAATCCATTGGAATCATTAAAATATCCAAATTCCCATTACACACTCTCTAAAAGTGTTTATTCAACAATAATTACATCTACTTTTGAAGTCATTAGCCCTTAATTACTTTTTGGGATATTACACTATAGACTTCTGCAGCGATTATCTATCAGGGAAGAAGGAATAATCTCAGTATGAAGAGGGGAGAAGCAAGGGCACATGAGGACTGAAAGTGAAAACTATGCCTCGTGAAGAGGTGTTGCAAGCATACTTGTATATCATGAATAACATGGCAGAAGTTCAACCATACATAGATGAACATAGAAAGAGATTGAAGAACATGAATCCAAGGAAGAATGACATGAAGATTGCTATTGAGCAAAAAAATACATTCATAGAGTAGTTTCAGGAAAGGTTTTGCATGAGACCGAGTGTCTGAGACAATAGAGTGGCTAGCTTGGGGGCCTTCGTTTCAGATCATTATTTGGACCGGTTATGATATAAATAGGTATTCTTTCTACACAAAAGACCAAGATGACAGAAATACCATGCAAAATAGTGGGGTGATGGTAGAAGCTGAGGCCATGCACTTTTCCAGTTCGAAAGACAAAAACCCAATATTAGCATCCATAGCCTTTTATGGAGTGATAGAAGAAATATGGGAAATTACTTACAACAAGTTCAAAGTTGCTTTATTCAAATGTAAGTGGGTTAGCAATAATGCTGTAGTAATAGATCAACAATTTGGATTTATCTCAGTTGATCTTGAAAGAGTAGGTTATAGGGATGAGCCCTTCATTCTAGCAAGTCAGGCGAAACAAGTGTTTTATGTCACATATCCTTCAAATAAAAAAATTTCCATTGTACTTCAAATTAAAAAATAGAAGCATGATGATTCAACCTTCAACCTTGACGACACACCACCTTTCACAATTAATCCACTTACAACAAGTGAAGTAGAAGTGGTAGATGAAGAAGAATATGGTATAAGAAATGATCATGGTGAAGGAATATGGGAAACAATATAGAGTAAGAGCTTAACTTAGAAAATATAACTGTGTTTTTTATTTTACTCCTGCTAAGAGTAGGTTATTTTTATTGCAATTTATGTATCTATCTGATAATGATTTTTATGTTTGTGCTTACAAGAATATGGACAATTCTACTGACTCAAAGTGATAGGGACAATGAAATGGATAGACCTGAACCCGTAGCGAGAAGAAGGACTAGAGGCAGCATAAAAATGGGAGCATTGGTTGCACGTCATCAACATCAATAGGAGAGGCTGCATATTGACTTTGATGACAATATGCAACCAATTGGTCCTGAAGAAGACCATTTCATTAGCTATTTAGGTTATTTGGGTTGAAGCAAAGTTCGCACTATCTATGACAATTAGAAGTTGGTTCCGCAAAAAACGAAAGACATGATTTGACAATAACTTTTGTTATATAAGTTTCAATACATATGCATTTATAGCTTTATTCCTATTGCTTCAAATATAATTATCTTATATTTTTACCTTTCAGCAAACCTATGATGTCCCTGACACAGCGGTGATGTACAAGGAGTGGATGATGGAGGTTCGTCTACAATGGAAAGGTTTCAAGAACAAGATTACAGCAAAGTACATTCGAGGGGACCTGAGGAGTCAGGATCCATGTCAGCATTATTTATATTTGTCCCCAGAGGACTGGAGGTTGTTTATGGCATCACGAGAAAATCCTAACTTTTTGGTAAAATTTCTTTCATCGTAATGGTTTATTTGAACATAGTTGACATTATTGATTCGGTTTTCATTATTTTCCTTTAACAGGCATTAAGTGTAGCAAATGTAGAGAGGCAATCAGCTAATAAGTATCAGTATTGCATATCTCGTGGTGGTTATCAAAAGCTTGAGTGAAAGATGATAGCAGTAGAGTTGGAGAAAATGAAGGAAGCAGCCACATCATATCCTAGCGTTGTGGTCCAGGCCCCGCCACCTCCTTCATGTCACAAAAAATGGAAAGCAAGGAGGATTAAGGGTGGAAAGTACGTAAATCTGACTGTTGCTGAGGTTACCGTGAGTATTGTAAGTAGTTAGAGCATAAGTACAAAGTTTTTTTCATATTGGGAGTGCTTAATTTTCATTTACAATAACTTTTATACTGCAGGATGAACTGGAAGTCATAGTATTCAAGGTTCGTTCACTCCAAGTAGACGGATGGACATCTTGTCAACGACGATTGGGAAGGTAGATCACCCTCATCATGTTAGAGGGGAAGCAGGGAGAGTTCGTGTTGTGAAGTATTTTGTCCGAGCCTCACATTCTTATTCATCACAAGCTGAACCCAGTAGGGAGCTTGTGGCCAAGATTCTCCAGAAAGTCTCACAAGAGCTCGAGGCCAACCTTCGCGACAAGCTCCTACAAGAGCTGTTGCTAGAGCTATGTCTTGAGCTATTGCTTGAGCTGCTCAAACTTTCGAGCGTAGAACACATTCATCCTCGGCCTTTTACAGCACCAAAGGAAGTTACAACCCGGTGGAGGAACCACTTGGCGACCCTTCTCATACTCCAGTACCAGGAGAACCTTCCATCCTCTATTTGGATGCCCCACTGCAGCGTCCCGTTGTAGATGCTCTCGTTCACAAACAAGCTACCACCCACCATCATAAGCAAATTCCACAGCATTTATGTAGGGTGACTGTGACGTGTGTTCAAGAGGGAGAAGAAGGTACAACCATCCCTATTCCTGATGACGAGGTTGCCACGATAGCTCAGGCGAGAGGATCTTTCATCCTTTGGCCTATAAATCTTATTGGCTCGTGGCAACACCTCCAATGGTAGGAATTACCTCACTTTTACTTGAGATGTGGATGACATCCTACTAACAATATGTTTTTTTTATACTCTAAAAGAACGAGCAGGAAGTAGGCAAATGACCCTTCTTAGCACGACTGCAGCATATCTATAAAGGCATTAAGCAGATTGATTTGCATATGCCTACAGGGATTGTGGGCCAAGAATTAGAGTATCCCTTCACAATTGATAAAGAAGACCTTAAATAGTTTATTAAGTTGGAGGAGATAGATATATGATGGGTCATATTTGTAATCCTGTAAGTTTTTTATTTCCCATTTTTTCCTTTATTTAGTGAAGTGGGTTTTTGGTTTCATATATTCACTAGCTAATATATTCATCATTTTAATTCTATTATAGCTCCTTCCATCGTATATGCATTGACATGCAAAGAGTTGATTCATATTGATTCTTGTGTCCTGCAAATATGACAAGGGATAAGAATATAGTGTAAAAAAGGACTCACTATGTGGGATTCACAATGGGAGAGAACAACTATCTTGTTATCTAGCATCGATTGTTCAAGGGTACGCATTTTAATTTCGTCTATTTAAGATTTTTAATAAATAATTGCCTTGCCATCTAACTTTATTTTAATCTGTATATGTTGTTATAGTTACCACTAGAGTTTGTTTGTTCTCTGTCCTCAGTTCAACGCAGTTTACTGGTTTGATTCCTTGCTTAAAAGGCCAGACAAAGAAATAAAAAACGTCTTCAACACGTAAGTTATTTTGTTTGTATTTCATTGATTCTTGATTCTTGACTTAAATGAATTATTCTAATTTCTGTTGATTTTCATTTTAATGATAGGGCAACCTAGACATATTGAATCCTTGGCGGGCCCCGCGATCGTAAAGGTGGCAAAGACTCGAAATGGTTGTATCCAAATGTACGTAGTTTCAAATCAAGTTCTTTTGATTGACGGTCATTTTAGATATGCCTTTATTGATTTTAACCATTTGTTTTTTATTTATCGGGCCCTCAACAACCTGGCAGTTGGGAATGTGGATACTATGTTTTACTTTATATGTTTAACATCATTAAGAGTGGTATTACAACAGATTTTGAATAAGTAATCACTTCTTCATTCGTAAAGGATAATATTTTTGGTGTTGTAATTTAATTGCAAATTAATTCACTCACTTGATTCATTATTTCATCTAAGCTTATTTTCTGATTTGCAGATTTTTGACAATGAAGATGCCTACTTATATGAAGACATTAATTTGATCAGAGACTTTTTGGCTGGACATTTTCTTCAACGTATACTATAGTAAAGTTTTTATTTATATTAGTTAATTAATTAGTAGTTTGTGTAGGAAAAACTTTGTGGTGGTTGCCTATCTCTTTTTTATTAGATTAGTTAGTTGTTAAAGGAGATTCAAAAGTTTCTGTATTCCAAGGTGCGAATTAGAGTTGTTGTTGTACATACTATTAGATTGTTGGATAACATTTTTATTAGATAGTGCTGAACTGCAGTTGTTTCCATTCTGGTTTATACAATATTTCTTCTATTCAATTTCTACAGTTTAAATTTTCCGGATAGTGATGTATATATAAAAGGCCATTAAAAAAACTGGGGACGTCTAAAGTGGGTCAGAAACACTTTAGACGTCCCGAGCCCAAACTGGGGACTTCTGAAGTGTTTCTGACCTACTTTAGAGTCCCCAGTTTGGGCTGGGGACGTTTAAAGTCCAGACTTTAGACGTCCCCAGTTTAAAGTGGGGACGTCTAAAGGGCGACAGAAACAATTTAGACGTCCCTAGTTTGGACTAGGGACGTCTAAAGTCCTGACCATGGACGTCCCTGTTTTGGGGACGTTATTGACAATTTTTTTCTACGTCCCTCAGATAGACGTCCCCCTGTTTTCAGATGTTAAAAGGACCAAAAAAGGGTCGTTAAAAGCATTTTTTGTAGTAGTGATTAAAAATCAATCTTGACTTGAAAGAGCTTGGTTTATGATTTTGGAACCTTTGACTAGCATATAGACTCATTCAACTAGCTTAAGTGGATAATTGCATAGTTCCTTGAAATACAATAGGGAAGAAGTAATCCTAAACCTTTAATCTCTTGAAGTAGAATCAATTTTCTAATTGTCATTGTTTTACTTTATTGTTTTCATCAAAATTCCTTATTTGACTTACTCAATTTCTAATGCTTTCATTCAACCTTGTTAAGAACATAGTTATAATAATTAGTTCATTTTCATCATAGTTCTTGTGGAACGATATTTTTTGTTATCACTATATCATTATTCACATCCCGTACGCTAGCAGTAAGCTAATTGGCGAATACTCTTCAAAGAAGATGGCTTCACACAATATGCAAGTTTAGAGCAGGCATCGAGACTTAGGATTTCCATTATAGAGTCGGGGAAAATGGGTCGAGCCCATCAGGTCGATCCTTTTATGCCCTAAATTTGTAAGGGCCGAGTTTAAGATTTTTGCCTTAAAGTGAAAACTGGCCTAAAAAGGCCAGCCCTGTAGGGCTGAGGGTCTAAAAGGGCCGACCCTTTTAGCCCGTATATATATTTTTATTTTTTAAAATTATTTATATGATAATAATATTATTGATTTTTTATACACTGTTAATGATGTTGTAAGTATTTAGTTGTTATTTTCTTTGTTATAATTAAGTTTCATAAGAATCTTGTATTAACAATCCTAAAAATTTAAAACTTATAAAAATATTTCTTATGTCATAAATATTCTTACCGATTTTATATTTTTTGACTTATTTTTTAGTGATGGTTTTGTTTTTTTGGTTGGTTGCTTATACTTTTTAAGACATATTTATAAGATGTATTTTTAATTTTGTTAAGTCTTTACATTAATTATTTGTAATTATGGTATGTGGACAATAATTTACCTTTGATTATGACTTAGTGACTCTGTTTGTTCGTTACATGATGCATACCATTTATACCCTAATTTTGACAATATTTATGTGTTAAATTAGGACTTTCATTGTTCTAATTTTTAAAAAAAAAATTAAAAAAAGTGTTAAAATAGCTTCATCCCTTTAGAGCAGGCACTGGCCCTTATGCTCACAGGCCGGGTCTCGAAAAATGACTGTTTTTCTTTAACCGGACCTAAAGAATCGACAAAGAAGTGAATGGATAGTCATGCCATGAAATATATCGGAGCTACTGTGGAAGATGCTTTAGGATTCTAGAAAGTTTCATATTACGAAATATGAATAGTGTAAGATTCCTCACGCATGATAAAGCTTCAATCCTTAGTGTTTTCCCTTGCGAATGATCTTCTAGGTCCAAGACTATTGCTTCAATATTAGGAAATACTTGTGAATAAGCACATTCTATTAAAAAATGATACAAAGTGGGATTATTTCAATTTTAGGACATTAAATAGTAATGTTTAACCAAACAAAAGAATGTCATAAAAACTTGCCATGCGATTTTGCATAACAACGTATATATCATCAAAATCACATAATCTACTATACTACACTTTTCTGGGTTAGAAGTGGATTCATGCCGAATAATTTCTTTTCTCATATCTTGCAACAGACCATGCATTTGTATTTTTTGATCTATAATGGCTACGAGTGATTTTTCAATCAAGAGTTGCACGTCTTCTTTCGCTAGAATGGGTCTATAAGAAAATGCATGAGCACTATCCAAAATTCCTTCCTTATGAAAAGGCATGCAATGTCTAGAAACACTTCTCGGCTAAAGACGTCCAGTTCAAGAAAACTTTTTGAGGACTTTCATTACCATAATATAAAGCTAGAAACCTTTTTGAATTCAACCAAAGCTGTGCTCCATTCAGAGGCTCTTGTATTATATAAGAATGAGCCAGTTTTACAATTGCTAGTGGAAGACCACTAGCATATTCGAGAGCCCTATTTATTACCTCCTCATCATAACCTCTTACAGGAAAATGAGAAGCATTAAAATGATGAGAGATCTTATCATAAAGAACTCTAGCAAGGGTTGATTTCCCTATTCCACCCATACCACAAATGCCCACAACTCGAATTTCATCATTTTGACCCAAATCAAGAAGCTCTTCTACTTCTCTCACTCGAGATTGCATTCCTACTAGGTCTGCATCAACATAACTTAACAATGTCATCAATAAATTGTGGACATGGGCTGAAGTAAAAACCAAAAAAAAAAAAAGTACCAAATTAATCACTTATTCAGTGAACAAAGAAATTCTCATAACAAAAACTGATAGAGAAAAAACATGACAAAAATTTACTTACTCGTATGGTACATGCCAACCAGGGAGATTGGCCACTTGTTTCATAGCTGACCTCCAGCTTTGTACCTTGCGTAAATTTGTTGTGAACCTTTGTTCATGTTGAGCGAAAGCTTTTTCAAAATAATTACTCTGGTTTTGTACTTCAGATGGATCAACATCATAGAAAATTGGGATAACAATGTATCTTGGTTCATGAATGCGCTCAGCGATCTCTAAGAGCTCCTCAAGGCACCACGCAGAAGAAGCATAATTTTTGGAGAAGACAATAATGAAAATGTTGGATTGTTTAATTGCTTTGAGAAAGTGGTGTGGTAGAAAGATTGAATCACCTGTGTCAAGGCTCTTGTCATCCCAAAAGGTGTTCAAATCATTACTTTCAAGAGCAGCTCAAAGCATATCTGTGAATTTGCAAGTTTCAAAATCTCCTTTGAAATTGAGATACACATGAATCGGCCTTGATAAAGAGATGTGATAGAGCTCAATATTTATATATTTTTATTAATTAATCTTAGGCTTTTGTGGGACTTAATTGAATATTTTGGGCATAATCAAGTATTAAAATGAGATTTTAGTGAAAGAATAATTTGGGAACTTAAGTGGTTTAATTGTTATATTTCTAATTAATATTTGTTATTTCCATTATTCTTTAATTGTGAACAAAAGATATTACATTTGTGAATTTAATTTTACAGGTGATGATGTAGCACAACTTGAGTGGTTAAGGTCAAAGATGATATTTTGGAGCTTAATGAAGGATAAAAGTGGAACATCACAAGTGTAGAATTTATTTTCATATTTTTTCTAAGAAGAGGTTAAATGAATAATGGCCTTGTTTGGTGGTTGCAATTTTATGCCTAATGATTAAAACAGATTTTTATCTCTTATCCAAACAAGGCACAACTCACATTTTAACCTAAAGACAATTGAAGAAGCAAAGGAAGTGGGGACCATTGTTTTGTGTGTGAGAGTGGCGGCTGGATTGAGAGAATTGAAGAGAACCGAATTGTTTTTGGTAGTGAGAGGCAGCCGAATCAAAACAAAGGAGAGTGAACCAAATTGAAGAATTAGAGAAAGCTGGACCGAATCAGATTTATTGAAGGAAATAGATGCTGAACCGAAGGAAAGCTATCAATTGAAGAAAGGAGGAGCAGCTGAACCGAGAAAGGGAATAAAGGAATTGAAGAATTGGGGACAGCTGGACCAAACAAAAGAAAAGAATTGTGGCTGTGAGGAAATGATAAAGAAGGAGGACTGAATTAATATCAAGGGCTGGACCGTGCAGAGAAAGGAAGCATCGAATGTCAAAAGAAAGGGGAGCCGAAATTATTGACTGGTTTTAGAGTTGTTGAACCGATGGAGTTAATGGAGAAAAGGGAAGTGCTAAACCGGATTGGAGAAATAGAGAAGAAGCTCAGCCGAAATTGTTGACCGGTGAACCAATGAGAAGAGTGGACCGAGAGGGTTGAAGAGAGGAGGTGTGTTACGGCTGGGAATAAAAGGAAAAGGGGCAAGCAGCCGACATGGGGGGACGAAGACCGATGGAATGAAGGAAGGGAATGGAGAGGCGTGAATGATGAGCTGACCAAGGAAATTTGAAGAAAATTCAAGAGTGACGTTGTGCTGCAGTCCGATGGCTATTGTTTCTTTCAATCATCAATCTTCATCCTCTTCCTCCATATGTAGCTAAACTTTGGTGATTTCCTTGAGTTGGGTAATGGTTTGAGCTTCTAAACTTCAATGGAATTCTTTTAAGCTCTCTTTTTAGTTCATAATTATGTAGCTTGGTTAAGTATGTAATTCTGATCTAGATTGTTATGCCAAGTGACTAAACTTGGTTGTTGAGTTAGGAGTTGATTAATTAAGCTTTGTATGATTCATATTATGAGTAGGTTGAATTGTTTATTCCAACTTGGTTAAGTGGATTTAAATGATTAAACTGAATGTTTTGAATTGTTGTAATGGTAATTACAAGCTAGAATTGGAAGTTGATTATTTATCTCCTTGAGTTTGAATTATTTGGTGGTATTCATTTAATTGCTTCGGTAGAATGAATTAAATGATTATTGCAAGTATGGAGCTAGTGGTAACTTAGTTCCATCCTCTTGACTCATATTATGGAATTCATATCATTAGCAAGCAAGGAAGACTAAAACCCCAACTCAAGGGAATCCCATTTCATCATTATTCTAGTTTATCAAATTTACCTTGTTGTTAGTGTTAATTTCAATTCCTTTTGCTTCTTTGTTTTGGAAACCGAAAAATACAAAAATATTGCTTTAGCTTAGTTTAGTTCATTAGTTTACAAATGCAATTTCTCAAAAATGATTTCTTACAACTTTAAGGCTTTTTATCACTTTCCTACTTAAAAAATTGGAAATTAATCTCCTCACAAGAACGACCTAGGTTGAGCTACTACGCTACATTTTCTAACCTAGTTTTATTTTGTGAACTCACACGACAAGGGTTTATCAAGGTGCTGCTGCTGAAACTCTCCATGGGCGTAAGCTTTCGGTCTTTGATGATCGATCAGCTTCCTTTCTTAATTGAAAGCAAGATTGAAGATATGGGATTGTTGTTCGTCACTGAGTCACTCTCTACCCACTCGATTGAGACAAAGTTTGGAAGCTCCGTCAATGGCTTTGTGAGAAAGAATAAGACTCCATGTAGTAAAAAAGAAAGAAAATTAAAGGAAAGACAGTTGTTGTGAGGGAAGGTTTTGGGAACTTTTATTCTTCAATAAAATTGAAGTTGATTGCTATTAAGTGTTTTTTTTGGAGTGAAAACTGGAGTTCATTAATAAATCTGGAAAGATCAATTGCAAACACAAGGAGAAAAACAAAACACAACCTACTATCCTTCACCAAACACTACCTCCTGATACGAAAGTGGTGGGTGGTCAAGGATACAAAAATTCCCTTCAATATTATGAGTTGACTTAGCTAGGATCATCTATACTATTTTATTCCCTAGAAATATGACTGACTGACACTTGCTAGTTCTTAGATATCCACAACCTGGCATATGCTATAACAGCTCCAAAGGAGTGAGTAATATCACAATCCCTAGTCAAAGCATTCATAGCGTCAATATAATTTGATAATACAATGACCTTTTTATAATCTCTATTCCAACATATTTGAAGACCTTGGATAACCACAATGATTTCTGCTATCATCGGAGGAACTGTTGTAAGTTTACATATGAATCTACATATCCATCGACTGTCTTCTCCACTGATAGTTCCCCCACAACCGCTTCTCCCATACTCTAAAATTGAAGCATCCACTGCTAGGGTGACATAACCCCATTGACCATCTTGGCTACTCCCTCCTGCACTATTCTGATTAGTGTAGAATTTGCAATTTACTCTTAATTCCTATCCTAGCTTGCCCTGAAAAGGCTATCATGCGCATTTGTGTTATCTATGGTGATCTGCTCGCCAAAGAGTTTCTTGCATCGATCGGCCTAAATATCCCAGCAGATATAACTGAATAGTGATAGCCACTGAATCTTTTTGGTGAAGTTCCTTCCTGCTTCATGATTGAGGTTCCACTGCAGCCATTTTGTTGCTATTAAGTTTTCAATCTTTGACCAAAGTGGAAAGCAAAGTAATTAAAGAGCCTCTTGTTCACCTTTAAATAAAAAAAATAAAAAAATGCCTCTTTATAGGCAACTTAGTCCTCCACGCGTGTCTAGTCCTACCGACTTTATTGAATTGTGGGGACCAAATTTAAATTGGAACAACTACTGGCATGTTTGAAATCACCTTCATGCAAGTTGAGACAAAACTCCTCACATAAAATTATCTTGTATATCGTAAATAACATTGGAAAAACAGCTTTTCCTACTAAACCAAGAAGGCACTACAGATGCGAACAATCCATATCAATTGAAACATTTTCAAAGACGTGCATCTAAACATTTTTACAGGAGGTTCATGTAATAATAATTGAAAATAATTCAAGAATACAGCTTCTCTCCACTCCATTATTATTGATAAAATAAAATTCAGGTAAGTTAGATTTTAAGGATTCACCAATTTCAGGACATGTTTGTTGACTCAGAACTATTACAAAAGTTTTTTCAAATCACCCATTAAGGATATACTCACATCGGCAGCTGAATTTATTTATTTTTTAGAAGGATATGTGTCTTCTTATTGGAAACAATCTTATTCCAGGCATTATCAGGTATTAAATATAGATATTTCTTCCAACAAAGATTTAAACTTTTATTCACCACATTGTGAGAGACTAGCTCCTCCCGCTAAATTTAGTCTCCACTGGCTAGCGGAAGTTAAATTTACAAACAGAACCATAGGAGTATTGTGTCAAATCTTTATTAACTAGATTTTTGTTTGACTCAACTACTCTGCTCTTTTCTTTGCATACTTCAAATTAATTAGTGAATGATTGAATCAATTGATAGTCTTCCTAAGGATTGAACTTCCAATGTCAATATCATTCATCTCTCTCTCCAACTTGCTTGTAAACTTAGTCTTTCATCCCATCAACTCTTTAGCAGTGTCTGGTCAGAGTAGAAGAAAAGCATGAGGAAGTCACGAACTCTCGAAATATTATGAATGCCCAATTTGAGTAACCTGATCTCGAAGAGCCAAGAATGATAGAGATGCTCGCTCACATCTCAACTTATCAAATTCATAATGCGTATGAGTAACCTCAAAAATCGTGTTGTAAAATCAAAGAAATCTATTTGGCATCATATGAAGGTGACCAAAAGTCAGAAGAATAAGAAGCAGACGAACTTGTCAACAGCATGGTGGGGTCTAGAGCATAAAGCACTGGACAAACAAAATGGGAAAAAAAAAAAGGAAAAGGAAGAAAAAGAATGGAAGAAAAGCACATATTGAAAACTGACGTGAAGGTTGAAAGCCTCGCGGTAAATCCAGTTAGATAGAGTGGTTGAAATAGATTAGTGAAATTAAATGAAACTATAAAAGTATTTCGCACAGAAATTGATATTTATGTCCCCATTTTTATGAATCTTTTATTTGGGGTGAGTGCTTTTTTTGAGGCATCTTCAACTGCCTCGCCCATATCATTCACTACGCTAATCCTTCTTGTTATTTTAATTGTGTCTGAATTTTGCATTTTTTCTTATCAACTTGTTCCCCGTCGCAAGGTCAAATGAATGAAAACGAAAATTACTCACATTACGGCACATTTCTTTTTCTTACCCCTACATGATTTAGGGAAAATGACGTTTGATGAACTTTTAACATAATTTTTTTGGATAGAACTTTTAGCGTCATTAATTATAATCAAGGATGACAAATTTTAAAGAATTTCAAAAGGCAAAGATCAAGGTCTTTCATTGGAATTAAAGCTTTTCTAGGCTAATTTGTTTAATTTGGTGCCTTTCGTTTTCTCTTCTCCGTATCTTTTTTCCAGCTCAGGGTCACAAGTAAGAAATAGATCATATATTTGACCGCATTTTTTTTAGCTATGTTGGGATGAGACCCCGTGTGCAAGAAGTGAGAAATTAAGCTTTTGCAATTGAGTGAGCAGAATGAATCATCATAACAACGTGAAATGTCTAAGGTTGCAGCCCCTAAATCACCATCAATGCAAATATATATAGGATAATGGTATCACAGAGCAAGCTCGTCATAACATTCAATAATAAAGTAAGAAGGGAAAGGGACAAAAGAATAAGTAGAAAAGAGAGAGGCGTAGGTGAAACAAATATGATTAATAAATTAAATGATACACATTATTTCTTAATACCTGATGCGTGCTTCTGTCATTAAAGCAATCAATTAATAACTAGGACAACCTACTAATGCAATATAGTGGCAACCTAGGTCATTCTCCCAAGGAGCAATATGTGGGTTTTCTCTAGAATTGAATTTAGGTGATAAAAAAAATGCAATGGAATGAATCTAAACTAAAATGCAAGACTCCACTACCTAAATGCAAAATGTAAAAGACTCTAAAACCTATATGAGAATGAAACTAACCTAAATAATGAACATGCAATTTTTGAGGTTTTTCTTATGAGAGGGAAATTAAATTCCTAAGGAAAAGAAATAAACTAATATCTAAGAAAATCAACAAAGGCTAGTTCAATTATAATGGTGAAGGGGACAACTCAGGATTCACATGGATTTAGCTTTCTTAGCCATTCAATTTATTAGACAAAAGGGATTGATGAAATATTGGAATTAATAAATTTAATCACCTAATCAAGACATGGGAAACCCTCAAGCTCAATAACATCTAATCCACTAGAAAACTCATAATGGAAAAATGGTGGTTAATTAAATCTATTAAAAACCAATCACAATTGTTTAAGATAGTTTTAGAAATTATGTTCACAATTGCCTAATTAAACAATTCGACAATTAATCACCTTAATTAAACAATCAAGAGATTAAACCCAAATCGACAATTAAATTAATAATGAAAACTCGATTAATAATTTAATTGACAATCATAGGTTTGCAAACAAAAATCCCAATAATCGTTTAAGAACAAAGTAAACCCAAAATCATTTAAAACTAAATAATCTTAAGTCTTGAATCAAAAAGATAAAAGAAAGACACTCCCTTATAGTCTTCAAGTGTAAGCTCCTAGGCTCTAGCTTCCTCCATGCTCCTCCCAAATTGCCTCCCCAAATAGCTCAAGCCTCCATGGAATTTTTCTCTTCTTCACGCTTCAAGCAAGTCACGGGCATCTTCCAAAGAATTTGAGAATTAATTGATATGATGCTTGGGCTCTTGCTCTGCGTGAATGAAAAGGTAGATTGAAGGAATGAATTGATGATTGATTAATGCCGTGGGACCCGCGTATGGAGAAAACGTTGGGAATTGATGTTCAATCCCTTCAAGTTAACGTCTTTTGGTCAAGAACTCCAGCGGCTGCGTCTGCGTATATGCGTCTGTGAGTGTCCAGCGGCTGTGTCTTTCCGTCTCCTGCTCCAGCGTCAGTCCGTGTACCCCCTCTGCGTCTGTGAGTATGTCCCCTCTATGCTGTGACAGCTAGGTTCATTAAAAAGGAGGAGAAGAGAGTTTTTTGGGCATCAACTCGAGCCCATTAAAATCTAAGAAGCCCAATAATATTCAACCGTTGGATATTCTTTTAGCTTTTCAGAAAATTTCTGCACCGTAGAATCTTTCAATCTGCTTTTCCTTATCCTGCAAGAATCTAATAAAATCGTGATTTATCATATAATTGGAAATATTTTCCAATCATAATATAACAATTAAAATATTATCAATTTAAGCCCAAAAATATCATAATCAATTCAGATTTATATTATTTCCAAAAATTGGCTAATTATCCAAATATTATCTAATAAATCCAAATTAGTCTAAAATAATCCCCAAAATAAATGAATAAGATGGGATAAAATATATTAAAATTGTGATTTATCAATACCAAATACACTTAAATAGATTTTTGCCTACATAGCTTCTGTCTCTTGCAAGGAGATGATTGTTGAATACTATCTCTTCCACCAAGCTCCACAAAAGGACAAAACTTCAAACAATAAGCAAATTTGGAGCAACAAGCCACATTTAGCATTTCTAAAGAAGGTAGAGAAAATAAATCATAAGGAATACTAATTAGATTACTACAATTTCTCAAATTTAAGAATCTGAGCCTTGAAAAACAAGAAGCAATAGATGGATCAAGGTGTGATAATTTAGTGCATCCTTCAAGCTCTAGCCTTTCAAGATACGGAAGTCCTCTGAAATTTGGCATCTTTATTAAATCTTTCGACCCACTAAGATTCATGTTCCTCAAGCAAGAGAAAACCTGTAAACAAAAAAAGTGTACCTTACAAATAGCTAAACAACATCTAAAAGTTAGAAGGACTCGAGCACAATTAATATTACCTTTCGTTCCTGCCATCCATGAGCGATCCATGCTTTATGTACATTTTCTTCCCATATAGTTGTGATGCAGCTATTAGGAAGAATCAATTCCCTAAGATAAGTTGGTTCGAAAGCAAAAGGCAAAGAAGTGAAAGGATATTGGTGCCATGAAATATATTGGAGCCTCTCTGAAAGATGATTTAGGACTCCAGAAAATTTGACATTTCGAAATATGAGTAGTCTAAGATTGCTCATGCGCGATAAAGCTTCCACCCTTAATGTTTTCCCGTGTGAATCTTCTAAATCCAAGACAATTGCTTCAACTTTAAAAATATTCTGAGAAGAAATACATTTATATAAACAAATGCTAGCTGAGATTACTTAAATTTTAGCGCATTATAACATCAATGTTTTAACTGGAAAAAAGGGTTGCAAAACTTACTCTGTCATTTTTCATCACTTGACAGATATCATTATAATCCCACAATCTACTCCATTTTTCTGGTTTGCAAGGGAATTTATGGCGAACAATTTCTCTTCCCATTTCTTGCAATAGACCATGCATTTGTATTTTCTGATCTATAATGGCCATGAGTGATTTTTCAATCAAAAGTTGCACATCTTCTTGCACTGGAATGGGACTGTAAGAAACTGGCTGAGCACTATCCAAAATTCCTTCTACAAAATTAATCTCCTTCCCTATGAAAAAGCATGCAATGTCTAGAAACATTTCTCGGCCAAAGACGTCCAGTTCAAGAAAACTTCTTATTAGGACTTTCATTACCATAAAGCTAGTAACTTTTTTGAATTCAACTAAAGCTGTGCTCCATTCAGAGGCTCTTGTATTATATAAGAATGAGCCCAGTTTTACAATTGCTAGTGGTCTAAGAATGAGCCCAGTTTTACAATTGCTAGTGGAAGACCACTAGCATATTCGAGAGCCCTATTTATTACCTCCTCATCATAACCTCTTACAGGAAAAACATATCTGAAGGCTTTTCTACAAAATAATTGAAGAGCTTCGTCCTTGTTCAATAGTTTAACTCTATAAATATCATGCTTCTCAAACATTTTAACCGCTCCTTCATCTCTGGTCGTTATGATGATTCTACTCCCCACACCTGACTTGTCTCTTACAACACTTGTCAAATATGACAGAATATTAAAAATATCAACACAATCAAGAACTATGAGAGTTCTCTTGTGATTTATTAGCCTTGCAGTCTTAAAAATTTCAGTTGCATTGAGTATGAAATGAGAAGCATTAAAATGATGAGAGATCTTATCATAGAGAACTCTAGCAAGGGTTGATTTCCCTAATCCACCCTTACCACAAATGCCCACAACTCGAACTTCATCAATTGAACCCAAATCAAGAAGCTCTTCTACTTCTCTCACTGGAGATTGCATTCCTACTAGGTCTGCATCAACATAAACCAATTCACGGAATTTTTTCTTGACCTCTCTAACAATGTCATCAATAACTTGTGGACATGGGCTGAAGTAAAAACCAAAAAAAAAAAAAGTACCAAATTAATCACTTATTCAGTGAACAGAGAAATTCTCATAAAAAAAAAATTGCTAGAGAAAAAAGCATGACAAAAATGTACTCACTCGTATGGAACATCCCAACCAGAGAGATTGGTCACTTGTTTCATGGCTAACCTCCAACTATGAACCTGGCGCAAATTTGTTGGGAACCTCTGTTCATGTTCAGTGAAAGCGCTTTCAAAAGAATTAGTCTGATTTTGAACCTCAGATGGGTGTACATCATAGAAAATTGGGATAACAGTGTATCGTGGTTCATGAATGCGCGCAGCGATCTCTGAGAGCTCCTCAAGGCACCATATAGAAGAAGCATAACTTTTGGAGAAGACAACAATGGAAATGCTGGATTGTTTAATTGCTTTGAGAAAGTGGCATGGAAGAAAGATGGAATCACCTGGATCAAGCTTCTTGTCATCCCAAAAGGTGTTCAAATCGTCACTTTCAAGAGCAGCCCAAAGCATATCTGTGAATTTGCAAGTTTCATAATCTCCCCTGAAACTTAGATATACATGAATCGGCCTTGATAAAGAGCTGCTGCTGAAACTCTCCATGGGAGTAAGCTTTCGGTCTTTGATGATCGATCAGCTTCCCTTCTTAATTGAAAAGCAAGATTGAAGATATGGGATTGCTGTTCGTCACCGAGTCAATCCCCACGCACTCGATTGAGAAAAAGTTTCGGAGCTCCGTCAATGGCTCTGCGAGAATGAATAAGATTCCATGTAGTATAAAAGAAAGAAAATTAGTTCTTTTTTTGCCTGAAAAAGAAAATTAGTTCACCAAAAAAAGAAAGAACGAAAGAAAATTAAAGGAAAGACAGTCGTTGTGACTTGTGATGGAAAGTTCTGGGAACTTTTATTCTTCAATAAAATTGAAGTTGATTGCTATTTAGTTTTCAATCTTCGACCCGCCTTAGACCCGCGTTAGGTGATTTTATCATTAGCCTTAGCTTGTGTGTGTCTAAAAAATAATCAAAGAGCCTCTTATTCACCTTTTTAAGTAAATGATAAACAAAAATGCCTCTTTCTAGGCAACTTCATCCTCCAACACGTGTCTAGTCCTGCCGACTTTATTGAACTGTGGGGACCAAATTCAAATTGCAAAATAAGAACTGTCAAGTGATACTTGAATACTAAATGTTAAACGAAATATTTTATCATTATCATTATATCAATTAATATAATTAATAGAATTGATTAATCATTATGATTCCTTTATTTAGGAGTAATTAATATTTATGCTCCTCATTCTTTGTATATATATATATATTGTATCTTCCTGTGAATAGATATACACACAATTTAGATACTTGTGTTACTTAGTATAGCCAAATTGATCTCTATATTTGTTTTCGTGCGCACTGTTTATTACTATTTGTGCACTATTTGGGCACTGTTTGTCACTTTTGACACTATTCTGGCATTGTTCGTCGCTGTTCTGCACTGATTCGGTACTTTGCGTTGCTGTTTGGCACTATTTCGATACTGCTTCGCACTATTTGTTACTGTTTGGCACTGTTTAGTACTGTTCGCCACTATTTCGCACTGTTGGGTACTGTTTGTCACTTTTTAGTACTGTTTGCCACTGTTTCACTACTATATAAGGGACTTTTAACGACAGTTTTTTTTTTGCTTTTAGACGACTGTTTTCAGGGGGACGTCTATATTAGTGTCGTTGAAAATTGGAAAAAAGATGTAATATCCTGATTTTTATTTTTATAATATAATTATAATTTAGAGATAATTATGAAATTAATAGTAATTTTTGGGTAAAAAGAAAAGAGGAATTTAGTTAAAATATATTTTAAAATAATATATATATATTAAAAATTAAAAATTATAAATATACATATATATATATATATATTTAAAAAATAATAATAATAAATAAATATTATAAATAATAAAATAATATATATATATATATATATATATATATATATATATATTTTAAAAGAAAGAAAAGTGTGGGCGCCCACCATAAAGAAAAAAAAACGGGGGAAGCACAAAAAGTGTCTCCCACCATTTAATAATGATTGTGGGTAGACGTCCACAATTTTTAAATAAAAACTGGGTGTCTTCCGCAGTTTTTAAAGAGGAAGGGGATTATAAATACCCCTCTCCCCCGTCCTCACTTCACACACCTCAAATGTGAAGAAAAGTGTAGAGTGAAGCATTAATAAGAGTATTTTCATATCTTTGGAGATCGATAAGGTATTCAATATTACTTCTCATCTCAGAATTGTTTTTATGGAAATATTCTAAATAATTTTCTCTTTCTTATGGTAATAATTTTATGATGATTAGAGAAAATTTTAAGATTATGATTTTAGATAAATTTGAGTTTTGTTAATATGAGGCTATAGGAATGTAGAGGATAATTAATAGTTAATTTCAATCAAGTTACTTTTGTTACTTAGTTAGCATATAATTTTATAATGAAATCTTTATATAACTAATCTATGAATAATTCTATATTAGGCTTCTTAACCGATTAAATTTAGGTTAAATAATTTATTTGGATTATTAGAAGTATTCTTGAGGTTTTAATTGGTTTAGATTTTTTTAGGATGATGATTTATAATTTAGCCATTTTATAAATTGATTATTGTAGATTGATTTTTGGCGTATATTTGAGCTCTTGGATTAGGAGCTTGTGATTATAATTTTGCTTTGGCGAAAGGTAACCACTTTTCACTTATTATGTGTGTTGGCATGCTGTTTGTGAGTATTTTGTAAAATGATTTAAGATTGGAAATGATATGTTGATATTTACTCCAATGAGTAAAGGTTTATTGTGATTGAGAAAGTTATCATTATCTTGTGAAGTATTTTGATATAAACTAGCTTTGTGGAATTTTATGATTTGAAATGAAAAATATGTATATATTCGGGAAAATCCCATTGAAATAATTATTGATAAATTATTGTGATAATGAGTTTGGGATAAGATGGAGTATATTATTTTACCACGTGGTATAGCCTCCATTGGTGTACGATGGTTGGCTATTTATTGTTCCATCAGTTTCAATGAGGGACTGCCCCACCAGTTTCAATGAGGGGCTGCGACACCCCACCAGTTTCAATGAGGGGAAAGACCCATGGTCCAGGGCACGTGCTCTGAGGGTTTGGCCGATCCTCATCGCGTGACCGGTGAGCTTTTTGAGTGGCCAGTCACATGGTTAGTAACTTAGCCCATGGGTCTAGTCGGCGGAAATAAGGCGGTTCGGTTGGATTGATGGGAGGCAATGAGAATTATAATAAGAAATTTATGTATAAAACCGTGATATTGAATTTTTATAATTTGCTATTTAAACTGTTCCACTTAGCACCTCATAAACACATGTTAGCATGTGTTCATGAGTCGGATAGCTGGTTACTGAGGCTTTTGTCTCACCCAATTAATTTAACATTTTTCAGGTGATAATTCTCTTGCTGGAATGTCGGGTGGAGCTCCTGAGGCATAGATATATTTCCATATATATCTGTATAGCCTCTTGTAGTTTATTATGTGTTGAATGAATGTATATTGCCACTTATTAGGGACCATATTTTGTAAACTCTAAATTCGTCTACATACTTTGTTTATCATATAAAGTTAGGTGACTTTGGTTTTGAAAAGGGAAATTTTTGGTATAATAACGATATGATTAATTACTATGGGTTATAATATTTTCTTTGTAGGGACTTAAATACCATGGTAGAGTGTTCAAATAATTAGTTAAGTTTTTCCTACCATGGTAATCTTATGAAAGATGAATTGTATTATTTTTATTACCATGGTAGAGTTTTCAAATAGTTACTTGAATTCTTTTCTACCATGGTAATACCTTGGTAATCTTTAAAAAAAAATGAAATGAGTAATTCTTAAAAATAAGTTAATATTATAAAAATTAAGGAGAGGATCTTACAAAAGATGACTGTTTTTAAACAGTCATTGTATCATAGATACAACGACTGTTTTATCTAAAACAGTCGTTGTATCTTTCTTTTTTTTGTTTTATTTTATTTTTTTTACGTTTTACTCCTTACAACCCAGAAAATTGATGTGTTAGCTCCATATTATTATAAGTCTCCCCCACCTCCATCTCCTACACCATCCCCCTCTGCTCCTCCACATATGTCTACAAGTCCCCACCTCCTCCATCCCATTCACCACAGCCTCCATACTACTACAAGTTCCCATCTGCTCCATCCCCTTCACCATTAACTCCATACTACTACAAGTCTCCCCTCCCACAGGCTCCATCTTCGTTGCCTCCATACTAGTAGATAAACCTATCCTAACGAGTTCTCTAACTTGTACATTGCTATCTTTAAAAGAAAAAACCAGATCCACGGACCATTCTCTCATGATTAACTCTCTAGCTTCCCCTATTACTCATAGAAGTGAAAATCACATGTTAATTTTTCTATTATGACATATAGCGCATATATCATCATAATATCATTTCAATATGCAAACTTCAACTTTCAATGTAAATCATGACATGCATATGGCCAAAGAGATGTCATATTTCCATGAAATCCCTATGCTTCCAAAGTGTTCTCTATAAAGCATAATGCCTTAACAAATTCAAAGTACTCCAATAAGAAAGTAGGAAAAGTAATCGAATATGAAAACTTATATAGCACTGTATAAAACCACTGCAATATGTTAAAAATCCTCTTCAAATCATCACCGCTCTATGTGTTGTAGAAGATGTCCTGACAAAAGGTCTCGGATCAAATTAATGTCTTCGATAGTGTATAGGTCCTGATTTCCAAAAATCTTTGCGCTAAATGGAGAATATGTTAACATAAATCAATAAATTGAATGAAATAACTAATAATTCAATCACATGAAAGGAAATGAAATTCAGTTGAGAATCAAGAAATGATCACCTGTTCAAAATTTGTAGTAAGGCCATTGAAAATGATGTTATACATATATAGTATAACATAGAAGCCGCACTCAGTTGTCCCTGCTTGCCGAGGACACCATACATCAAAAGCAAATGGTAAAAAAGAATAAAGACCTATGTAAAGCAATAGTCAATCGAAGAACTTGAAGGTAAAGAACTTACCTTTGGTTGGAACCACTTTGTCAGACTACTTTTACCTTCACGCTTCCCACCCATTATATAATATGTCTTCAGTGCACTGTAATAATTAAAATGATAAACAGAAGATATTAAAATAATTGAGTATAATCAAAAATCAATGACTGACCAACAAATTTACTTACGTGTTGAAAATGTTTTTGATATCTCCGTCTAACTTGCGACCCAATGAGTCAAACCAAAAGATGATGTTGATCGAGGGACAAGGAACATAGAGACTCCAATGATAACTATAATCACATGCATATATAGATTAAAATGAGGTTCAATAACATGATACTGCTTAGCAAAGTGAATGTGTATAAATATATGAAATTAAGTTACTTGCTCTTCAACAATTGGTGCTAGATAACAAGGCAGTTGAGTCTCGCCTATTGTATAGCCTACAGAGCTCATCCGATTTTCCAACCTCTAGCTATTACGCCCTGACATATTGCCAGGACATAAGAAGCCATATGTAGTGGCGAGCCCTCGTTCGGCACATAGTTTATGGAAGCGGCCACCACATAAATGAAATGAGAAGTGAATCAGTAAATGTAGAAACTTAAAACTCCTAAATATCAGTGCATTAATTACAATTAAAAATTATAACTAAACTCACATGATTGCAAATGTGACCCATCCTATGTCTATCTCCTTCAAAGATAGGAACTCTCTAATATCTTGGTTATCAAGTCCATAATTATACGAGATTCTGTGACCTACAATCTCCCAAGGCATCTGCAAGTCGACCTTGTTTATGTCTTGATGAATATTTTGCAGTCGTGCTAAAAAAGGAAATTTTTTCGCATCATCTTTTTCCTAGTAAGACATAAAATAAAGATTATAAGTAGAATGTCAATGATCAAGTAATAGTAAGGTGTTTCCTACCATTGGAGGGACTGGCACAGTCTGAACAAGATGTCTAGGCCACAAGATGAAAGACCTATTGCCTGACCTAGTATGGCAACCTCACCATCAGGGAACGGGACATCTACACCTTCCTCCCCTAGTCGAACACTTGTCACATTGACCTTATGTTAATCATCCCGGATTTGGTTATTATGGTGGGTAGTGGCATGTATGTATACAACAGCATTAGCAACAACATGCAGGTACGGGACTTCCAAATACATAGTGCAAGGTTCTCCAGGCTCTAGTGAAGGACCAGGGTTGCTATGTCCAACCTCTTGCGGATTGTAACTGCCTTTGGTGCTGGGAAAGGCCGGGGATTCTTGAGTAAGAGAAATGAAAGAATTAATTAAAATAACGTAAGGAAAAACTCAATGCTATATTAAATGAAATTACACATCCCGCTTTGCATGTGAGAAACACCATCGTACTCATCTCACCACGTAGCTCACTCAACAACTCTTCTTTAAGCTCGTCTCGAAGTGATTGACGCATGTGCATCGCTAGCTCTACTCGGATTTCCACTTGAAACCTGGCCATAAACTCCTGACTCATTTCATGTTCATAAGCTTGTGAAAATCGTCCAAAGTATTTAGAGAGACCAATTCCCCTTGACTCCCCTCTAACTTGACCAGGGTGATCTAGATTCCCAAGCGCCGTTGCTAAGATGTCCATCCTTCCAGTTTGAGTGAAGGATCCCTGGCTGCTCTGCTCTTCAAGGTCATCCTGCAGTATACAATAGATAAATAGAAAGTAATTACATGCAATCTTGTTAGGAAAATGAAACATACTTAAATATACTTGTTATTAAATACTCACAATCCTTTTAGCAATATTAGCAACAACTGGATTTATATATTTTTCTCCCTTTATCCTCCCTGCTTTCCATTTTTTATGGCGCGGGGGAGGAGGTGGTGCCTGCACGACAATACTAGGATCTGCTCGGGTTGCTTCCTCCAAATTTTGCAATTCAGCTTGCATCATCTTCTTCTCAAGCTTTCGATAACCCCCACGCGACATGTAATGAGGATAATTGTTTTTCGCTCGCCTCTCTTTATTTGCTTGACTCAATTTCTATATAAACAAAGAATAATGATAACTGAGCTAGCGATACCAAGTAAGTTTAACTAAAATGTTTAACACTAAGATGAACAAAATGTACCAAGAAATTGGGATCCTGCCCCAATGCCACAAACAACCTCTAGTCATTTGGAGAAAGAAACGAATACTCTTTGCAAGGATCCTCATGACTCCTTGGCCCTCGAACGTACTTGGTTGTAAGCGTGGACTTGAAATCTTTCCATCGCTCACGAACTTCCCCCATCCAATGTTTGTACATCAGCTTCGTATTGGGAATATCATAGGTTTGCTACAAAACAAAATATATATTAGTTATATATGAAAAAATAGAAATAGAGATAAAGATAACAATACAACTTTACATACCAAAAGCTGATCCCAAATCATAGCCTTCGTCTCTTTTGAAACTTCCCTCCAGGTAGGAATTAGAACGCTAACTTTGCTTTGACCCAAAAAGCCAACGTAGCTAATGAACTTGTCTCCCTCTTCGCCGATAGGATTTAAATCAGCATCAAATTCCATGTGAACCCTCGCCTATTCTTCCTCATGACGTTTGACCTATGATTGCAGCTTTATGCTTCCTCTAACCTTTTTCTTAACAGGTGAGCCAACAGAGTCACCCGAATTTGAACGTGACATGATCCTGCTAAGAAATAAATGTGATATATGATAAGTAAATTGAAATTACATGCACAATTTAAACAATTCAAAATCTTACTAAGAAATAAATGTGACATACGATAAGTAAATTGAAATTACATGCACACTTTAAACAATTCAAAATCTTACTAAGAAATAAATGTGACATACGATAAGTAAATTGAAATTACATGCACACTTTAAGCAATTCAAAATCTTACTTTAAGTGTTTTCCCAGATTCCTTCACAATGATCAACTCTAGCTGTATATTCATCATCATCTACCAATTCCACTTTAGATGGCATAGGCGGATTTGTAGTGAAAGGCGGTGTTTCGTCAAGATTCAAACTCAGATCACCATCTTTCTGTTTTTTACTTTGGAGTACAATAGACAATTTTTCATTTGCTGGATCAATGGCATAAAACACTTGTTTTGCCTGACTTGCTAGAATTAATGGCTCATCTTTATAACTGACTCTTTCAAGATCAACTGAGGTAAATCCAAATTGATATATTTCAACAGCATTATAGTTAACCCACTTGCATTTGAATAAAGGTACTCTCAACTTAGTGTAGTTTATCTCCCATATGTCTTCAATAACTCCATAATAGACCATGGATGCCAAAATGGGGTTTTTGTCTTTCAAATTAGAAAAGTGTATTGATTCGGCTACCACCATCACCTCATTATTTTGCATAGTACTTCTGTTATCTTGGGCTTTTGTATAGAAAGAATACCTGTTTATATCGAAGCTACTCCAAGTTATGACCTAAAAACAAGGCCCCCAAGCTAACCATTTGATTGTCTCAGACACATTGGTCTCATGCGTTATCTTATCCTTGAACCACTCTATGAAATTCTTGTTTTGCTCATTAGCTATCTGCATGTCATTTTTTCTTGGATATATCTCCTTTAAACTCTTTCTGTGTTCGGCTAAGTATGGCTGAACTTCTTCCGTATTATTCAAGATATAGAAGTGTGCTTGGAAAACCTCTTCACGACACACACTCTTCACTTTGAGCCCTCGTGTTCCCTTACTTTTACCCATTTCATGACGTGATTGGGCCTTTAACCTTGATAGATATTCTTTGCAAAAGTCAATAGTCTCTTCAATGACATATCTTTCCACAATTGAGGCTTCAGGTTGATAAGGATTTTTAGAATACCCTTTTAAGTTCTTCATATATTGCTCGAAAGGGTACATCCACCTTAGATAAATTGGGCCGCATAGTTTTACCTCCCTTATCAGATGAACTATTAAATGCACCATTATATCAAAGAATGCATGAGAAAAATGCATCTCTAGTTGGGATAGAATAGTATAACCCTCATTTTCTAATTCGTCTAACCTTGCAATGTCAATAACTTTGCTACAAATAGCATTGAAGAAACTGCACAACCTTGTTATCGTGCTTTGCACATCATCTTTCATAATACCTCTAATAGCTACTGGTAATAGTTGTTGCATCAAGACATGAAAATCATGAGACTTCATTCCAACTAACTTGAAATCTTCTATTGACACAAGCCGGCTCACATTAGAAGAATACCCTTGTGACACCTTAATGCCGTGCAAACACCCACACAAACTTCTTCTCTTAGCTTTTTACAATGTATGCGCTGCTGGCTCCATATACACTCTCTTACCATCATCTCTTAGTTGTGGATGCAATCGTTCTCTTATTCCTATTTCAACCAAGTCTAGTCTCGCACTAATTCCATCTTTAATTTTCCCTGCTATGTACAAAAGCGTACCAACAAGGCTATCACATACATTTTTTTCTATATTCATCACATCAATACTATGTCTCACATCGAGACTACGCCAATATGGAAGATCAAAGAAAATTGACCTCTTCTTCCATATGTTCTTCTCACCAGTAGTCTTTTGATTTTTACCAAAAGTGACATTGATTCTTTCCACCTGACTATAAACCTCGTCTCTAGTTAATGGCTTCAGAGCCATTTCATTCTCCGGCAAACCGTTAAAAGCCTTCTTTAGCCTACGGTATGGGTGGAACCAAGGAAGAAATCGTCTATGACCAAGATAGACTGTTTTTCTATCGTGCTTGAGTTGATGGAACTGTGTACTTGCTTCACATATCAGACATGCTTTATGACCCCTAACACTATAACCTGACAAGTTCCCGTATGCAGGGAAGTCGTTAATCGTAGTGAAAATCATTGCACATAGCTTAAACGACTGTTGCTTATATGCATCAAACACATCTACGCCATCTTCCCACAACTTCTTTAAGTCCTCTATCAAATGTGCTAAGTAGACATCGATATTGTTTCCTGGTTGTTTTGGTCCCAAAATCATCATAAAAAGCAACATATACTTGCGTTTCCTATACAACCAGGAAGGTAAGTTGAAAATCACCAGCAGAATCAGCTATGCACTATGTGTACTACTAAAAGTACCATAGGGATTGATTCCCTCTGTGCACAGGCCAAGTCGAAGGTTTCTAGGCTCGATGCCAAATCTGGGATAAGCAAACCTACCAGCAAGTAGTGGTGGCATCCCTTATTTTATGCTGCCGAGAATTGTTTTCGTCGCTTAGGTGAGAGTTTTTGTCCCAACAGTAGAATTAGGTTCAAGGGAAGGTCCTACTCGTCCCGTCGAAAGAGTTGGAAAGTGCTTTTTATCAATTCCTTTGTTATTTCATCTAATTTCTTCCATTGTGGAAAGTCAGCCGGGTGCCGAAGGTATTTTTCATCACAAACTCTGTCATCATAATACCATCTCAACTTCTTTACTTCTTTTGCATTAGCAAACATTCGTTTGAACTGCGGTATGATTGGAAGATACCATAAAACCTTTAAAGGTTTCTTTTTAATTGTCTTATCACCATACGCATTACCTTTCTTCACTTTGTATCTAGAAGTTTTACATTTCGAACACTCACTTAAGCCTTCATACTCATTTCTGTACAATACACAGTCATTAGGGCAATCATGTATCTTTTTATACTCCATACCCATCGTAGATAATATTTTCATGGCCTCATACATACGATTTGGAAGTACATTATCCTTTGGAAACATATCACACAACAATTCAAGTAATAATGTGAAACTACTATCGATCCATCCACAAGTTGCCTTTAAGTTGACCAAGTGCAAAATGGCTGATAAGCGTATATACTTAGTACAACCAGGGTACAAAGGTGTCTCTGCATCACTCCACACGCTATCATATACAGGCGATTGTGCAAAACATTCTACCTCAACATCGTGAATCATTTTCTCCATTCTATTGTCATCATCTACCTCCAAAACTTCCTTCTCGTGGGATGCACAAGCGGTTACTTCCTCACCATGCCATATCCACCTTGTGTATCGAAGATTTATTCCATCACAAACTAAGTGATCTCTTATATCATCAATATCATGTAGACTCTCATTTAAACACTTCACTCATGGGCAAAAATACTTCCCATTTTTACTAGGCACATTCATTCTAGCAAATTTAATAAACTCTTCCACCCCATTCTCATATTCTTCATTAGTTCTCAAAGCATTCATCCAACAGTGACCTATTTTACTATGCCTGGCCTATTCTATTTTCAACAGTACTCAATTTTAGACCATTTGTCATTATAATATAAATATAGGTCAAGACAGGGCATGACTTACTCATTATTTAAAAATTTCAGCTGCATTTCCCCTTAAATATAAGACATCCAAAAATTTGCACAATAACCCAAATAACAAGAACAGAACTATGACATACCAGAGACGATTTCAACATCGGTTATATACAAAAAAAGTCATTGAAATTGAACAAAAATAAGTTTCTTTCTCTACCCCATATGTAGGACCATAGGAGTAAATGTACTAAGATCCTTAGAAACTGCAATTTAACAGACTATCACAGCCATTTTGAATATATAAGAAGCTATCATGGGTAGCAAAGATGTAAGACTTTAGATAGAAAGACAAATGGCTAACCAAGAACATGCAAGGCAACAATGGTGTTATTAGGATTGGCTAGGACTCTAATTTTCCATGAGAGAAGTTCTCTGCTATCGTCTGGGTCTAAGGACAGACCAATTACTAATTTTTCATGTCACAATATTGATGGGTAGATTTCATAAGCATAATAGGTGAACAATAGGCGATACTCGTATTTACTTTAATAAAAGGGTTAATTTCATTAAAAGAATGCTTAAAGCACTAGAAACACTTTGTGATGTTGAGTGCACCTAAAACATGCTTTAGAGTGTTAAATAATCAATACAATATAAAATACTTTAATGTGCTAAATACACTTAATAGAATATTAATTAAATGTTGGAAATCAGTTTTTATAGTTGAAAATTGATTTCCCAACTCAAAATTGATTTTATCAATCTAAATTAATTTTTTTCTTCTATCACATGTTCAAAAGGAAAATTTCACTGCACTTCCACAACCCTGCGATAAACATTTAATATCAAAGAGCCTCAAAATTTTTTAAAACTTCACTGCAACCCAGAACTAAGCTGAAATTAAGTTTTTGTGGCTGAAAAGACATTTGTGCCATTATCTTTTATATGAGGGAGATGAACTTATAAATTCCCACATGTGTATTGTAAATATACATATCTGTCTTGCAAATTCCTATTGTGTCTTAAAAATAGTATGAATTCTTGCAAATATACTCCTTGTCTTGTACATGGCCTAGATAGTCTTATAATTTCACTTATTTGTTTTGTAAATAAGCATATTTGACTTATAAATTCTCACATATATATTATAAATAATCATATTTAACTTATAAAGTAAGGATACAATTGTTTTTTCACTCACAAATTTTAATCTTAGTTTAGTCCTATGGGGTGCTGTGAAATTTGATAAAATTTTGTGGGTTGTTTGATATTAAATGGCTACAGAGGAGGTGCAATGAAATTTTAATTTCCCTTTTTTCATACAGGGTTAAACTCAGGATCTTTATATTTTTAGCAAGTTTTAGTTTTGATTCCTACATTTGATTCTTACATGTAAGCCATAAAAGTTCTAGTTAGTAGTCCACACCAACCAACTTAACAATTTTAACACCACATCAAGTTAATATCATTAAGTTCAAATCCAAGTCCTTATGAATTGTAAGGACCAATGTTTTGGAAAACGCAAAGTACAGGAATGAAAAACAAAACAAAATATAAGGACCAAAGCAGATCTCGTTAAAATGTATAAAGACCTCGAATGAGTTCAACCCTTTTGTGTATGAGGATACTTTATTTTTCTTATCATCATGTTGTTCTGTGTAGAACGACCATAGGGAATAAAGACACTAATCATTCACATGATGTGGCACTTTTAATATAGATATCTAATGTAAAGTGGATATAATGGTGTAAAGCCTTACTAGATTCTTTTAATTCTCGAGTTCAAATCTTAAAGGAGACATTTGTATTGGGAGAGACACTCACAAATCCTGAATTGGATAACTGATGATAATATAAAACATAATCATGTTTGATGAACGTTTAACATCATTAATTAAATCAAAGATCGATCACATTTTAGAGAGGGACGATAGTGAGGGATTTTGTCCGTTGCTAATCCCTTGTTATATTAATATCTCCTTCATAGTGACACATTCCCATCCTCACACTTTTATGGACTAGTTATCATTAATGTTAATTCAACATAAAATCTAAAATTTAAATCAAATAAACCCAATTAAACTTCATGTATAATGATAACATATACAGGAAAACAAAATAGCGAAGGTCTTCAAATTTCTTGTGGGGCCATTTCACGAGTGGCCAAGGTCTGGGGTCTTGTATGAGACCCACATGATCACGCCTTCTTACAGGATCTCTTTTCTTGGCGTAGAAGGACTCTTCTAGTCTTCTTCCTCCCCACACAAAACCGTTCTTTGCTAATAGCATGTTTCTTTGTTTCATCTCCACCTTTCTCTTAGTTTCTATAAGGTATGTTTATCACCTTTTCTTGCTTTTCTGCTATTTTTGTCTTCGCTATTTTTGTTCCTTTTCTTCTTTGGTTAAATGCCTATGCTAGTTTCTACATGGTAGAGTTTGCATTGTATTATGAAAATATTTTGTGTGTCACTGTCAAGGTTTTGAAACCCGGACTAGACCGGACAGTTTAGATTGAAAATCTGCGAACCATTGGTAAACCGGTCTAGTTCGAGCATCGACTCGGTTCACTATTTTTTTTTTTCAAAAATTGATTTTTTTAATTTTCTTTATAATTTCATATTAATAACCTTGAAATCTTCAATTTCTCACAGGTTTGGCCCGGTTAGCTTCAGTTTGACTCTGGTCTGACCACTAACCCTTGACCCAGTATCCCAGTTAGTTCAGTGGTCAGTCTGCGTTTTAGAACCTCGGTTACTATTATCTCTGATAGCGTTTGTATGTTGTATAATCTATTTTCTTCCTTTAATGGTGGCTTGTTCTCTTTTTCTTGTTGCTTTAATCTATTTCTACGTTTTCTTGTTTGGACTTTTTACTGAACATTGGTGAAAGGATTTTTTTGGATATCTCTTTTCCTCTTTAATAGCCATACAAGCTTTTGAATGGGGCTTTGATTCTTCCCAGCTTCTTCATGTCTATTTTGCTTCTCTCTCATGTTTATAGTTACATTATGGGCTCTCTTGGGTAACAAGTAACCTTTTTTAGATTTATTTTTTGTAACGTTAGTTGCCACATTACAGAGTTATCTCTGGTGATGTAGGTACGCTCTTATATCTACTCTTTATTGTGTTTATTTGTTTTCTGGTTCCTATTGCTTATATCTATTTCAACGATTTTTTGTTTGGGTTTCATATCCATGGTTTAAACTCTGATATCATATATCAATTTGAAGGATAGATATTTGACACTAATTTGAAGGTTTGAGCTCTGATGTCAATTTGGAGGACAAAGCTCTAATACTAATTCAAAAGTTTTGAAGGTTGTTCTCTTTTATAAAGATAGACATCATGTGGAAGATAAGGTATTTGGAGAAGAGTCATAGATAAAGTTTTTGAGGCCTATACTTATGAGTTGCAAAACACGAACTTTGCATATGATGGACGGAAGACTTAACTTCAACATAAGAAGCATCGTGTTAAATGAAATTAACAATATGATGTAGGGAATACTTTATTCACTACTTGTTTACTCCTCTATGATTCACGTTGCTTATATCTATTTCAACAATTTTTTTTGGTTTTGTATCCATGGTTTAAACTTTGATAACGATTTGAAGGCAAAGCTCTGATACATGGTTTGAGCTCTAATATCAATTTGAAGAATAGAGCTCTGATACTAATTTAAAGGTTTTGGTTTTGAAGGTTGCTCTCTTTTATAAAGATAGACATCAAGTGGAAGATAAGGGAATTTGGAGAATAGTCATGGGCAAAGTTTATAAAAGCGATATCCTGTGGAAAACAAGGGTACTTGGAGAAGAGTGATAGACAAGGTTTTCAAGACCTATGCTTATGATTTGCAAAACACAAACTTTGCATATGATGGAGGGACAACCTTATTCACTATTTGTTTACTTCAATATAAGAAATGTCATGTTAGATGAAATTAACAATATGATGGAAGGAAGACCTTATTCACTATTTGTTCACTCATTTCTTGTTCATGTTGTTTATATCTATTTCCACGATTTTTTTTTGTTTGGGTTTTGTATCCATGTTTTAAACTTGATATCAATTTGATGGCAAAGCTCTGATACATGGTTTTAGCTCTGATACTAATTTGAAGGGTAGAGCTCTGACACTAATTTAAAGATTTTGGTTTTGAAGATTGCTCTCTTTTATAAAGATAGACATTACGTGGAAGATAAAGATATTTGGAGAAGAGTCATAGTCAAAGTTTATAAAAGAGACATCTTGTGGACGACAAGGGGTATTTGGACAAGAGTGATAGACAAACTTTTTGAGACCTATGCTTGTGATTTGCAAAACACGAACTTTGCATATGATGAAGGGACGACCTTATTCACTATTTGTTCACTCCAACATAATCAGCGTTGTGTTAGATTAAATTAACAATATGATGGAGGGAAGACCTTCACTATTTGTTCACTCAACTCTTGTTCATGTTGCTTATATCTATTTCCACGATTTTTTTTGTTTGGGTTTTGTATCCATGTTTTAAACTCTGATATCAATTTGAAGGCAAAGCTCTAATACATGGTTTGAGCTCTGATATTAATTTGAAGGATAGAAAAGAGTCATGAACAAAGTTTATAAAAGAGACATTCTGTGGAAGACAAGGGGTATTTGGAGACGAGTGTTTGACAAAAGTCTGATAGTAATATAAAGATTTTGATTTTGAAGGTTACTCTCTTTTATAAAGATAGAGATTATGTGGAAGATAAGGGTATTTGGAGAAGAGTCATAAACAAAGTTTATAAAAGAGACATCCTTTGGAAGACATCTTTTGAGGGTATTTGGAGTTGGGGCCACGTAAGACATGTTTTGTTACTTTCCCCAACCTCTTTGGGGCCCGTTACCCATTACTGTTTTAGAATATGTCTAGTTGAGAAGGTATTTAAACTTATATAAGATATCTTTCATTCCTTTCCCTAACCGATGTGGGATATAACACTCGACCCAGAGTCGTCGCAGGTACATCCATCTATAATGACCCAAACTCTTGGCTTTGATACTGATAGAATATCCCTCATTAAGACACTGCCACATCGACCCGAAATTAGCCCTGATACAAATTGTAACATCTCAAATGCATTGTGGGCGAGGTATATAGACCCTTATAAAGCATCGACCCACATTGGCTCGAACCAAGTTCTAATACCATTTTTGACATTACAGCACCTCGCTCTCGATATTGCTCACTTGGGTCCTATCACCCCTCACGGTTTTAAAACACGTTGAGAGTATATAGAGTAAAATTGACAAATATTAAAACTTGAGCAAATCTTGGATCTGATTTCAACATACCTGTTAAAATTTAGGAACATGAGAGGGTGAACATTCAAGTAGATTGTCATTCGACAAGCTGCTAAAAATTAGGGGAAAAATTATATTGATTTTAGTCTATATAATCTAGTGTAATCATTTGTAAGTGTTACAGTTGTTTCATAAGAACAATGATATTTGTCACTAAATAAATGACGATTATTAACTACAGCTGTTGTTTTTGTGTTTTTGCGAATTTCACCTCTCAATACATCATGGTGCGTATATTTAACCATTATGTTTTAGCATTATATATTATTGTGTGACCTCCGCCTTAACATACATAATGTTTATTTGCTGTAACTATATTTATTAAGTGTTATATATACCTGAATATGTAGTAGTTTTAACAACATGAGATCAATCATATGCTCATATTTAAAAGTATAGATATTGCTAGGTAAAATGGGTGTTGATCACCAGGATTTTATGTCATTTCAGACATTTTATATGTTTTGGCGTACTTGTATGTATTTTTTATTACTTAGGATAGAGAAAATGTATATTTTGTTCTGGGTTGGGTAACAATGACTGTGCAAGTTTTGGCTTTGATTTTTGGAGTTTTACTGGCTAATTGATGCTATCTTTGTGTAGGGTTATTTTAGCTGAGGAAACAAGTCAATCTAGCCATTATTTGTCAAGCGTAAGAAGCTCTTGGAAAGAAGAAACAATCCTTGTGATTAAACCCTCTTTAATTTGATCTCCAAAGGATCACTTTGCAAAAATTATTCTTTTCTTTAACTTGAGTTTTGAGAGGGGGAACCATAGTCAAGAGTTTTCATTTTATCCTAAACCGAAATTTACTTCTAACCTAACTCACACATAAAGTTTGGAATATATAGAGGCGAATTAAATCTAAAATAGACTATTGTCAACACCTTAATTAAATACATTTGCACGTCTCTTCTTTTTCTACTATTGCTACCAACAAATATTATGCTTATTTTTAAACTATTAAATGCGTCTAATTATGAATTTACACGCTCTTGGCATATGACAGAGACCAGCCAACTTCAACCAATCAAGTGAATTATATAAGTTGGAATTTCTAAATTAAAAAAAAAAACCAGCAAAAGCCGACTGTGTGATTCGTTACAATTCAATATTCTGGACAATTCAGTCCACACCAACGTTATTAAAAATAACAAATGAATCTGAAGGGAGTTGAGAAAGGAAGAGAGGAGAGACATGAAATACAAAAAAAATTAATAAATATAAAGATACAACATTTCTCAGTACCAAATACTCAACAAATAGTGCAGTTACATAGATTTATGTCTTTATCACTTCTTTCTCCTTGAAGAAAATTAAATGATAGCTGAATGGTTCTTTGAAAAGCTCGAACAATTAGCAAACTTGGAGCAACCAGCCAAATTTAGGATTTCTAAAGAGGGTAGCGAGAATAGCTGATTGGGAATACTGGCAAGACTAGTACAATTATTTTTCAAATTCAAGAATTTGAGATATGAAGCCTGAGCAATGGGTGGATGAAGTTGTGATAATTTAAAGCATCCTTCAAGATCTAGCCCCTCAAGTCTTAGAAATCCGATGAAATCTGGAAAACTTTGTTAAATCTTTGGGCCCACTAAGATTCATGTCTCTTAAGCAAGGAAATTGCTAGGGAGAAAGACAATTAGCTACATCCTCGTGTGCTTCGTCTGAGTAGGGTGATTCCTGAAAATTAAATTATGCAAGAAGGAAGGTTAAAGTTTTTCATAGAAAACCTCGCACACAAACACTTTACACATATATACATTATGCATGAACAAAGAATTTTGATTATTGCTTATAAGCGAGCCATTTCCATTTACTTATTGCCAACACCCATTTCTATTTCGATATTCACAGAGTAATAGAGACCAAGTTCCACAGGCATACAAAAAAGTACATATATATTGATAAAAGTATTTGTTTATAATCCAGAGTCGTCCATAGACAAAATACAGAATGCGACAGTATTTTCAATATTTACAGGATATCCCAAAAGTATTCTAAACGTAAATTAACTATAACCACGAACTTTGACTTCACCTCGAGACACGTGTCAATCACTTCCCTGTGTCTACGTCTTTGTCTTTTGATCCACTGGCACCCGCTGAGATGTTTTTTTTAGAAAAAAAGGGGTGAGATCCCAAATAATCCCAGTAGAAACATACGATCGACATATAAAATATGAAAATTAAATATACAATACACCATATTAGGCAAAATGAAAGTTCAATTCGATTCATATGTGTACACAAGTTTCAGGGTCAAACAATGAGTTATAACCCCTACATGTACCTCTATCGAGTCACCGACCACAGCTAAAGTTTTCGATATTGTACCTCAGCCGAGTCACCGACCACAGCTAGGATTTTTGATATATCTTGGTTGGGCACCGGACCACAACTAGGTACTATGCTTCTAGCACGCATTCATATCACGAAATACAGTAACACATACATAGAAATAGTCACATAGTATATAAGAAATAGTAGTCCCTATCTTAAAGTTCTTTAAACCCCTTTTTTATGCGCCTCGTAAAATGTGTTGCTTTCGGCTTCCGGCTCAGTCCTAAAATATAAAATGTATAAGAAATAGGTCATAACCTATTCAAAAATCATTTTAGACACTTCCATAGTATTTCTTGTGGTTATATTAGTTTATGATGAAAATTTTCCAAAATGCCCTCGGGACCTCGGTCTGGCCCCACCGTACCTAGCCTGACTGCATGTTTTCCCAAAATTTTGACTAGGGTTATCCTGACGTATTTTCGCCCAAGGAATCCATTTCCAGGTTTAAAATTACCAAATTCACTGTTAAATTACAAAATTGCCCTTGACAGCCCCGTTTTAGGGTTTTAGGGTTTTAGGGGCGTTTTCGTAATTATGCTTTTTCGGATTATTCCGAAAAAGTGACAAATTATAACCCTACCTAATTTTGCTTCCCGAACTCAATAAAATTATCAAATCGTTGAAAATCCAACTCCTTCCCCTAGAACAGTGCTGACCGAAATATGGCTCAAGAAAAGGGAAAATTTCACTTTTGTATTTTAACCTCTAAAGCTTATGCCTTTCCACGTCTAATCCATTATTAATCCATTTAAACATATTTTAACCATGATTTAAAGAAATTTGGGCAGCATAACCCCTTAGGGTTAGGACTTTCCAAATTTACAAACTCAACAAAAATAACCAAATCCAACCACAATCATCAACAACAACCACATACTAACATAGTTTTAGGATTTGTGAAGTTACCTCTTGAGTTCCTTTGCTCTCTCTCTAAGTGTCCTCCTCTCTCTCTCCTTGAGCTCAAGATTTGCTTGCTAAACCATGAATTTTATGGAAAGGAAGAGATTAAAAAAGAGCTTATGGAAGATTAGAAGAAGAAACCTTAAAAAAATCATAACTTACCTTAGTCTTTCTCTTCTTCCTTCTCTCTAGAGCATGAAGCTTCTTAAGCTCTCTCTCTCTCTCTCTCTTCTTTTCTTTGGTTAAAACGAAAATGGGACAAGAAAGATGAAGCCAAGCTTCATAAAATATCTTGCCATTTTCCCCTTAATTAATAAATGGTGGCAAATTAGGTTTATGACATCATTTGTGTACTACTTGACCTTATCTCTCCACAACTTGTGTCATATGATCCAATTGAGATTGAACCATTCTCTTTCCCCTTCCTTGGCCCATGCAAGATGCCACTTAGGGCTTGTTTGGTATGAGGAGAGGGGATGGAAAGTGGGTTGATGGAAAATTTTCTTGAGTTGAATTTAAAAAAATTAGAGAAATGGGGTTAAAAATTATTAATTAATTTTTCTTACTCTTTTATCTTATATACTCTATTTATTAAAATTTTATTACATCACTTCTTCAGTCTTTTAAAATTCAACTCATAAAAATTTTTCCTCCCATCCCTTTCCCTCTAAATCCCTCACACCAAATAGACCATTAGGGCCTATTTGGTTCAAAGGGAGGGGATGGAATGGAAGGGAATGGAGAGGAGGGGATGGAAGGAAGAGGAGGGATGTTTAATGATCTTTTGTTTGGTTTAAGAGGGGATGTGAAGGTAGATAAAAACTAATTTATCATTTTACCCTTATATGTTAGATTATTTTTTCACTTATATAAATTAGTTCACATCTTAATTTAAATTACATAATTTATGAAAATTCACTCTCATCTCAACTTATTGTTAATATGTATATAAAAACTTATATGATGATATTTTTTTATCTCTTATTGATATGATAATATATTTTTAAAAATAAAATTAACATATTTTACGTTTGAATCACAATGTTTAACTTTACTAATGGATTTATTAAATAAGCTCAGCTCTATAAGACTATAATTTCAGCCAGTGGTTGGAAAAAAACTGCAACCAATTGATCACCGTCAACGAACTTAGTTAATCATTTATAAAAATTCGAACAAGATACAGCTAAAAAAGGAAGGAGTATTTAGGGCCTCGAAGAATGAATAAGGCGAGGACCCAACAGCATCCTTGTGAGACGAGAAGATACCATATCCCTTAACAATCATATAAGAAGTGAGTGGCTTGAGATAGCTCGAAGAGTAAGGTGTCAATGTATGAAAGCAGCCAAAGGTTGAGACTGATGATTGTGATGGAGATGCTCCTGAGTTGGTATCGTTTTCTGGGTTGGGATGGGCGAAAACAGGGTGGAACGACGAGGCGAGCGGTTCTGCATCTGTGAGTGGAGTTTCTTTTGATTTTTTGAACGGGCAGAGATGAAATATGCAAAATAGAAGGGGGACAAATTGGTTACAAAATTTGGCTCCCCTCCAAAAAAATCCCAATTTGGAGGGGATCAAAATAAGGGGAAGGAAGGGGGGAGAGAAGCAAATTTTAGCTTCCATTCCCTCCAAAATTTCATACTAAACAAGAGGAGGGGTTCATTTTTCTTTCCCTCCCATCCCCTCCCCTCCCCTACCCTCCAACCAAACAAGCCCTTAGGGTCCTTTTACACTAAATTGGGCTTCATGTAATTGCCTTAGTCAATTATGTCACTAATTATTATTTTATTGCTAATAACACATGTGCTCATATCTTAGTAATTCTTATTTAATTGTTTGGCTTAAGATGATGCCACTTGCCATACTTATGAGCCAAATAATTATTTCCCCCTCCTATTTCCTTATTCCATAATTTACACAATTGCCAACACATTTTATTTTCCAATTTTCAGAATAGTTGTCTTTCTTAGCAGATTTTCTGCTCTAACTTCGAAAAATCATAACTAAATTTGTAGATATCAAATCGGAGCAATTCTAAAGGCTATAGAACCCTTATTGAGTCTAGTTTCAAGAAAAAATATATTCTTTTACTAGCTGGAAGCACAAAATTCCCAGATTTTATTTCTTTGCATGATGTTCCAGAAAACAATTAATTTCATTGAGCAAACTTCAAAAATTCATAACTCTATGTATATAGCTTCAATTGATTCATATGACCTATCAAATTAAAGCTTGGGATGTATACTTTCATCCTGTAAAATTTTATAATTTTTGCTCATCATTTGATCTTTCAAAAATGCATGACAAACTCACTGTCTCGCAAACGATTTCATTGAAAATACTATTCACCTTTCAATTTCCAATAGTTAATTCCTTTGGCCGTAAATATTCACCATTTTATTGAATTTCTCAAATAATTATAATATATTTAGTGAATATAACATTTGGGGTGTTACACTTGTGTTGTAATTATAGGCGCATACCTTTTCTTTATCCCATACACTTATGATGCGGTTATGAGGAACCATTTCTTCATCTCATACTTGCGATACAGCCATCAAGCAAAAACAATTCCCTCAATTTATATGGTGTAAAACTTGACGCCATAAACGAAAGGACAATACTGCCATGAAATATATTTGAAAGACGCTTTAGGACTTCAAAAATTTCATGTTACGATATGAGTAGGCTAAGATATTTCATGTGTGATAATCCCTTTGACTATCGATGTGCTTCCGTTTGAATCTTCTAGCTCCAAGACTATTGCTTTAACTTTACAAAGGTTGAGAATAACACATTTATGTTTCGAGCCCCTCACGGTGATAGCTTGACAGCAGAAATTTGGTTGGCTGTTCTGGGACTGAAATTGGCGTGGGATAGCGGCTTTCGGCAAGTTGTTTTGGAAACGGATGCTAGTGAAGTCATGCACTTACTACCGGGCGGTGGAGATGATGCTCACCCTGACTGTAATCTTATAGCAGAGGCAAAGGCTCTTCTAAGCAGAGAATGGGTGGTTGAAATCTGCCATGTTCCCCAGAGTGCAAATAAGGCTACAGATTGGTTAGCGAAGCAAGCGTTGAATGCCATGCATGGTTTGCATCACGTGATGACTCCTCCCAGGGATTTAGTTTCGATTATCGAGTCGGAATGTAATGCCAGCCTAGACACTGGCTAGAGTTGTATGAGGATGCCTTTATTTATCCAAAAAAAAAAAAGAATAACACATTTATAAAAAAAATACTGCAAAGCAGGTTTACTTCAATTTTCGTACATTATATTTTGATGTTTCAACAAAACAAAAATCGTTATAAAAACTTACTGTGTCATTTTGCATAGCACCATAAATATCATCAAAATTCTATAATCTACACCACTCTTCTGGCTTAGAATGGAATTGATGCCGAACAATTTCTCTTCCAATTGCTTGCAATAAACCATGCATTTGTATTCTTAGAACTATAATAGCTAATGAGTGATTTTTCGATCAAAACTTGCACATTGTATCTATGAGAAGAAAATATACGAGCAGTATAAAAAATTCCTTCTACAAATTTAATCCCCTTCCCCATAAAAAACATGTCATCTCTAAGAATATTTCCTTGCAAATGAGACTCAGTTTATCAAAACTCTTTTTGAGGACCTTCACTATCACAGAATTGGCGACATTTTTGAATCCAACCAAGGCCCTGCTCCATTCAGAAGCTCTTCTATTATATAAGAATTGGCTCTGCACTACAATTGCTAAAAGAAGGCCACAAGCATATTGGAGTACACTATCTATTTGCTCCTCATAACCTCTCATTGGACCCAAATCAAGAAGCTCTTCTACTTCTTTCACTCGAGATTTCATCCGTACCAGATCTACATCAACGTAAACTAATTCACACATTTTTCTCTTGACATTTCTTTTGATGTCATTAATAACTAGTGTCCCTAACCTGAACAAAGTAAAAATAAAAGCACCAATTTAATCACTGAGTCAACACTTTGTATTGCTGAATGACGATCAACAGTTACTCACTCGGATGGTACATCCCAACAAGAGAGATTGGCCAATTGTCTTATTGCTAACCTCCACCTGTGTACCTTGCGCAAATTTGCTGTGAACTTGTGTTCATGTTCAGCAAAAGATTTTTCAAAAGAATTGCTCTGATTTTGCGCCTCTGGTGGATCCACATCATAGAAAACTGGGAAAATGAAAATAATATGTAAAGAGTTGCTTAATGGTCTAAAACAATTATTCTATGTGAACTGGAATAGTTGATTCATCAATACAACAGTCTCAAAAAATGTTGAAGTTTGAAAAAGATCTTCCCACCTTTCAATTGGTAGTAAGCATGATGCTTATTAAAAAAGTCCACAAGCAAGAAATTTTTTTTCCACACCCTAAATGTGGAGTGTTTATGAACCATAAATTCCAGGTCAGCAGAGTCACTGTGAACATTGACTTGAGTGTAACCTTGGTCTCAACATCGCTTCAAACATTCTTCAACAGCAATAAAAAGTGTCTCAATTGTCAAATTCAAGATAATATACATAATACTAAAATGACATTGTTTCTTTTTGCTAAATTTCAACACAAAGTTCTACTCTTAGTGCATAGTATGGAACAAATTGACCCTTGGTATGAAATTTGACGTGTATAACAAATGAAAAAGAAGTTGAACATGTTGAGAAATGATGTTCATTTTCTGCAGCTTCTCCTATATTGCCATGTACAAACAATGGAATTTCAAATAAGCAAGTAATATTGAGTCTACAAATGTAGAGGAAAAGAAGAGAAATAAGTGTATGATTTGAAATTTGAAAAGGAGATACCTGATGAACAACCAGACATGCAGTATGACAACTAAGGGGCTCTTGAATGAGATTGCTGCTTCAAGTTATTATATCATGATCAAACTGAACACGGGCGATGTGAGAAATCTTTGCCCATTCTTTGCCTCTCTACTTTTGGAGCTGCCTATTGAGCAAGGGGCAGCCCACAATTCATAGAGCAGAAAGAGAACTTGGCAGACCCTCCTTTGGAAAGTATTGAAGGTAGGAATTGGCAATTGTATGCGCAATTTTTTCAATGATAAGATTTCTATGAAGCTTCCAGAAATTTGAAGAACTTTTAGGGTTGATGGAAGACAATCCGATTTGACCTTTCCACAATCACTTAGAATAAACTCAAGAGGAGATGCAGCCCTTGGAATTGAAGCAACAAGATTCTTGCAATTTTTAATAACAAGCTTCCTTAGAGAAGGAAGTTGTGGAGGAAGGTGCTCTTTTAGTTTGGGACAGTCTTCTATATACAACTCTTGAAGACGTGGGATAGTGCCCAGCATATTTTCACATTTCCATTCCTCCCAATTCTTCATATATCCGAACCTCAAGATTTCTAGGGACGTAGTGTTAGAGCTATTTCCATGAAATTCTTCACCAATAGCCACTACACTATCAAACCCTATAATTGATAGTGACTTGAGTGATGGAAGAAAGTCTAGTGATAGCAAGGATGAACAGAATTTGCAATGGATCAACTTTAAGGATGCCATTTTAAACAATGAATGATATGCAAACCAATTGGGAAACCCAATACCACCATAGTTTCTAATTTATAGCTTTTTCAAGTTCTTATGTGGCTAGAGCTTCTGTAGCACATCCTTGTCATTTTGTGATTCATCATTGTTCCTACTCCATTCCAATGTTAACTTCTCAAGGTATATCTTTCCTTTCAAATTGACCACTAAAGCATCCAAGGGATTAATTACATTCTGCAACTCTAAGATGGAAAGGAATCCCCAAAGATTAAGTTATTTTAATTGTTTGATATTGGTCTCTCTACATCTGCCCACAATAAATGTTGACAACATTTGAAGATTTATGAGTTTATCCAATTGCTTTGGCATCTCCTTCACCATAGTTTGACGAAAATCAAGATGACGCAGATTCACAAGTTTATGCAAATCAGTGGGTAACTCTTCCAAACAATCACATCCCCATAGCTTTAATGTTTGTAAAAGATAAAGCTGACATATTGAATCAGGCAATTTCTTTATTGCAGTATGTGATAAGTCCAAATAACGCAGACATCCAAGATTTCCTATTGAATCAAGCAACTTAGCCATGAAAGGATAACTAGACAGAGATAAGATCCTCATGCAACTAAATGTGGATAGTACATGTAGAAGTTTGTGAGACATCCAATGCCTGTATTGGCTTCTATTTGTATCTCTATCGCCCAACATGGATAGAGGCAAAAATGTGCGCAATCTAGTCGCCTGGCATATGAACTCAAACCGCTTGGATGTTTCATGAGTATCTCTTAAATATGAAATATGACGGGTTATTTTTGTCAAATTATTTGCTTCATCTACCTCCAACCTATGACAAAATTTTCCATATTCATCTTTTGCCAAATCATTAACAAGGAAATGCATGACAAAGCACATTTCATCCCCAGTTGATCGCTGAAAAAATGACCTCGACCACAGATCATGAAAGAATTGCTCTCCTACTTCCCTTGCATCTTTGCTTGGATGAGCACATGGCAGAAAATTTTCAGCCATCCACAATCGAATTAAAAGCTCCTTGTCAAAATCATAATCTTTGGGAAATATGAAACAATAAGCAAAACATCTCTTAAGAAGTGAGAGAAGGTAGTGATAGCTCAATCTTAAAGCAAGAAGAATATGGCTCTCCTCCTCCCACATCTCACTTTTCAAAATGTCATTCCATTGCTCATTGGATAATTTTGTGTGCAAGAGACTCGCAATGGCTTTTAAAGCTAAAGGCAAGCCTTTGCACCTTTTAATAATTTTTTTACCTATTTCTTCAAGGTCAGAGTTCAAATAAGGGGCATCTTCATTGCGGAATGCATGTCTCCTAAACAATGTCCAACTGTCTTCTTCTGATAAGGGCTCCAACGGAAGTATTTTAGTTGAATGCATGGTTGAAACAACATTTCTACTTCGGGTGGTAAGAAGAATTTTGCTTCCTGGAGCTCCATAATTGAAAGGTGATTGCAAGGCCTCCCATAGCATGTAATCTTCATTCCACACATCGTCTAGAACGAGGAAAAATCGTTTCTGGGTCAACAGCTGCTTCAGTTTAATTTGAAGCATATTCAGATCATCTTTATCATCCTTAGACATAGTAATTGCCTCAACGATTGTTCTTGTTACCCTCAGGACATCAAATTTATCAGAAACACATACCCAAACTTTTAAGTCAAACTCACCCTTCACCCTCCCATCATTGTAAACAAGCTGGGAAAGAGTACTTTTACCCAACCCACTCATACCCACAATAGAAATGACAGATAGTTGATCGTCATCCTTACCTGATAACAACCATTCGATGATCGTTTCTCTGTCATTATCTCTGCCGTAGGTTCCAGCTTCATCCACCAAAGATGTCGTTGGCAATCTGTTTGATACTAAACTTCCCATCACTTCAGCACCATTACTGCGTTCTTTGAATCTTAACACATCCTTTTGAGATGCAAGATATTCCAGATTTTCAAGGACTTTTTTCATCCTTGATTCAATTTCCTTCTCAAATGAACTAATAGAAGCATAGAAGAAATTTCGTACCTTGCCAACAGCACTGGATTTTTTCTCAAGTTCGGCTTCCACCTTGCGCCTGCACATTTCGTAATCAATCTGATCCAACACGTCCTCAGCATCGTACACCGCATCCTTGACCATATCAATCCAGTCCTTTACATTTGAATTAGCGATCTGCCTTTGCTCTGCATCATCAACCACAGTGTTAATGGTTAGCATGAAGTCTAACTTATCCAGCAACTTTTCGTTCAATTTTCGCTTCTTGAAGAAATCTAAAACATCGGGAGAAGCCAGCCTGCCAAATGCCACCTGAAGAAAAGTAGAGAGAAAAGCGCCACCAACCAACGCTCCTAGTGTGTGTTTGGAAGGGGCGTTTGGACCCCCCAAACGCTCAATTGATCAGCAAACACCAAATTGTCCCTTTGAAAAAAAATTGTGAGTGTTTGTTTTCTAAAGTGAGCAATCGAGCTTAATTTTATCTTAATATCTTTTGTCATAAACTTTATTTCTCAGCTTTTACTGATTTAGCTTTTGGGGAGAGTGAGAATGGTTAAAATATTTTTTCAGTTGTGTCCAGTGTACTATCAAACTTATTGCAATTTTACCCTTAATGTACTTTTTTTGCTACAAAAATTAATTTCAACTATTATTTGGTGCTTTTAACCCTTAAAATATTTTTTCAACTGTACTCAATATGCTATCAGACTGATTACAATTTTATCTTTAATGTACTTTTTCAGTTCCAAAAATTATTTTAAACTATTTTTTGGTGTTTTTAACCCTTTAAAATATTTTTTCACCCACTTTCTCTTACTATTATCACAAAATTCACTTGTGCTTACGTCAATCCAAACAAGTTTTACTTTTACAAAAGTCATTTATACAATCGTTGTTCCAAACATAAATCACATTACATAATCAGGCTTTTACCAAAAATAAAATTATCAAACGCTAAATTGAGAAATTCTATTTTTCCTATCGCTGTTCCAAACACACTAGTATGGATGGAGAGACTGAGTTTTGCAGATCGGAATAATCAAAGGAAGGAAATAATTACAAAGCGAACTAGGGTTGAAAATGCCTCAAAGCTTTTAAGAATAAACTAGGGTTGAAAATGCCTCAAAGCTTTTAAGAATAATTTTTATTTTTATGAGGTAAGTATACGAAAGAAATTTTATTTTAATTTATAAAAAATAGTTTTTAAAATCATAATTTAAATATTTACCAATCACTCGTTTAGTATCGGTAGTATCGGTAGATATGGTTTGGAAATATCTCATTCATGATGTCACATGCGAAGACTTTTTATGTTTTACGAAAAATCCTATAAAATATTTTTGAACTTGAAAATCTCAAAAGGCACAATGAATGGGCAAAAGGAAATAAAGGACAAAATAAATGTTGGAACAAAATTACCCCTCATATATTTTTTAAAAAGAACAAACTCCCTCGCACCGGTCCAAAAAATTTATGTAATGCAATTAACCACATTTCAATAGATATAGGGGGAATTCTTTAAAAAGACTTGGAAATTTTAAAATATCAAATTAGGTTTCTTACCAAGAATTAATTAAAAAATATCAAAATTTGATAAGTAATTATCAACTTATTTTTTGGAAAATTAGCATTTACTCTCCCGCACGCTGTGCGGGAAGCTTTTTATTAAAGTAATGTTATGCTTATTTTCAACTCATATTAATCCATCACATAATCTAATACACCTTCAACAACAAATGATGCTTATTTGATTCATAACATAAAACAATGTAACTCAAATTGAAATAAAAACAGATACAATAGCTTCTTCATCAGTTTGCTGAAGTATAAACAATTTGTATGACAACGAAGATAACATTGGATAGATATATGTCCATAAGTTCTATTTAAGAAATGAATATATCTACAATATATATAAATTGGTTCTAATTATTCGAGTATAATTTTTTTAAACATAAGCAATTGATTATAATTATTTAAAAGTATAATTTTATAGATATAAAATCAACATGACTTATTGATTGTTCTTTCTGTTTTTTGTTTTGATATTGCAAAAAAAAAAAAAAGAAAAGAATAATTGTTTTTCTAAGAACTAAATTTTGCATCAACCAAACTCAATTGAGTTCACAAATCTTAGTGTAATATGTTCACATTTTCTATGCCAAATAGATATCTTAAATTTCATATATAATTCGTTACTAAAATTTGTCTTAATTGCAAGTAAGAAAACAATTATAAATTTCCAAGCATAAATAATATCTTATAATGAAAGCTAAAGTGGTGAGCATTAAATTTTGCAAGGGAGCTTATCTATATGGAACTATTTTTTGCATTTCTTTTTCTTCCATTCTTTTTAATTCATACTTTGACAACCTTGCTATTTTTATTAAAAATATCTAATAGAATATTATTTGAACAATAATAACTATAGCTGTATTATACTTCCTCCAGTCCTATTTATAAGCAATTTTCTCTCTCATAGGGCTGGTCCCTTTTATAAGCAACTTTCACTTTTTGTCTGAAAATGTAATCTTCTTTTTCCTATTTTAGGGCCTGTTTGGTATGTTGGAATTGGCCCCATGGGAATGGAAATGGAGGCCAATTTCATGTTTTGAAGATGTTTGGTATGATGGAATTTGACAAAATTCCATTTTCACATGGAATCCAATTGAGGACAATTCCACCCAAATCAATTCCATCAAAAAAGTTGAGATTTGCCAATTCGAGGTCCCATTTCCCACCTTATCCTCTTTGCTTTCAACCCTCACGTCGCCTAACCCACCACCAGCGACTCACGAGCTCACGTCGCCTCATCCCACAACCGACGATGACAGCAATAGGCAGCTTCCACCGATCTAGGTGAACGACGATGACTGTGCCCTCCACCATGCTCGACTACCTGTGCCCTCCACTATGCTCGACGGTGAGGACGATGAAGAAGAAGAGATCTATGCTCGATGGTGAGAACGACAACGACTGTGCCCTCCACTGTGCTCGATGGTGAGAACGACGAGATCTGTTTGCACCAGTGGCTGTTCTTCGCTGGAGTTTGAGTTCGGTGCCTCCTTCGATTCCGATTCCGGCAACCTTTTTGGAACCAATCAATTACCAGATCTGTTTGAAGAAGAGGAAGAAAAGATGAGGATGATGGAAAAGGACTGGATGCCGGACAAAGAGGTATGGTTAGAGTGGAAGAAGGAGAGGGAGGGAAAGAAGATAGGCGACGAGAGACAAGACAGTATCCAGTTCCGAAGAGAGGCGAAGAGAATGAGTGGATTTTTTATTTTTTAATTATAAGGGCATTTTAGTCTTTTCACATAAAAATTAGGACTCATTTCCATGACATACCAAACATACTTTTAAACCACATTTCCATTTCCATATCCATACCCATTTCCATTTCCATCAAAATCAATTCCATTATACCAAACGGGCCCTTACCCTTATTAAATTCACATTTTCTCTCTTATATTATACACATTATCTCTTATACTTTTATCTATTCTCTCTCCTACATTCTTTTCATAAATAGGGGCATATATGGAAAAAATATGGCATTTTTGACACACTTATTACTTTTAACTACCAATTCGTTTTGCGCAATCATGGGGAAAGTTGCTTATAAATAGGATCAGAGCGAGTAATTAGCAGCAACAAATTCTTCTTCATAAAACTTTAAAAATAGTACAACTAAATATAATAATGCATCACAATTCTTAAATATTTGTTTGTATATATTATAAAACAATATTTCTATGCTTCTTTGCACTTGTAAATTTGGAATTATTTAATTTTAATTGCAAAAAAAAAAAACTCAACTTCCTCACAAAAAAATATTTCATAATCAAAGATATTTCATGAAATCACCACATCTTAACAACAATATATCCTACAAAAAATATTTCATAATCAAACATGTCATCAAATCACCACATCAGAACAACAATTTATCCTTAGATGTCCTTACATGATCAATTAAAATTTCATGAAACATGCATAGGAATGTTTAAGCCACAATTGAGAGAAGAGAAAAAATAAATAAGCCTTTCTAGTTCTAAAGCTAAGTTTATTAACATTACTTAAAATAAAGTTCACACTGCAAAAAGATGGGCCATGTTCACCCAATTGACATGATAAACCTTGTGTTGAGGGAATCTTAATATTTTTTGCATGATGTGCTTAATAATAGAGATTCATTGATGAACCATATAATTAATTTTGCATATTATTAAACTGTGTAGGCCAAAATAAGAGGCAAATAATTTTGCAGCTCACATGGGCTGGCACTTTAAAATCATGAATTTGTGAACATCAACAGCCTCCTAATTCCTAGGCTGTTTCCTTGTCGCTTGTTGTTTCTCTTGAAAGTCACCATCATTCTCCACTAACACATATTTTATTACTCAAATTACTTATCAAAATATTAAATAATCCATAAAATCAAAAGGCGATCTTGCTTTCTAAAATATGAAGCCATAACCAACACGAAGATGACCATGCACAAATTGTTCTCCTGTTACTTGTAATTGATTTTGTTCCCCACAAGCATCATATGACTACCTCTTTCTTTTGTTTATTTTTGTTTTAGTTTGCAATTTCATTTCCTTCCATAGTGGTTAAATCACGTCATGATATGAGTTCTTTCATCATTAATCCTTTCAACTACCCCCTTTCATCAGACACACATGTCAGCTCCAACATCACCATCTTTATATCCTCACCATTATCTCTCTTAACAAAAGTAAGGGCACAATTTTTTTTTTTGTTGAAAAAGTACGGGTACAATTTAAATTCCCTCATCAAGTCATGCAATTTTATTATATTATATTTATCTTTGCTTTATGAGATTAGTTGGTATATCATCAATATATAATTCAATATATAATTAAATACTCTTCTTTTTTACAGAGAGGGAATTAACTGTTCATAAGCCAAAATCTCTTCGGCTCCCAGTGTAAGCCTACTACCTCGGGCTCCGTGTATCCCTGTGAGCTTGACGGTAACGATTTGAATTTCAAATTTTGAACTTTTCAGGTTTTGAATTTCGCTTGGTATCCTTCAATCTCATCCCCATTTGTTTTGAGTCCGCATTTTTTTTCCTTTCGCTGTATTTTTCTTTCCCTTTCTCCTCTACTTTTGTCCATTTTTTTCCTCCTTCCGGCTTCCCTGTTTGCAAAGCACACCGGAAGATTCTAGTTCCAGTAAACGACATCGACATTTCTTCGTTGAAACTTCTCCTTTCGCTCTCTATATTAACTCCTGGCGCTCTTTGTTTCCCCCGCTTTATCGTTCTCCGACTCACTCTAATTTCCCAGACTTAAGGTACACTCTCTCCTAATTTTCCGATAATAATTTTAGATTAATTTCACTTTACTAATTCATCTATGCAATTTTGAGCCCAGTTCTTCGGGAATGCGATCTACGTTTTGAGTCTCTGAAGCACTGTTGAACCCGTTTATTTTATTTCTATTCTCCATTTATTGTTCTTCAGTGTTTAAACCTTAAGGCATCCAGGTCGCTTAATCTGGTTATTGATGGATTCATGAGTTTCTTAAACGTGAATTATCTCAATTTAGCTTATTTTTATTCTTCCTCCCGAAGTTGGTTGATATTTAATTTACAACGCGAGGATTCACGATGGTTAATTTAAAAGGTCCTTTTATCCAATGATATTAATCAGTCTTTTAGGCTGTCATTTGAAGTCGGGTTATGTTTCAAGGATTAGTGCATATTAAATCACGATCAATTTCACCACTGCTGTAATGAATAGCTTTTTTTTTTTTTTTTTTTTTCCATTTTTAATATCTTTTAATTGATTAGTTGATAAATAGTTATCATACTTTCTTGTGTCGTATGTGATCAACATTCTTACAATCTGCATTTTTGTCCTTATTTCTATAAGCTTGAAATAGCTCATTGCCAAAAGTGGTTATGTAGTGTTAAGACCTAATTATGGATCTTCAGTTTCACATTGGAAGCATGGGATTTTAACGTGAACTTTTTTCAGTGAGATTATGCATAGGTTTTACTTCCATAGGAGTTAGGAATTAGATTATCTTCAGGGAGGCTTAAAGATCCTGGAAATAGAAATATGAACAATGAGATTATTAATTGTCATGTGATATTTCCATGACATCCATAGCCATTGGTGTAAAGTATTCCATGGTTATTTGCACAGATTTGCAAAAACAGGTGGATCGTGAGAAGTAAAAAAAGAAAAGTATTTGCCCCTTTGTCGAAGTTGCTTGGTATGTATCTGATCAAGGTATACTTTAATTCCACATTCCCTAGGAATTATTCATATTTTATCCCATAGAAGTTCTAAGCCTCTATCTAGAGTATAGCTCATGGTAGAAACTAATTATGATGTTTATGCAGTATTACTTAATAAATTATGAAAGATAAATTTCTATACTAAGAGCTTTTTGTAATGATGCAGTCTGAACTGAAAAATCTGTCATTCATGTATACAAACGCTGAAGATTATGCTAAGGTCAAGAGAAGAGCTGCAGATCTCTATAAAGAACATGAGAAAGAACTTGTGGAGGTAAACTTGGTCATCCTATCTGGAAATTTTGTTCAGATAGACCAGTAGGAAGGTTATCCCATCATGATGCAATCTATTTTTACATGTTTGAGATGCCAAATCTAAATGTCAAGATTGAAAACTTTCTAAATGACTATACATCAGTGCAATTTTACTAATTGGTGTTTTCCCTTTTCAAATAGGCAAATAAAATATTGGTGAAGACAATCCAAGATGATCAGTTCTTAGACCTTCTGACTATGAAAAATGAAGTTCATGCAGTGTGTAAGGAGCCTTATAGGTTAAGCCACAAAGCTCTAAGCTTCCATTTTATATGGCCACATGTTTATGTCTGTTGATGCATTTATCATTCTTATTTAAATGTCATATTATTTATCAATTAATCTCTCAAATTTGCTGATGGACTATATATAGCTCTTCTATCAAATCAACGACATACTTCCTGTTTGTAATATAATTATTTCTGTAAATCATTATTGCTGGAGTGTTGAAATAAAACAAAAAACTTAGCATGTTGAGACTCAATTATCATTATTGTTGGATGTTCATAAACTTTTTTTCACACAGGACCTTTATATGTTTCTTATTCTATGGAAACTGTTTGTGAAAAAATTGGCAGGTAATTGTTCCAGAATTTTTTTGGGCCAATGATATTTTCCTGTATCCATTTTTTTTTTTCAATTTATGTTTCCTTAATGGTGCAAGCAGATAATGACATGTTCATTTATTAAAAAGAAAATTTCCTCGAGGAAGGTAGAGAATTGTTTATAAGTTCAATTTCAATATGCTTTTTTTTATTGATTTTTTGTAGCATTGATTAGGAGTTTCGTTTCTGATTATTGCCTCCATCAGCATGATATTTCCACTTTAGGTGATGTACCAGGTCTTGCCTCCGTCAACATCAATTTAATTTGAATCAAATGTAGAAGGTTAGAGTAATAGTGTTACAATTTAGGTGATGTAGTGACAAAAAAGAATTTAGAAATAGTATTGGTGAAACTGAAAGGTAAGAAAGAGGGGTAAGTTATATTCAAGTGTGTTGAAGTTTGTACTTGGGGACACTTGCATATGCTACATGTCGAGATTTGTACTTAGCTTGACTTCATTTGGTTTTGTATTTCTCATTACACTCTGTGTTATAGCATATTTGTACTTAGGGACACTCGCAATATTAGGCATTAATTGTCATGTGATATTTCCATGACATCCATAGTCATTGGTATAAAGTATTCCATGGTTTCATTATAGTTGTCAGTCCAAACAAATACATAAAAATTTCACTTCAATTGATTTTGCATATCAGAAACATGATGATTGAAAAACATAGTAGTTCTTGCACAATAGAAAAATGTAAGATTTGTCTTTATAACTATGTTTGTGTAAAAATGTAGTTAATGCAGGAAGTTATTTTGCAATGGTCAAAGGCACTTCAGACATTAGGAAGATTTCAAGGAAAATTATGCAAAACCAAGACGCAAGTTGCAATTCAAAATAAATAATGTAGGGTGATTTTTTATTATATTTCTCTTAATAAGAGAAATTAGTAAAAATCTTTCTTTTTTAATTGGTTTTAACAATTGTGTTGTATATTTATTTTCTTGTGTATTAAGTGTTTTAACTATTGGATTAATTAATTCTTAAATTTCAATATAAAACATTATTTAGATTCTTAGATTATGGAGTTACATTTTAGGGTGAGTAAAGATTTCTACCTGATTGGCGGCTTTAGAGAATAATGAGACTCTTGATCCTTTTATTTTTTTGCGATTTCAAATCTCTTTCAAATCCCCTCTAAGTTACGACAAAATCCCTCCAAGATTATATTAAGATCAAATTTCTCTAAATTATGTACAAGAGGCTGGAAAAAATCAGTTCCAGAGGTGAAAGAAGGTAATTTACGAATTTTTGGATCAAAATGGCAATTTGGAGTCAAATGCATTGATGGTTTAAAAATTATTGTAGAGTAGATGATTTTGGTACAACTAACACTACGAAGAATGTTGTGTTTTACGAAGTATTTTGAAACGTTGATTCTTAGCTATCAATTTGTGTGGTGGAAAATGAGAATAATGCAGTTGACCTTTATAGATGAAGCACAATCACTTATAAGTGCGGTTACCTTATTTTACAATACTTGCATATGTATTCATTGTATGACAAAATATGCAACAATAAATATATAATGTGTATGCCATCATAGGAACGGTTTGGCTCTGTTCACTCTTCCCATGCAACGCACAATTACTACATGCTACACTTATGTAACCGTTGTCATTTTATGTGTAGTTTAATGGTTTAAATGCACTATTGTAATAAGCAATATTATTCAAGATGATGTAACTGTATTTATTTAAAGACAAAATATATTAGTCTAACTGATTAAGTATAAAATGGAGAGAGAATTTATCAGTATGCAAAAGCTCTCCGTGCAACGCACGGGTAGCTCCTGCTCGTTCATTGAATAATATATCTCTTTTATATGTAAAGCTCCTATTTCAAAATAAAATAATCATAACATAATTTATAGCCCTATAAATAGCATCACACCACTTTATTTCATGCAAATGGTAATATTAACGTGTCTCCTTTGATTGATCATCATTTATTGCACTATTTTTTATTCTCTTATTTTTTAAATTTAATAAGGAATTAAATGAAAATATACTGTGATTTCTTCTCTTAATAATCACCAAAAATTGGGAATATCCCTGAAAAGGAACCTCAAAAGTGTAAAAAGACAGAACGGTGTTTCGAAATAGGAAAATTCTGCATAGGAGCTTTTGACTGATAAGGGATTTTCAATTTAGAGAGTAAATGACCGAAATGACCCTCTCTTTATCAACATCCTCTGTCTTTCTCTCTCATTCTCCTGTCTCCTTCTCCTTCTCGCTCCCTCCCTCATCTTTTTTGTCCTCATCCTCTAGATTGTGACAGGGTCTCTAGCGGTAGTTTGTGAGCCGTCAGATCTCATCCTTGCTGTCGAATTTGTTTAGGGACATGGTGCAAGAGCTCTCCGGCACTACCAACTGAATGTCCTATTCAAGAAAATTAGGGCGTTAAAGGAGCGAAGGAGGAACGATGTTATCCTGAGGATTCCAAGTATGACAAGGATTTGAAGGTGATTATTTTGAATTTGGAATTTCAAGTTTTTATTTGATTTGGGAGATTTTTGTTGTTTTGAATCTTATCCAGAAAGTGCAGGGAAGGTTCATCACCGATAAAATCATCGACAGAAAGTTGGGAGATTTGAGTTGGCAGGCTTTGTTGGTATTCGAACTTGTGAAACCTTTATCAGAACTTGTGAAAACCCTTATTAAATCTTGTGAATGTTGATTTGCAACTTGTTGAGTTAGAGCTATGAGGGTGAACCACTTTCTTAATGTCCTGTTGTCATTAAAAATATTAGAACAATGTTTGTTGTTGCTGGTTTATGGGTGCTATTATTTTATTCCCCATTATTGTTTATGTAAGGTCATACCCCATTATGAGGCCTAGATGTCAGTATGTCAGGGTTTTTAGGTATAGGTTGTCCACTCCTTTTTGTATAGGGTGGAAGAAGAAGGATATTATCCTCTTTTGATAGAATCTGAAATGACAATTGCATTGTCATGACGTGCTGATGTTTACAAAATAAAGCTGTAAAAGTTGTAAACTAACATGTGAAACGCTTATCTACAGATGGGAAAATCTAATCATTTCATGACGACCGCTTAAGCCATATTGTGAAAAATCATGCAAGTGTTAGGGATTTTGTAGTGGAAGTTGATAAAAAGTATGGGAAACTGTAAAAATGCTAATCTAAACTTGATAAATACATAAACAAAATTGACAACTGGTAATAAGAAGTTGGTAAACGCAAGCAAGGGTCAGGGGACATTGTTGTGCTAGTTGTGAGAAATGTGAACTAACGAAATACTTAAAAAACAATGACAAACACTTATCTCAAATAAGGAAAACTGTTAGATCTTTAAGGGATTTTTCCTACCAAGTTGAGAAAAATATTAGGAGACCTATGGAAACACTTATCCAATTTTGCAAAACACATAAAAATCATTAATAAACACTTATCTCAAATGAGGAAAACCGTTAGATCTTTAAGGGCTTTTATCTACTAAGTTGAGAAAAATGTGAGGGACCTGCGGAAATGCTTATCCAAGTTTACGAAACACTTAAAAAACATTGATAAACACTTATCTCAAATGGGAAAAACTGTTAGATCTTCAGGGGATCTTGTTTACCAAGTTGAAAAAAATGTAAGCGAGACTTGCCGAAATGCTTGTTTGAATTTGCGAAATCCTTATATAACATTGATAAATGCTTATCTCAAATGGGGAAGCCCTTAATTTTTTCAGGGGATTTTGTCAAGCAAGCTGAGAAAAAAGTGGGGGGATGTCCGGAAATGCTTATCTGATCGTGTGAAGTCCTTGAAGAAAATTGTTAAACGCTTATCTCAAATGGGGAAAACAAAAAGATTTTTAGAGGATCTTGTCATCCAAGTTGAGAAAAATGAGAGGGAACCTACGGAAATGCTTGTTTGAATTTACTAAATCCTTATATAACATTGATAAACTCTTATCTCAAATGGGGAAACCCTTAAGATTTTTAGGGGATTTTGTCACGCAAGCTGAGAAAAATGTGGCGAAACCTACTGAAATGCTTGTCTGAGTTTGTAAAATCATTATAATACATTGATAAACACTTATATCAAATAAGGAAACTCTTAACATTTTCATGGGATTTTGCCTACTACGTTCACAAACATTCCAAGGAATATGGGGAAACACTTATCTAAACTTGCGAAAGACTTATCTGAATTCGGGAAACCATCTAAATGTCATAAGTTAGGAAACCCATATACAACTTCTTCTCTGGCCATTTTTTCACAATCAGAACAGTCTACCCATTACAAAAAAATGGGATTCGTAGTGGTGAATTTATAGCGGTTAATTTTAACCGCTATAAATGTTGACATTTGTAGCGTTTAAACATAAACTGCTATAATATTGTAGCGGCAACCTACACGCCAAGTGGTGTGACAGATTAACAATATTATTTGTAGCGGTTAATAGGAAATAACTGCTACAAATATGGCGTGAGATTCTCGCCAAACTTTGTCATGGTTATTTTGTAGTGGTTACAACAAATAAACCGCTATAAAATTCGTGCCACTTGGCGCCAAAGAGCCACACCAATAGTGTATCATTTTTTTGTAGTGGTTAATACGAATTGAACTACTACAAAATACCAAAGGTCGCCTATTTGTAGCGGTTTTGAAAATATAACCGCTACAGAGCTTCAAGGGTCAATGCATTTGTAGCGGTTATTTCATAACCACTGCAGAACTTCAATGGTCAATGCATTTGTAGCGGTTATTTCATAACCGCTATAAAGTTTTGCTACCCTAGCTTTTTTGTAGCGGTTGATGTAGCGGTTTTTTCAATAACCGCTACAAAATCCTCAACTATAAAAGGCGTGCCGCCTCTCTTTTTTCCCATTTGGCTGTTTTGTTTTCTGAGGTTTCTCTAAGAGTTTTCCTTCAGATCTGAGCGTTCTGACGTCTGTCGGAGAGTTTTCTCTCTAGCATTTCTCATTATCACTTGAGGTACGGACAATACTTATTTTGTTTTTATTTTTATTATAATTTTACATATAAATGTGACTAAATTTGTTTTTTTTTTTAATTTTGGTAGTTGATATGGCTTCAAGGATGGACAAGAGGAAGGGGCTGAGGTCCCCAAACCGATTCTACAGGGCGACAGCAGTAGAGGAGGGGGCAGTGGGAGGGGGCATATGGAGGGAGGGCGACCGCGCCATTTCGAGATCCTGATTGGGATCAGAGAGATGGAGCAATCCCTCGATGAGGAGGAGACACAGGAGCAGAACAACCCATGAGGGTCGTCTTCGCGGTCTAGTGGGTTTGAGGTGCAGGTCCAAGGTAAATAAATTGTTTTATTTAATAAATTATATATTTAAATTCGAAATGTTAAATTTGAATTACAATTTTCTAACGTATGGTAAATTGTACAGATGAGTAGGGGAACGTGCCTACGAGTAGGCTGGACGTGGCCGATTTGAACAGCATGGACCGGACACTACAAGTTGTAGTGCCGTGGAATGAGGGCACGGACCAGCCCATCAACAATGTGGGTCACTTGTTCAACCTCTTCTTGAACGACCTGGGCTCGAATTGGATGCGGCTCCCCCTTCACTTCAGGACGTGGAGGAACATTCCGAAGGGGCCGAAGGACCTGACGTGGGAGGAGGTGGTGCAGGTAATTAATAGTATTTAATTATACTATATTTTTTGTAATTAATTCTATTTAATTAATATTTTTTAATAGGATATTTGTAATTATTCATATTAAAAAAAATTTTACAGCTGAGGTTTGCCATCCGAGACAACCGGAAGAGGTACACATTGATGAAGATGGGCGACGACTAGAGGAATAGGAGGAATTGTCTCTTCCATAATGTGGATAAGGATGGGACGATGCCTCAGGAGCAGCTGATTGAGAGCGTCCCGAACGGCATCCTGCCAAACGTTTGGGCGAGTTTTGTCCAGTTCAGGAGAAGCGTTGAGGGACAGGTAATGTATTTATTAGATTACTTATATATAATTTTGTAATTTTTAATTATTAAATTATACTTTAAATTTAATTAATTTTAAGATCTTATTAATTTTAAATGTTTTATATTTTTTTAATACATTTAATATTGTATTTTTTTTCTAGGCGCTTTCTCAGAGGAACATGAGGTGCCTTGGGCAGCAGACGATCCACCACACAGCAGGATCAAAGACCTTTGCTGTCACTTACAACGAGCTGGTAACTTTTCACAATATCAATTACTTTTAGATGGTTATTTCATATTATAAAGAATGTATATGTTTTGATAATACTAATTGAATTTTGTAATTATTTTAGGAGAGGGAGGCATAGCAGGAGAACCGTCAGACGGACTATGGGGAGTTGTTTGCTATCATACACAGACATCGTGATGGGACTCCGACCTCTTAGCAGGAAGAGGCGACCATTGTAAGTGATTTCATTATTATATTTTTTATAAAACCAACTAAATTACGAAAAATGCTAATAAGTAATTGTTTCATAAAATAGCAGGAGCGGATGCAGCAGTCGCAGGCCAAGCTGCGAGAGACCTAGGTCGAGGAGTCACAGGGCTCTATGGACCCCATGGCTCCTTTGAAGGAGGGTCTAGGTCAGGCTGAGCACCTCGGACGCTTGCGAGGGATGGGGATAGGCGCTAGACCTAGCATGGTCTTCGGCAGGAGCGTCGCCTCTGAGACTGGCAACTCTAGAACACAGACGTCCGGGGTCAGACGTCCGAGGGATGAGTTTGATGAGTGTTCTCCGTTTAGCTTCCGCAAGTATACGGGTCGCAAGTAATAAAGTGATGAGTAGAGATCGTTCCCACGAGGACTATGATGAAAGCAAGTTAACCAATGTAACCATATGTTTAATTAGGTTGAATGAAGTCATTTAAAATTGATCGAGTTTAACCGAAAACATTTGGAATGAGGTGGAAGAGAAATTCAAAACTACCTTTAGATTAAAATTTATAAAAGCAAATGATTATTTGAATTCAAGTATTTAATGAAGCTTAGGATTGTTTATCCCCCTTGTATTTCAAAAGCATTCACTAATTCCCCATATATGTGCTACTTAATGAAAGATTATACTAGCCAAGGATACTAATTTACCTATAAGTGCTCTCTCAAGTCTCCAAATAGGTGTATAGTTTAATTAATTCATTAATCTCTTAATTAACTAATTAAACCCTGATTTCATTGCAAATCCTATTTGGCTATGTGAGGTTAATGAGTATATCTCTACCTCATTAACAAAGCTATCCATTCCATTCATAAATTTCAAGCTCTCACACGACTTAACTCAAGTTCTACACCCAATCTAGCCCTCTCAAGCATTAATCAAGTGAACCCAACAATCTTATTGGTGGCCAATCAATAAGAAGCATTAAGAAAAGAGTAAAATCAGCATAATCTCATCATTAATCACAAATATAAAGGGGAAATGAGTGCTTAATCCATACAAGGGTTCAAAACAACCCTAAAATAAGGTGTTTAGCTACACAAATTCATGAAAAAGCTACAACTATGCAGAATACTTATAGCCATTACAGAAACTAAGCAAAGAAAGAGAAGAGGAATGAGAAAAACCAAGGATTTGAGCCCAAAATCCCTTCTAGACTCTAACCCAAGCTTAAATCTCTTCAAAGGGGCAAAACCCTAGCACACCCAACTCCTAGGAACACTTGAAAACTGAAGAATAACCTAATTTTGGCTTATCCCTTGCTTAAATACTCTCCACATGCGTTTCAGTAAGTAAAACACATGGTTGCATAGTCTGTAGTATGCTTCGGCACATACAAGTGTGCTAAAGCATATGACACAGTAAGTTCTGGTCCTCGTTGGCTTCGGCACAGGGTCGAGTGCTGAAGCATGTTACACAGTAAGTTCTGACCCCAAATGCTCAGCACATATATTTTTGGATGAAGCATATGACACAGTGAGGGCAATTCTCCATTGGCTTCAGCACATGTATTGTTGGCTGAAGCCAACAACATAGCAACTTCCCTCCTGATTCATTGAGCTTTTCCTTGGTCTTTGAGAGCTTTTGACTTATCATCTTTCACCTACAAGGAGGAGGACATCATGAGCTCTTTAATTTTAAGAGATAATCCTACTTATATGCATTTAACTCATCATTTGAACTTTTCTTTTGTCCTATCACATTTTCTTCTATATATGCACAATTTGTACTCAAAAGCAAGTGAAAAGAGAAGAAAATGTGCTAGAATGTTATCAATTTCTATGAGTTAACAATGAAGAACTCCGCTTAGATTTGGCCCGGACACAGGCTGTAGTGGCTTAGTAGCAGCAGCAGCAGATGCAGCAGCTGCATCTGTAATGGATGCAGCAGCAGGCCAATTTCTACTATACTCAGTAGACGCAGTGGCATGATATCACGAACATCATGCTCAAGCGGTCGTGGAGTCGTCTGTTCCTGGACAAGCAGCATCCACAGGTTCCCCTGTCTCTCGGTTCGTCGTCCAGCCTCTTCCTCCTCCTCCTCTTGATGATGATGGTGCTGTTAAATTTGCCCAGCGCCTCGATCCACCAGTACCTGAAGGAGCCCCACATGAGGGAGGACTAGATGATCAGCTTTATGCTACTTAGTTTATGACATATATGTTTTTTCTTTTTGAAACATTTGTAAATAAATCTAGATATTTAAATTCAGAACTTAAATTTTTATTGCATTTACCATAGTTATATTTATATTTTAGATCGCCTTGTTAAATTTGTGTTGCATTTAGACAGTCTTATTTATATTTCTAAAACTAACAAAAAAAATTAATTATATATATATATTTGTAGCGGTTTTATAATAAAACCACTACAAATATTAAAAATTTTTTTAAATATTTGTAGCGGTTATGGTTAAAAACCTCTACAACGTCAGTTGAATATTTATAGCGGTTAATGCCAAAAACCACTACAAAGTAAAGAAATATGGGAGGGAATTTCAAAATTCAAAAGTTGAATATTTGTAGCTGTTACTGTAATAATTGCTACAAATATTCAACATTTCAATTTTGAATTTTGCCCCCACTTTATTCTAATTTGTAGCGGTTTTCTAAAATAACCACTACAAATTAAGAACTATTTTTTGTTTTAAAATTGTCCAACGGTTATAAATATTTGTAGCTGTTTTTTCAGATAATCGTTACAAATTTAAAATATTTGAAATTTGAAATTATTCTACCGCCAGAAATTGGTAGTGGTTAAAATTTATAATCGCTAAAATATATATTAGTAGCGGTTTTTAATATAACCGCTACAGGGTTAGAACAAATTCTTCAATTTGATTCCAACGGCTTGAAAATTGGTAGCGGTTTTGGTCATATAACTGCTACAAATTTGTAATATGGTAGCGGTTATTGTAGCGGTTTTTGAATCGCTACAAAATATTAAAGATTAGAAATTTAGAATATAAGGTTCCAGACATTCGTCATTCTCTATTCACTCATCTTCTTTAGTATACTTTCTTCTCTCTCACTAGTAGTTATGGATAAGTCATGGATCAGGTTGCCACACAATTCTCTAGAATATTTGTACGGATTAAACAATTTCTTGGATTTCGCATTCACTCACGCCAACTGTAACGGCAAGATCTTTATCCGTGTCGGAGATGCAAGTTAAAGAAGTGGCATACACGACATGTTGTTAAGGATCATTTGCTTTTGAAGCATTTCCCGGAAGACTATACGTTCTAGGCAATTCATGGTAAGAAGGCCGGTATAAGATATGATGATGCTCTTCCTCGAAGTTTGCAAGTAGGAGTTCAACTAGATGAAAATGATCCTGTGAAAGATGTTGTGTGTGATGCATTTGGTGTTTATGACAACAACTTCAACTAAGAAGTGAAGGGCTCAAAGCCGGTGTTCATGCGGAATAAAGCCGCTCGGGATTTTTTCAGCTTGATGGATGAAGCAGATTGTCTTTTATATCAAGGTTGTCGAAAATACTCTAAATTATCTTTCTTGATCAAGTTGTATCATATCAAGTGCTTGTGTGGAATCACATATAAGGGAATGTCGATGTTGCTGTAATTATTACAAGATGTATTCCCTGACGCAGAGATTCCTACGATGTTCTACGAGGCCAAGAAGATTATTAATAGATTTGGCTTGAACTACAAAAAAATTGATGCATGCCTCCAATGATTGTATGCTGTATTGGGGATAGCAGGGAGACTTGTTAGCGATGTCACACATCGAGGTACAAGATAATTTGAAAGGGAAAAAAGCAGAAGAAGAAACCTGCAAAGATTCTCAGATACTTCCCTTTGAAGCCGCGCTTACAAAGATTGTTTATGTCGTCTAAAATGGCAGAGCAGATGAGGTAGCATAAGGTTGATAAGAATAAAGATGGTAGATTATGACATCCTCGAGATGTAGATACCTGGAAAGTGTTCGACAAAGACTTTCCATCTTTCGCCGCTGACCCCTGAAATGTTAGACTTTCTTTGGTAACCAACGGTTTCAATCCATTTGGGAATCTTAGCACAAGTTACAGTATTTGGCTAGTAGTCTTAGTTTCCTACAATTTACCCCTTTGATATGTATGAAACAAAGCTCCTTCATTTTGTCTATGATCATTCAAGGCAAAAAGGTACCGGGCAATGACATCGATGTATATCTCTAACCACTTATTGCGGAATTGCTTGACCTGTGGAATATCAGGATCAAGACATATGATGCCTTCGAGAAGACATTGTTCAACATGCGTGCAGCCTTGATGTGGACGATTAGTGACTTTCCTAGCCTTGGAATATTATCCGAGTGGAATGTGCATACTGACTTGGCTTGTCCAGCTTGCAATTTTGACTCTGACGCAGTGCGCCTTCCCCACAGTCAGAAGTAGTGGTTTATGGGGCATAGGAGGTTTCTTAATGGAAGGCACAAGTTTAGATTGCAACGGAATCACTTTAATAGGAAACTAGAAACAAGAGGGCCACCTCAGACTTTATCCTGCCCAGACATCTTATAGTAGCTTGAGGATGTTGAATTCGAGTTCAGAAAAAGTAACGATGTATCACAATCAGGCTAAAAGAGGGGCAAGACTTCTACGCCTCAGCAATGGAGGAAGATAAACATTTTCTTTACTCTTCCATATTGGAATTCTAATTTACTTCGCTACAGTCTTGATGTCATGCACATTAAAAGAAAAGTATGCGACAATATGCTATATACACTGTTTAACTAACCGGGAAAGTCAAAAGATCATCTTCAAGGGAGGAAAGATTTATGTGCTATGGGAGTTCGTGAAGACGCGTGGCCAAATGAGCATGACAAATTTCAGCCAGCAAAGTTCACCCTCACAAAACTGAACAAGGAAGTCTTCATCGCAACGTTGAAGAAAATAAAAGTTCCAGATGGGTATTCAAGCAACATATCATGATGTATTGACATGCAGGCTCAAAAGGTTGCTGGCCTAAAGAGTCATGACTCATATGTGCTTTGCAACAGTTACTTCCGCTGGCTATAAAGAACTCACTTCCTCCTGATGTGTCAATCGTTTTGGTGGAGCTTTGTTCTTTCTTTTGGAAGTTGTGTTCTAAGGTCTTGATTGTTGAGGAGCTCGCTCAGCTGCAGTCCAAAATTATTCTTACACTTTGTCATTTGGAGATGCTCTTTACTCCGTCCTTTTTCACTATGATGGTTCACCTTACAATCCACCTTATTCATAAAACAAAGCTTGTTGGCCCAGTTCAATATCGATGGATGTATCTTATTAAGAGGTACTCATTTTATATATATGTGTCATTAATAGTTCTTATGTTTGTTAGTCGCCTTTTTAAGCATTTTGTATCATTTTGCCCTTCTTCACTTTATAGGTTTCTTGGGGAAATGAAATCTTATGTAAGGAATAAGGCTTGGCCAGAAAGTTTTATAGCTGAAGATTATATAGGGGATGAGGTCTTGTATTTTTGTTCAAGGTACTTTGATGACATTGAGATCGCTTTCAACCGACCGCCTCGTGTAGACAATTGTCCTGAACCCACGGCAACATCAGCAAAATTTATCCCTCATATTGGTAAATCAGTTGGAGGAATTGAGAACTTCAAACTAATGGCAACTGAGAAGTTGCAAGCACATAGACATGTCTTGATTAATATCACTCAAGTTGAACCTTTCATACAGTAAGAATTGTACACTCACATGTTATTCTATATCTTTCATCACATTTTTCATTTTAATTTCACTATCGCATTCCCATGATTAATTGCAAGGAATTCAGAAGTTATGTTAAGCATCAACTCAGGATCCGTACACAAATATCCTCCGAAGTTGACAAAAAGGTCCATAGAGAATTCCTAAGCTAGTTTGTGTGTAGAATACTAAATGGCCACAACCTACACTCACTAAATTTTAGAGCTCTCGCAATCAGACCTCTTGACCATGCAAAAAGGTTTACAGCTTACAATGTCAATGGTTTCAAGTTTGCACGGTTTCGCATCATCAAGGATTGCAAACTCATAATTTGGGTGTTTATGGCACCTTTGGGACAAGGAGTTATGCGAGCAGCAGTGATGCCAACATGCAGTTCGGAGGCGTCCCTTACTATAGAAAGCTTCTTGATGTTGTGGAACTTAATTACTGAGGCCGTTTCAGCGTTACACTATTCAAGTGTTTGTGGGCAAATACCACTACTTCCCAGGGACTCACAACTGACGACTTAGGCATCACATCAATAAATTTCTCGCGGCCAATTCACACTGGTCATTCTTAAGATGATGAGCTGTATATTCTTGCCTCAGAGGCACACCAGGTTTAATATGTTGAGGACGAGAGACATAGGGATTGGCACATGGTTGTTCATTTAAAGCCATGAGACCTTTACGACATAGGTGATGGTGATAACATTGCCTACGAGAGTGAGCCGTTTTAGCCAACCAATTTCGAAAACTTCTTCCCTGAAGGCAATCACAATTTACCTATAGTTCGGTTCGTTTTTTAAATTCATATCATTTTAATTAAATTTTTTTAACAAAAAACACATCGCTAACAATTTTTATATACAATTTCTACAGGGATGGCATGGATGACTGATCAAACAAATTTTGTTTTTGTTTTTTTTGAAAAAGAATGTTTTTTAAAAAAAACTAAAAAATATTTGTAGCGGTTAAAAAACCACTGCAAAAAGAAAAAAATAACCGCTACAAACACGTGACACTAACCGCTACAAGTTCCACACAGATCCCTATAAATACCCTAACCACATCTCATTTCAAACACTCCCCATTTTCTTTCCACCTTACCTCTCTTTCATCTTCTCTCATTTTCACTTTTTTTTCTATGAGTCGAGGAGCTTAACAAGGTGATCAAATATGGTAATAAATTTTTAAATTATTTATTTTAATACTTTTTTTCTTTTGCATAATATTTATTCTCACTATGTTTTTTTAGATATTTATTTACATAATCATAATCACATTAAAGCAGACAACATAATGGTTCCTTATTACCTACTTATCCCCAATAATATTATCAATACAATTTTCAAACTTATCTAATTTAATTAAATCATTCCTTTAAAATTATAAATGACCTAAACTCATGAATAATAAGCTAATTAAATTAGCTAAACTATTAAAATAAAAAACTATTTAATTTAATATTAACAAACGGAAACAGGTAATTGTAGCGGTGCTTATTAATTGGGTATGATTATGTAAATAAATAACAAACTATTTAATTTTAAATTCCCTTTTGTAACGGTTAATAAACTGCTACTAAATATTATCGCAATTTTTAAATTCACTTTTGTAGCGGTTTTATAACCGCTACAAATATCACTAGAAATTTTCATTTTCATTTCCCACCATAAAATATTCATGGTTTCAATTTTTAGCGGTTATATTAGAAAGAAAAGTTCTTCTGATTGAGAATGTTGTAGCGATGCTTATTAACCGATACGAATATAGTAGTGGTTTTTTTCCTTGAATAGCGGTTAATAATAACCGCTATAAATACACTTGCAACAGTGGATTTAGTAATGGTTTCTTGAACCGCTACTAATTATGTTCGTAGTGGTTAAAACCGCTACAAATAATCACTTTTAACTACTACTAAGTCACAATTTTTTTGTAGTAACCTTTTCTCTGCTTCAATGGAAAAATAGGGCACAATCGCAAGCCTCATCGACGTCTTCCTTCCTCTTGAAATGGACTACACCTACTTCAGACCCACCTCAATGCAATCAACCCCACTAATCCCACCACTCTTTTCCTCCTAAAAAACCTCCTACTAACAGTAAATGACCCTGTCACAAGCTAGAGGACGAGGACGAAGAAGATGAGTGAGGGAGAGAGAAGGAGAAGGAGATAGGAGAACGAGAGAGAGAGATAGGGGGTGTTGATAAAGAGAGAGTCATTTCGGTCATGTGCTCTCTAAATTGAAAATCCTTGATTAGTCAAAAGTACCTTTGCAGGATTTTCCAATTTTGAAACACCTCTTTGTCTTTTACACTTTTGAGGTTCCTTTTTAGGGATTTTCCCCCAAAAGTTTATGTAGAGAGTCACGTGGAGGATGGAGTTTTATGTTAAATTTCTTATCCTATTAAAATATTTAATAGGATAAAGCCAAAAATGAAGGATGTTTTGCTTCATTCAAAAATAAAGCTATTGGATAAAACAAAATGATGAAAGGAAGTTTCAAGGCTTTTTTACCGGTACCCTATGTATAGTAAAAAAATATACCAAAATTCTACAAGGTGGGAAATATTTACCAATATACTGCACCTAAAGTTTATCACCTAAAGAACGAGTTTACATTTGTATACAAATTCATCACGCCAAGAATGAGTTTCACTGTCTGATGTGATATGATGATTATTTTTTAATTAAAAAAACAAACTCGTTCAGTGCAAGAGCGAGTTCACTTTTGCTGATTGGATTGAGAAAGAGAGAGTGTGTGTGTGGGAGCTGTGAGGGGAAGTGTCGGAGGAAAAGGGGGAGATGGAGATAAAAGAAAGGGAGGGAGATAGAGAGAAATACGTGAGTTTTAAAATTTATTTTTCTCTCACTTCCACTATCATCAATTTCTCCACATCTCTCTTAGACTCTCACTCATTGTTGTTAAACTCAAAGACTCTTCGAATTTACCGTTTTTATATTTTTAATTTATAAAATTGTGTACGTTTGTACTTAAACTCATGTTAGCCATAAACTTAGTTAAACTCACGAGTTTACATACTAAATTTACTCTTTTTACGTTTTTATCTCATAAAAGTGTGTTAGCTTGCTCTTAAAATCATCTTAGTTTGCTCATTTTGATCATGTTCAATGGCTTTATATATGAACTTCATATAAATTTCTTTTTTGGATATGATAAATTTTAAATGTTGGTGGATTTATTTTCAGTTATTCATATTTAAAATATAATTAAATTAATTATTGTCATTTTATATTTTTCTTATTTTATTATATACTTTTAATGTCTATTTATTAATTAATATAAATTTTTACAAGTTTACGATTCGAGTTCACTATCTGAGTTTATATTCTTAAACTCGTAAGTTTGACACCCTTGCTTTCAACCCACTCCAGCCCACATCTCTCCCTCAATTTCTTGTTTCTTTAAACTTGAACTCAAAAAAATATAAACTTAGATCGTGAACTCGAATCGTAAACTTGTAAAAGTTTATATTTATTAATAAATAGACGTTAAAAGTATATAATAAAATAAGAAAAATATAAAATGACAATAATTAAATTTAATTATATTTTAAATATGAATAATTGAAATTAAATCCACCAACATTTAAAATTTATCATATCCAAAAAAGAAATTTATATGAAATTCATATATAAAGTCATTGAACATATTAAAATGAGCAAACTAACACGATTTTAAGAGCAAGCTGACACACTTTTATGAGATAAAAACGTAAAAAGAGTAAATTTAGTGTGTAAACTCGTGAGTTTAACTAAGTTTATGGCTAACATGAGTTTAAATACAAACTTACACAATTTTATAAATTAAAAATATAAAAACGGTAAATTCGAAGAGTCAACTTGTGAATTTAACAACAATGAGTGAGTGTCTAAGAGAGATGTAGAGAAATTGGTGATAGTGGAAGTGAGAAAAAAATAAATTTTGAAATTCACGTATTTCTTTCTATCTCCCTCCTTTTCTTTTATCTCCATCCCTCCCTTTTCCTCCGACACTCCCCCTCACAGCTGCTACTCTCTCTCTCTCTCTCAATCCAATCATCAAAAGTGAACTTGTTCTTGCATTGAACGAGTTTGCTTTTAAATTAAAAAATAATCATCACATCACATCAGATAGTGAAACTCGTTCTTGGCGTAATGAATTTGTATACAAATGTAAACTCATTTTTTGGATGATGAACTTTAGTTGCAGTATATTGGTAAATATTTCCCACTTTGTAGCATTTCGGTATATTTTTTTACTATACATAGGGTACCGGTAAAAAAGCCGAAGTTTCAACTTTGGCCACTTTGCACATATAAACTATTGAAGGTTAACAAATACAATTAACAATGTAAACTTATAGCTTGAATCTCTCTTTGTTCATTTTGAATGAACTGAACCTCTTCATGATTGGATGACTAACCAAGAAAAGAAAAGAAAAGAAAGATGAATTGATTAGAGAAGGGGGGAGCTTTATGATGTGATTTACAATTTGATTAAAAAAATGAAATTTTGTTGGACTACTAACCACGCCATTCCCTGAACTTCATTTTTTTTATACATTTCCTTGAACTTCATTTTTGTCTGTGAGTGCTTGGAACACATGGATTCCTCCTCCCTCCTCTCAACTTTCTTGTTTATATTTTTTAAAAAAAAGTCCTCCCTCTGATCAACTTTCTTCTTTATATTTCTTTTTAAAAGGAAGAGAGAGATAGAAAGCAAGCAATAAAGACAATATTACTACCCTATATATAATTGGGAGAATTGCCTAAAAATTCCTTGGAGATAAATTAATTGCTTATTGCTACCATGGAAGATCTGTTGCACATAACGGAAGATATTTTGTACACAACGGAAGATTGTTTGTACATTTATATGGAAGATTTTTGCACACACGGAAGATAATTTGCACAAAACGGAAGATCGCTTGCACACACGGAAGATCGCATGCACGCTTGGTAGCAATCAGCAATTAATTTGCCTCCAAGGTATTTTTAGGCAATTCTCCCTATATAATTCTCTCTCTCTCTCTATTTAATTATTTCTATTTGATAATATTATATTATATTACCAACAAATTGTTGAACTACTCATTTCGTCCTTTGAATTTGGTTTCCTAAGTGCTTTATTCAATGGATCTGGGTAGCACTATATATTTCATTTCACTTTTTTGACATTAGATACCTAAATATTATAAAACATAATTAATAGCAATATAAATATAACATTAGGAAGGCATAAAAAAGTCAGTGTGATAATGATTTCATTTGAAATTGAAAAATTTGGCTCAATACCTTCAAACGAAAAAAAAACTGCGCCCTTCATCATATTACCAACACCACACCTCACCTTCATCCTCTTGTTCTCCTTCTCCTCTCATTTTCTTATGACCAAAACTTAGGTAATTCATTTCACGCAAGAAACTATGTTCCACCGAGTACTGTTCACAAATCATACCAGTTCGATACCCAAAAGAAGATGAATTCTTCCCAGTTGCATGTTCTTTATTTTCTTCTGGAATTTGCTTCACATCTCCAAAAGGAAACAACAACCTTCCTCCTCTAGCATTAATGTTACTGTCATAACTATTCTCTTGATTGGTGAAGGAGATACCCTTGGCACCGGTGGGATTCTCTTCTCCACAAAGTTTCATCCAACCTTCATCGGCTACCCCCTCCGCTTTCAACATCTTACCTCCACCACCGTCACCAGAGATAGCTACGGTTTAAAGCTAAAACAGAGGAGGCAATGAGAGGCACTCAAGAGCTATAGATGACAATGCCACGAGTTTGATAGGGACCATCCAAAACCACCACCGTCGTGACCACCACTCGTCATGGGAGATATAGTTCCGGCCGCTAAGGTAAACTTTCCGGCCCCCATTTCCGGCAACCTTCATCATCATTCCCACTCTCACCTTCCACTGTCAAGACTTGCCCTGTTTTCAGCGACCACCTTTTCCATACAGAACTTCAGGATTTGCCCAGTTTCTGGTGACTACCTTTTCCATACAGAATTTCAGGAATGGGAAGACCACTCTCCAAACTTGCCGCATCAATGTGGGAGACATCCGTCGGACAACAAACGGATACAAAAACATAACTAATCTTCCTCACTTTTTCCCTGGAAAGTGGTGCATGCCTCACAAAATGGCAACAGAAAGTGAGATAAAATGGGAGTGAAAGAGATGAAGTCGCTGTTTCATACGGGAGGATGAAAAAGAGAGCAAGGAATGAAACAACACTTGCATCTCATTAAAACAACTTTGGTTGCAACGCACCTGAAGCGGAGAAGGAGGTCAGTCCGATTGTGGTTGGTCTATCGAGGAAAGAAATATCAGCCCATCGTTAAAAATTTGGGATTGCCTATCATGGGTTACATAGTAGTAAATAAAGATGTTTTTGGTGGGGAGTTTGCAACTTCAAATTCAACTTTCAAATTCTCCTTTCAAAATAACTTGGCACCTTTGTCGAAGTAGCAAGAAGGACAGCTAGGGGGGCCGTCACTTTCATGTTGAAACAGCTTACACGCAGCTCGAGAAATGTGGAGATCAGCTTGTGAACGGTGTTTTTGTGAACATAATTGGGTAATGACCGACCAAAATTTTTGGAGGTAATTAATTGGTAAGGCGGGAACAATGGCTTGATATATGGGGGACAACAATTTGAAATTCAAATTTGATCATGTGATGTCAGAATGATAGGGATGTCAGCATGATCTGAGCCATTGATATGTTGTGAACAATGTTTTCCTATGGGAGAAGAAATCGCAACGATTGGTTCCTTATGAACAGTGATTTTGGTGGATTAGTATTATATGTTATATAGATATAGATTATAGAGGTAAAAGGGGCGTTGATCACAAGGATTTTATGTAATTTCATACATTTTTCTTGAGTTTTTTTGTTATATGTTTTGGCGTACTTGTATGCATTTTTAATACTTAGGATTGAGAAATGTATAATTTGTTTTGGGTTGGGTAACATTGATTGTGCAAGTTTTAGCTTTGATTTTGGGTGTTTTACTGGCTAATTGATGCTATCTTTGTAACTGAGGAGACAAGTCAATCTAGCCATTATTTGTTATGAGTTAGAAGCTCTTGGAAAGAAGAAACAACCCTTGTGATTAACCCTTCTTTAATTTGATCTCCAAAGTATCACTTTGTAAAAATTATTGTTTTCTTTAACTTGAGTTTTGAGAGCGGGAACCATAATCAAGCGTTTTCATTATATCCTAAACCGAAATTTACTTCTAACCTAATTTACGCATAAAGTTTGGAATATATAGAGGCGAACTAAATCTAAAATAAACTATTGTCAACACCTTAATCACATTTGTACAGCTTTTTTCTTCGTCTCTTCTTTTTCTACTATTGCCACCAACAAATATTATGCTTATTTTTAAACTAATTATGAACAAAACACAGTTTTTTTTTTTTGATACAAATGAACAAAACACAGTTACATGTAAAAGAATAAAGGTTGTTGCAGGAAAAAAAAAAATTTAAAGTACATCACTTTATTCTTTCTTATCACTCTATCTTCTCTAAATATTTTTAATGCTCGTGGCACATGCCATGGACCAGCCAACTTCAAGTAATCAAGTGAATTATATAAGTTGGAATTTCTAAATTAAAAAAAATAAAAAAAAAACCAGCAAAAGCCGACTGCGTGATTCGTTACCATTCAATATTCCTGGAATACAAATAAAAAATATAACAACTCAGTCCACACCAACATTATAAAAAATAACAAATAAATCTGAAGGGAGTTGAGAAAGGAAGAGAGAGGAGAGTCATGAAATACAAAAAAAGAAAAAAAAGTTAATAAATATAATGATACAACATTTATGAGTACCAAATACTCAACAAATAGTGCACTTACTAAGATTTTTGTCTACATAACTTCTGTCTCCTTCAAGAAAATGATTGTTGAATGGGTTCTTTGAAAAGCTTGAACAATTAGCAAACTTGAAGCAACCAGCCAAATTTAGGATTTTTAAAGAGGGTAGTAAGAATAACTGATTGGGAATACGGGTAAGACTAGTACAATCTTTGAAATTTAAGAATCTGAGATATGCAACCTGAGCAATGAATGGATGAAGTTGTGATAATTTAACGCAGCCTTCAAGATCTAGCCTCGTAAGTCTTGGAAATCCTTTGAAATCTGGCATCTTTGTTAAATTTTTGGAGCCACTAAGATTCATGTTTCTCAGGCGAGGAAATTGCTGTGGAGATAAAGACAATTAGCTACATCCTCGTGTGCTTTGTCTAAGTAGGGTGATCCCTGAAAATTAAATTATGCAAGAAGCAAGGTTAAAGTTTTTCGCACACAAACACTTAGCACCTAGGAGTATATACATTATGCATGAACAAAAAATTTTGATTTTGTCTTATCAACGAGTCATTTACATATACTTGTGATGTAATCAATTAAAGGTACGTACCTTTTCTTCATCCCATACACTTATGATGCAGTTATGAGGCAAAATCAATTCACTTAGTTTATATGGTGTAAAACTTGACGGCACAGATGTGAAAGGATATTGAAGCCATGAAATATATTTGATTCTCTATAAAAGATGCTTTAGGACTCCAAAAAATTTCACTATGAGTAGTCTTAGATATTTCATGCGTGATAATCCTTCGACCCTCAAGGTGCTTCCTTGTCAATCTTCTGACTCCAAGACTATTGCTTTCACTTTACAAATAGCTTTAGAATAAACACGTTTATAAAAGGAAAAACAATGCAAAGTGGGATTACTTCAATTTTCGTACATTATATTTTGATGTTTCAACAAAACAAAAAATGTTATAAAAACTTATTGGGTCATTTCTCTTCCCATTGCTTGCAATAAACCATGCATTTGTATTCGTAGATCTATGACGGCTAAGAGTGATTTTTCAATCAAAAACTTGCATATTGTATCTGTTGGAAGGAAATGTATGAGTACTATCAAAAATTCCCTCTGCAAATTTAATATCCTTCCCTATAAAAAAAACATGCATGTCTAAGAATATTTCCTTGCAAATAAGACTCAGTTCATCAAAACCCTTTTTGAGGACCTTCACACTATCATAAAATTAGCGACATTTTTGAATTCAAATAAGGCATTGCTCCATTCAGAAGCTCTTCTATTATATAAGAATTGGCTCAGCACTACAATTGCTAAAGGAAAGCCACAAGCATATTGGATACACTATATATTTGCTCCTCATAGCCTCTCATTGGACCCAAATATAATCAAGAAGCTCTTCTATTTCTTTCACTCGAGATTTCATCCGTACCAGATCTACATCAACGTAAACTAATTCACATATTTTCTCTTGACATTTATTTTGATGTCATTAATATCTAGTGGCCCTAACCTGAACAAAGAAAAAATAAAAGCACCAATTTAATCACTTAGCCAACAGTTACTTGAACATCTCTATAATTTTCCTACTAACGAGACTAGAAAGTTATGATGAAGAAAAAAGCAAAGGTAAATTACTCACTCGGATGGTACATGCCAACCAGAGAGTTTGGCCACTTGTCTTTTTGCTAACATCCACCTGTGTACCTTGCATAAATTTGCTGTGAACTTGTGTTCATGTTCAACAAAAGCTATTTCAAAAGAATTACTCTGATTTTGCGCCTCTGGTGGATCCACATCAAAGAAAACTGGGAAAATGAAAATAACATAAAAAAAAGAGTTGCTTAATGGTTTAAAACAATTATTCTATGTGAACTGGGTTAGTTGATTCATCAATACTATATTCTTAAAAAACTTTGAAGTTTGAACAAGATCTTTCCACCTTTCAATTGATAGTAAGGATGATGCTCATTAAAAATGTTTGCAAGAAAGAAATTTCTTTATGCACCCTAAATGTGGAGTGTTTATGAATCATAAATTCCACCTCAGCAGAGTCACTGTGAACATTGGCGTCAGTGTAACCTTAGTCTCGCATGGCTTTAAACCTTCTACAACAGCAATAAAAACTGTCTCAATTGTCAAATTCAAGATGATATACATAATACCAAAAAATATTGTTTCTTTTTGCTAAATTTCAACACAAAGTTCTACTCTTAGTGCATAGTATGGAACAAATTGGCGCTTGGTATGTAATTTGAAGTGTATCACAAATGAAAAAGAAGTTGCACATGTTGAGAAATGATGTTCATTTAGTGCAGCTTCTCCTATATTGCCATGTACAAACAACAAAATCTCAAATAAGCAAGTAATATATTTGAGTCTACGAATGCAGGGGAAAGAAGACAAATAAATGTATGATTTGAAATTTGAAGAGGAGATACCTGATGAACAACCAGACCTAGTGTGAAAACTAAGGAGATCTTGAATGAGATTGTTGCTTCAAGTTACTATATCATCATCAATCAAAACACATGCGATGTGAGAAATCTTTGCCCAATCTTTACCTCTGCTTTTGGAGCTGCCTCTTGAGCAAGGGGCAGCCCATCGTAAAATAGAAAGAGAACTTGGTAGACCCTCCTTTGGAAAGTGTTGGAGCTTAGGACAAAACCAAAGTTCCAAGCAGTTCAGATTGGATAAGTTGCCAAGAACTTTGTGTTGCAGCCTTCTCAAATTAGAACAGTTAAAGTAGATAAGGGAAGTAAGAGTTGGTGGCAACAATCCACTTTCAGGAAGAGAGTCATCTTCCACATCTCCGAGCCACAAGAATCGTAGATAAGTATGATTATTCAAATCCCATCCCATTCGAGAGGCTGTGAGTTTTGGGCATCCAGAGACTTCAAGATTCTTAAGATTTGATGGCAAACCTCGCTTACGAAATGACTCCATATGTGGGCAGTTTATTATGAATAGACTTTCGAGGGAGGGAAAGATGCTGTGAATACGCTCTGGCAGTGAACTCAAATACTCCAATTCTCTAATTAGAAAATATTCTAGTTTGGGGGCTGAAAACCCTCCTTGAGGAAAAAAATACAAAATTAGGAATAATATTAGGGTTTTTAACCTAAGACAGAGGTGCCAAAATTGCTCATTCTTGGCTTTAGAGAGGCTTGGCACGAAGTGAAATCACTTGGGGGAGTTCTTGAAACATTTTGGGCTCTTGGAAGAAGAATCTTGAATAGGTTTGAGAGTTTTCTTGGGATTTGTCACTTTCCTCTTCATTTTTCTGTTGGAATTTGTCTGTAATTTGTTATGAACATGGATTTTTTGTTTAGTTTTAGTTCATTTCATATTATGTCTAGCTAGACTCCTCATTTAGGATTATTTTTACCTATTGTATGAATTGAAATTACTAGATTTTCTTGCTTTTGCTAGTTATTGAGAATATATGCTGATTTTTCTTTATGCTTAATGCTATTTTGTGTTTGATCACCATATGATTAGATTAGTTTAACTGAATAATGCTTAAGAGAGCTATTTTAGTTGTAGAACTTGAGAAAAATCATATTAAACTTGAAGTTTATGGATTAAATGGATGGTTTGTTGTTGGAATAGAGATATATATAACAACCTAACTTAGTCTAATGAAAGATTGATTTGGAAAGATGGTCTTCATTAATTATAAATAAGAGATTAAATATTTTTAATGAAAATTAAAAATCAATATTGATTTGTAACAACCTAGCATAGTTTAATAAAGAATTGTTTTGGAAAGATGGTTTTCATTAATTATAAACAAGAGATTGAATATTTTTAATAGAGATTAAAAATCAATATTGGCTTGAGAGGGCTTGGTTGATTATTTTAGAACTTTTGAATAGCATAAGTGGATAATTGCATAGTTCCTTATAATACAATGGGGAAAAAGTAATCTTAGTATCCGTTTGAGATAGTTTATTTTTGAGCAATAAGTGCTTATAAATCGTAATTTACGGTATACGAGGTAAGTATGTGAGAGGAGTTTTATCTCGATTTGCGTAATAAGTGCTTATTCTTAAAAAATAAGCTAATCCAAACATGCTATTAAGCCTTTAATTTCTTGAAATAGAATCAATTTTCTGATTGCCATTGTTTTAATTTATTGTTTTCATCAAGATTCCTTATTTAACTTAATTTCAAATGATTTCATTCAACATAGTTAAGAACATAGTTTCAATAATTGATTCATTTTTGTTATAATTCTTGTAGAATGACACTTTTTTTTAATCACTATATTATTATATACGTCCCATGCACTTGCGGTAAGCTAAACAATGCTCTTCAAAGAAGACCGCTTCAAACAATATGCAAGTTTAGAGCAGCCATCTAGATTTAGGATTTCCATCGACTTCACACAAAAAAAGGAATTAGTGATACCAACAAGGAGTTGTTCTAATAGTGTAAATAGAGAAGTGGAGGGAAAAGGATGGTAAGAGAAATGAAGAGGTCCCTTACCCCTTGTAACTCCACTTGTAAAAGAAATTTGTGCAAGCCCACTTGAAATTTCTTAATTACTGTTTGTTAATTTATCGTTATTTAACTTTCCTTAAAAAGAGCAAAAGAGGAAAATGATTTGTTGATGTAGAAAAGATAAAATTTGAATGAGGGTAAACTTAAAAAAAATAATCAATTTTTTTTTTTTTGAATGAAAAAAATAATCAATTTTAAATATATTTAATAAATTGACTATCATTTTTTAATATGTGAGAATTAGTTGAAATAAACTTGTATAATAAAAACTAGAATAGCAGTTTCAAGATGTTTGTAAACTCACAAGAAATGTCTTCTAGATGTTGGAACTCTACCTACCTCCAAATTTTATACTTCCACGATTCCTTCTAAGCTTCAAATTTATGAACAAATGTCTCAAAATATAAGTTTCATTTTAAATGTTGGGTTTTTTCAACTTTACCTCTTACTAACTGAATCTATTACATTTATTCTCTCTTACTTATCATTTTTACATAGAAGGGTATAGTTGAAAAATAATACATATTTATTATATTTACATGATTTTAATTGTTTTCTTGATGAGATGAACGGAATCCTCCTCCTGTCCTGCCGTGTAAAGTGTACACACAATACAAACTCAAACGAGGCCTTGCCCCCAAGTAAATAGTACTACATAGTATATAGTATTTACACACATATTTCCAGCAGTTAAACGCTCACAGGCCACAGCTTATGTAGAACAATTTGAGCACCATACTGGGGCTTAAGAGTAACCGCTTCGGTTGGAGCATGAGCATAAGTAGGGGAAAGCTCAAACCAGAAACGTCGTAGAATCATAGAAATAGCCATCTTTGCTTCCAGCAAGGCAAAGTTTTGCCCAATGCAAATTCTTGGACCCCATCCAAAGGGAAAGAATGAAACTTGTCCTTTTGTTGCCTTTAAAACTCCTTCTGAAAATCTCTCTGGCTTGAATTCGTTTGCATCATCACCCCACAATTCACAGTCATGATGAATCAAACCTACTGGTAAGCTAACACGCACTCCTTTTGGTACTGTCAGATGTCCAAGTTTCATATCCTTAGGAACTGATCTAGCAAGATCAAGTACTGGTGGGTAAAGCCTCAAGACCTCGTACAAAATCATGGTCACCTGTAGCAAAACTAATTACCATAAGATTTTGTAATAAAACTATACTCTTTCTGCTCCTCATTATAAGGAACTGGCTATCAACTTTCACATACCAATAAAAATAGTTAAAAGCATTAATTTTGTCTTAAAATTCAAATGATTTTCGATATTAACCTTACTAACTATATTAAACTCTAATATCATATTAACTATTACTTTTTGCCACTACCCTTGTTAAATATAGATATACATGGAAAAAAAAATATTTAATGTATAAGAAAGTAACAAGTGCCTTATAAAAAGAACAAAAAATACTTGTTAGTTGGGTCCTTATAGGAAAGATTAGAGGGAGTAGAATGAAAATATTGTTTATAGTGTGATAGAACATCATGTTATTATTGACTCTGAAAAAGGTAAATCCTTTATATTATAATTTTATTAGAAAAACTCATACCTTGTTACTCTATTTATTATATAGGGAAGCATATAGGTACTTACAATCTTGAGGTGGTTTAGTCCATCAAAGTCAGGTTTTTGGTTGCCGATTACTTGTAAGACTTCCTCCCTTGCACGTTTTTGCCATTCAGGGTAGTTAGAGAGCAACACCATGGTCCAAACAAGCAGAACAGACGTAGTCTCTTGACCTGCAAAGTAGAAAATCTTGCATTCCTCCATTACATCTTCAATAGTTATAACATCATCCTTGCTATTTCCATGTTGTTCAATTTCCTTGTGATTTGACTCCAAAAGTATGCCTAATAAATCATCCTTTGGAGCTTCCCCTGCCTCCATTGCTTTCTCTTTTTTGTTGATTATGGCCTTAATTGAAGCTCTAATCTCCCTGTCATTTCTTGTCATCCTATTCTTGTCACCGGTTGGTAGAAACCTACAGATTAAAAAGCACTCCAGGTTATAATTATGGTAACGATAAGAAGAAACAAATAATCTGAGTGATTGTTCTGAGAAAAGATATTGTTGGTTTAGAGTAAAAGTGCTTTTAAATCTCAATTGTACACGTGGTCAGATAATTTGGTGTTTCTTATATGATATACAGGTACACATGTTTCAATTATCTACTGTCCATTCTTACCAATATCCCGGAATATAAAGTTTGAAGAAAAGTTTGAAGAAAAGTTCAGCTTGCTCTTTTAGAAGCTCGAATATTCTTTTTCCTTCTTCATAGCTGCTTCCAAAAGCTGTCCGAGATATAATATCACAGGTTACATTCTGAAGGAAAGGCCATACATCGATGTCGCACGAGCCCTCTGAAGACAACATTTTCTCCCACTTGCAAACCATATCATTGATGCTTTCATAAAATATAGGCAACATGATCTGTGGCAGAGTAATGTGATGGGAAGATTAAACTTTCAACCTCAAACTAAGCAAATGAACTTCTACGGTAAAGAGATATAAGAGCTTATGAAAAAAAGAATAGAAAGTAAAGAAAAATCCCAAGTTGATATATTACAAAAGCTTGAGCCACTAAAGGGAAAGTGAAAAAGTAACCTTCAATTTTTCAACATTAAATGCAGGATTGATGATCCTTCTGTGCTTAGCCCACTGGTCACCATTATAATTGGCAAGACCAGTGGCTAGTAACTTGAGGACGGGTTCTACATCAGGTTTGGGGAAGTCATATATCTTGTTCATTACATCTTTGATTAGCAATGGATCAGTAATAAGTATCCTTGGTGATGTTCCGATCCACATGAAAGGATTCTTTCCTGCATAATAATAAAAAGAAATTGAAGCAAATACTACATTTCACCTGCAAAATCATTCCAATGCGTATCTGTTACAAAATTTAACAGTTGACCCTGACCACCTCTTTCAATAGATGAAGGAACATGTACTTACTTAAAAGAAGGATTCTCCAAAACCAAACACTGTCTGTTTGGAACAAAATTTATGGCCAAAATATGACCGAGATGAAAGCATACCGTATTGGTTGACAAGATGATTGAAAAAGGCAGAAGCACGAGGGATTATATCGTGGGAAAGATTCATGGGTTTGGATTTGGCTTGCATACGCATGCTGAACATTTTGGTTGAATCCCCTGTAACTAGAGTATATGGAGTTCCTTGAAGACCTTGCTGCCTGAGTAGCCTCTCCAGCTTCTTCGGCCTCAGCCACAGCCAGTTCACCACCTTCCACGCCACCCATATCAGAACTAGAATCGCCACCGGAACGCCGATTGCTTTTGTGGCCTTTGATGCTTCCATTGATACTGCAGAGTGAACAGAGAAAATGGAATGGAATATAGGACGTTGATGATGTTATAGGTGACTAGTAGCAGATTCACAAATTTGTTTTCCTTTCCCTTTCTGGGTCAACAAAAGATGTCCGTATTTCAAAAAGGACGGGGTAAATTTATAAATAAAGTTTTGTCCGAGGAGTATCTGGCATAAATATCTTTTAGAAAGGGTAAAAATACCAATGAATAATTAAACAGAGGCATCCACCACAAAAACCGTTAATCCGTACTAATGGCGTTAAATAATAAGAGAAGAAAACCCCTAACGGCGTTAGTACGGATTTAACGGTTTTTGTGGTGGATGCCCCTTTTTAATTGTTCATTGGTATTTTTGCCCCTTCTAAAAGATATTTGTACTATACACTCCTCAGACAAAACTTCATTGATAAATTTATACTTTAGCCTTTTCAAAAAAGTGTTTGAACATTTTGAAAGTAAGAGATGTGTTTTTTTTTTTATAAAGTTTTGTTTATTAAAGTAAGAGATTTGTATGAAAAGTTGGGTAAGGGGTTGTAATCAAATTATGTCTCTTCAGTTTCTAGAGATGCGTATGAAAGGTTATACTTAGAGGTATGGCAGTCATCCCTTGATGAAAAGTTATGTTATGCTTATGAAAAAGTTCTACGTAATATAAAGTTATAGCTCTTTATATGTCTGTTTATAAATCAGCACATGAGATTCATGAATCAAACAAATTATGACTTTTAATTGAAGATGTGTTACTTAAGAGACACCGCTTCATAGCCTATAAATACTCAGTACCATCAGTCATTTTGACACATCAGAAAACACACAATAATAAGAGATCAAATTCATTGCCTTTGTCCTTGAGTACACACAAAGATAAAGTTAAATTATCACTTTGTAAAAGTCATTGTTGTCCTAACTTGAGTGTTGGAAGTGTAATTTATACTGAAGGGCTTTTATTGTATCCTATAAAAAATTCATCTGTCGATCCAAGTTACACTCTATTATATAGGAATAGGTGTGGGTGAATTATGCCTAAACAAAATACTGCCTACGGCTTAAAGATATTAGGCAATACTTTCTTTTTCATCTTTTATTTTTATACTCTTCAGAGATTTAACCTCTCCAACATCCGGTGGACAATAATGATGGATATAATGGGGCTTGAAAAAAGATCATTTGCTCAATCAATGAATTTTAATCATAATTTAATTGAAGAAATAAAAATAAAATTAAAAAAAATACCATTTTGCCATTTCATTCGTGGGTGATGTTGCCATCAGGCATAATCAATTGAATGAGTGTATCGGACAAAAATCTCGATGATGAACAAGTGAACGGATATATTGATGCCGCGAAAGTTATTGCAAAGGGTTCTAGAAACTTTGCATTGAGAAATATGAGCAATCAAGTTGATCAGATATGATAAAGCTTAAATCCTCAATTTAACCTTTTTTTAAACTTCATCTATGTTAGATTTTATTTTAAATATTTTTCAAAATACAAATTTTAAATTGAGGATTGATTGATAATCAATATTTAATTGCAAAATCAATATTTAAATTTGTTGAGTTATCATTTTTTTTTTTTTTGTAAATGAAACTAATGAAAGTGTTAACATTAAGGGATTAAAAATATATTATAAATTTGGAGAACTAAATTAAAATTTGATATAAATTTAGAAGTACCAACATATATTTTAACTTTGTTAAATATCATATATTAGTTATCAATCAACCGTTGGTTGATATAGTAAGTAGTCTCACTTCATAAAGAGACGAGAACATTTTATACTCTAAACTTTGAACAGAAAAACTCTTGATCAAATCAAAAAATAAATATTATATATTGAGCAAATGATGGACACCACCCAAAATTAAAATGCATTATATAATTTGGAATTTTTAATTAATTAGAACATACAGTCAAAGCTGAATATAATTGATAAGCGATAGCTATAGGCCAAATAATTAAGTCCTTTTTTTAATATATTATATTGTATGAGTGCTTCTTTTAACTTTCTTTCATCAACCGCCTCTTGTTTTTATTTGTCCGTTTGTTTTTCCTTAATGCACTCTTATTACCTACTTTTCCTAAATCGATTGTCTAAAGTTGATTGAGAATTTGAGATTATTCTAATATTTTCTTAAATTTATTTTTCTCTGAAATCACTCAGTTCACACAATCGCACAAAGCACCATTTTTGGTTTTGATGTCTGTATGGTAGTGAAAAAAAAACAGAAAAATTGTTTAGTAAATGCTATTTTAAAATTAAATATTTAGTAATATATTAAAAAACTCTTGAAAAATTGAACCCAACATATTCTGCTTTACACTTGATAGTAAAATAAATTTAAAAATAGTGTATCGCGGGTCATGGTTTTGGTAAAATATTTGATTTTTGAATTGCTTTGAGATAGTGGGGGCCTGAAAACAGTTTATAACTTCTTTTTTCCCTATTAATGATAAATTTCAGTTTTATTATTTTTAAATGTATAATTTAGAAAAATTATAAGAAATGGTTGAATATAATTTTAATAAAAACATCTTCAAAAAAAAAAAAAAAGGAAAATGCAGAACCAATTTAATGTGGACACTGAGCTGGAATAATTAACAAGCAACATAAGTGTTCTAAGATACCAAAAGAATTCAGGTAAAAAGAGATATCAAAAGAATTTATCATTAAATTATTATTCAGGTGAAAAAAGAAATCAAATGAAGAAGAAAGGGTTGTTATTTGTAAAGGTAGAAATTTCTTGGAGTTTGCCTTGAAACTGTAGGATATGAAGAAGGGTTTCTAAATTCCAGTTCCTCTGCAAGTATGCACGTCACCGAATACGAACTAACTAGCGTGATGTGACCGAGAACTCCAAATGTCAAGTGTCCTACATAAGTTGGTGTTTATAAATGAAAAAAATCCCAAGTTATTCCAAAAAAAAGGGGGTCACGTAAGGCTTCTATCAAATGAGATATAGAGGGATAAATTTATATAGTTTTACTCTTGTAAGCAGAGAGAGTTGGTTTCAAGAGTTGATCTTCTGACCTTTTAAGTTATATGTGAATAATCTTAATGTTACTCAGAAACTCATCCTCTAATTTAGTCTCATAATTTGTCCAGAACTAAATATAGTTCCATATTTTTTTGAAGAATGGATAAATGGATCCTTATAATACAAGGGTCGAATTATTTAATTATGTGAAAAAATTAGTTGCCTTAATCACTCTATTTTGTTTAATGTTATCACTCTATCCTCGCTGAATATTGTATGAGTAATGAGTGGCAACTGACAAGGCGTGATAGAGACCACCTAAAGACAAACGCATTATATAATTAATTTAGAATATTTAAACAAGAAAGATACCACCCAAGCTGAACATGATTTGTATTAAGGAACAAGCTAAGCCAACGGTTCCAATGGACGGCATCATGATTGAAGCATTAAATAAGTCAAGCATATATGTAAATGCATGATTATTCGTAGGCTATCACATATGTTAGAACTAAAGTCTTGAGTCTAAGTTTGATCGCTTACTATTAATATTAGATTGCCGGTTTCTCCATCCTTAATTTAAGATATACTTATTTAATTCAATTATATTAAAAAAATTAGTTAAGTTAGTTAATATTATATTATTGTGTGAAACATCTTAATTACCTCCCTCTCTCCATCTCTTTCTTACTTAACTATTGATGAGGGAGTATCTATTAATGAAAGAGCATCAAAAAGGTAAATAAAGAAAAATTGATAAATATGAAAAATAAGTCTTACAGTTAGAACTAAAATCACTTTTTTAATTTGGTCCTACGTTAAGGAGTGAGAGGAGTATTTCATGTTGTGAATTTTTCCAGAACCCTTTATACTCTTTCAAGCCAGTTAATACATATATGGATCGTGAAAGAGATATGAACAAGTCTTTCTAATTTCTACGCACCCCAACATATCACTTACCACTCACTTATGGTTGTCAATTCCTTCTTCACCCAATTTCATTCTTGTCCGTACCTTACATTACTGCTTGTGCTCAAGTTTAATGACATAGTTTTCAATTTCTACTTTTTCCCCTTATTTTAATTTTTGAGATCGTCTTAACTTACCAATTGATCAACAGTTATACCAATAAAGGTGACGCTTCCATGATGATATATTTATCATGTTATATACAATCAGTGTAAAAGAAATGAAGCTACAATAATGCATGTTTTAGAATTTAGATAGCCAAAAGTAATCACTTTCGGGTACATCCCTTGGGTCAATCGGAGCAAAACAGAGCAATGCAGAGTGTTATGGCTTGGACAGACCGACAGAACAATGATGTGTACATTTTTCGGTCAACTGGAACAAGGATATATAATGCATCAAGAGTTAACATAATTATTAGGCCTATAAGAAATCAAAGGATGCGATTAACTAGATAAAACTGAAGATTCAATCCTCGTTGATTTTATATTATATGACAATTTGTTATATTATGTAATATAAACCAAGCTTTTGTTGGGGAAAAATATAAACGGAGCTCTGTTTAATACGAAATCCAACCCTTAATGCATAGTATGGAATGAATTGACATGCAAATTTATTGGTATTGATGACCCTTGATTTTTACTATTTCCCATGTTAATAAATTTGGTGTCTCCGGTTGCAATTATGTTATTTAATTTCTGTTGTATATTTACTAATTATTCCTAAGAGATTCTTATAAGTAATGATGAGAATTTATTTTTCCTACATAGAAGTCATTGGTTGTGTTTTTTCTCATCAATATAGATCAAGAGATGATGAAAGAATAAATTCATGATTCTATTAATAAATGATATTGAATTACTGAATCCTAAGTATATGCTTAAATATATTTTTGTTTACATAGCTCCTGTCTCTTGTGGGAAAATGGTTGCTCAATGATTAATAAATTAAATTGCAATACTGAATATTAAGTATACTTATTTCTTCTTTGATATGCATAGTTGTTACATAAAAACATACTAGTACTAGTAAAATATCGGTTCTTATTGTAGTATCCTTAAATTTTTTGATTCTAATATCAAATTATTTCAATATTCTGGTCCTCAAATATCATTGTCCTTGAATAATACATGTATTAAAATTATAGGAAGCAACATTTCTCATAAAATAAATGTATTAAAATTGTTTAGTAAATGGGAAGTCGTGAGTTCAATACTACTTGTAAATTCAAGTCATTTTGATCTAACCTCTAATTCAAAAAAAATGCTAATGCTCATTAAAAAGTAATTAAAAAAATAAAATAGAAATAAGATGTAGAACTTTTTGGTCCACAACACTATTTCTCATCCTAATATATATATATATATATATATATTTTGCAATTCCCTAACATAGAGCTACCAGTTGAGGGTTATTAGTGTCATATATTTGTGTAAAGCCATCATTACGGTGGATGCTTGTCTTGACATTGAATAACAAGTAAGCTTATATATAAATAGCATGTCTGGTAACATATATCCCTGTCAAAGCATAGTTTTGGTAGAAGCAAATATGGAGGGAGTTGAGAAAGGAGGAGGAGAAGCATGAAAAACAAAAAGAATTAATAAATGATATATTAGCTTCTATCAGTATCAGAACCTCAAATAAACTTTTAACTATATATAGCTTTTAACCTCATCAGAGAAGATTATATTGCTGAATGCTTTCATTTCATATTTGGCTTTTTGCCATGCTCCTCATCAAAAGAGGGAAAGTTCAGACAGGTGGCAAGCTCCTCATCAGAAGGGGGAAAGTCCAGAGAGGTGGCAAGCTCCTCATCAGAAGGGAGAAAGTCCAGACAGGTGGCAAACTCCTCATCAGAAGGGAGAAAGTCCAAATAGGTGTCAAGCTCCTCATCAGAAGGGGGAAAGTTCAGACAGGTGGCAAGCTCCTCATCAGAAGGGAGAAAGTCCAGATAGGTGTCAAGCTCCTCATCAGAAGGGGGAAAGTTCAGACATGTGGCAAGCTCCTCATCAGAAGGGGGGAAAGTTCAGACAGGTGGCAAGCTTGGAGCAACAAGCCAAATTTAAGATTTCTAAATAGGGCTCTGAAAATAATGTATTGGGAATACTAACAAGATTAGTACAATTCCGCAAGTTTAAATATTCGATCGTTGAACAATAAATTGAAGAGTTGCATAATTCGTGACCTTGAGTTTTTTTTTTAATTTATTCTTATGAAAAGTATTACGTGGAAAAAAGGTGAGGTGAATACCACATAGGCATACCACCTTTGCAGAATTTAGTCAACAAATGTTGATTGTCTAGGTATGTTAACGAAGGGGTGAAATTGCCCCATTTTTAAAACTTCTGGAACAAAATTGCCCTCTTAGAAAAACTTCCGAGGCAAAATTGTCCTTTTAGAAAACTTCCAGACATCCATTGCCTCTAAGTGGAAACTTCCAAGACATTTTTGCCCCTTAAAAATATGACGTGGAAAAAGAGTGAGGTGTATGCCACATAGGCATGCCATCTGTGTACACTTTGATCAACAAACATTGACCATTAGGGTGAGTTAACGGAAGGGCAAAATTGCCCGATTTTTAAACTCTTAGGGAAAAAATACCCCTCGAGGACTTCCAAACACCCATAGCCCCTGGACAAAAACTTCCAAGGCATTTTTGCCCCTTAACCCAAATGAATAGGTAAAAGGAAAGAAAGGAAAAAACAAATGTTGGAATTTGGGATTTTAGAGTTTTTATGGTATTATAAAATTACCCCTCATATATATTTTTTAAAAAGAACAAACTCCCGCTCACGTGTCCGAAAAATTTTTGTAATGCAATTAACCACATTTCAATATATATATATACATACTATACTTGTAATATGTTTAACAACATTTATAATTATAAAAATAAAAATAATTAATTAGAGTTTTATTACATTTTTCAAAACTTTTATTATTATAATTTGAATTTTAAAATAATAAATAAATCAATTTTAAAAATAATTTATAAAATGTAATAAATATAAACAAATAATTTTTCCCTTTTTATTAATAACAAATAATTTTTCTGCATTATAGTAACATCGCTTAGATTGTCATATTCATACACCACGACAAGAATTAAATTTAATTTTTAGTTTTAATTATAAGATAAAGTTGATTTTTTTAAAAAAATTAATTAAATTACTTTAGAGTATTTATATTTTAATTTTTTTATTTAAACTAATTAATTTGACTAATAAATTAATATATAATCTAAGGATACATAATATATAATATGATTAAATAACTTATTAGGCTTCCTTAATTTCTCCAAAAGAAATCAAATTTATCTTATAATTAGGACCGGAGGTAGTAAGACATATTTATTTAATTTGATTAGATTAAAGAAGTTAGTTGTGTTAGTTAATATAGCATGTATTTTTTAAAACACACTAGTCATCTTCCTTAATTCATTATCCTCATTGATTATTGTTGAGGGATATCAATAGGGATAAATTAGAAAAAAATTGATAAATACGAAAATTATGTCTTATATTTAAGGGAAAATGAATGCCTCCATTGGTTTTTCTCTCCATTTCCTCTTCATTAAATATATCCACCATTAGATCAAGTTTCAATTAGTGAGATTTAATACTATTTAATGTTATATTTAGTAATATTTTTATATAGAATTACATCTCAATCATTAAAATTTATCTAATGATAGATACATTCAATAAAGAGAAAACAAAGAGAAAAATTAATAGAGACATTCATCTCCCATATTTAAGATCAAGATTAATTTTTTAAATATATCTTAATTTAAGGTTGGGAGTAATCCTAAGCAGTTTCACTTCGTGCTCGTTTGGAATAGCTTATTTTTTGACAATAAATACTTATAAATCGTGATTCACAGTATACGAAGTAAGTATGTGAGTAGAGTTTTATCTCAACTTGCATAATAAAAACTTATTTTTTAAGAAATCGTGATCTCAAACATAACTTTCTATGATGCTCTACAAAGGAAACCGCTTCAAACAATATGTAAGTTTAGAGCAGTCAGCTAGATTTAGGACTTCCAAATTCCAATGACTTCATACAAAACAAGGAATTAGGGATAGCAGAAAGACTGATGCCACGGATCTAAAGAGCATATTCTAGAAAAGACTAACCTAAGAAGAAAACAAAAAGCATTTTTAATAATAGGTGAAGGAATCGATGTACATTGAATACCCCCGAAGATGCCGCGAATCTAAAGAGCATATTCCAACAAGACTTTTTTTTTTTTTTTTTGATAGACATACAATAAATGAAAAACAACTACAAAAAAGGAAACAAAACACCAACTACAATTAACCCATATCTAAAAGTATCTTCGCCCGAATACACACCGGTGGTTCACGAAACCAGACAAGCCCTGCAGCTATTCCCAGTGATTCCTTAGCTAAACTATCCGCCACATGATTAGATCTGCGGCCACACCATTCCATTGATACATCCCAGCTTCTATCCAACATTTCCTGAATCTGTCCGAGTAACTGAGCTTCCATGTGATCTTCCTCCCAGCCACCCATTAATAGTTCCAAAGCCTCCAAACAATCTGACTCGATCACTATTCGTCGCTTCCCCAAATCCCAAGCCATCTTAAGCCCTATCATTACTGCCCACACCTCAGCATGAAGGCTAGATCCTCGTCCTAAACCATACATGAATCCGGTCAGCAATTTTCCTTCATGATCCCTCACGATCCCTCCACATCCCGCACGATCCCCTCCCGAATTACACGCGCCATCCACATTTACTTTAACCCAACCTACATATGGAGGTTTCCATAATGTACTCTCTCCTGTCTCAACAAGGGACTTACATAGCTTCATATCAGCCCATCTTGTTTGAGCTCTAACTTGAGATATCAACTGGTTGGCTGCCACTGTCTGACCTTGAAATACTCCCGAGTTTCTATTTAGCCAGAGCTGCCTACAGAAGATTGCAAACCATACCGGCCAACTCACCCCTTCATAATCTTTCCTCTGTACTAAATTCCATCGAATCCATGCTCTTATATCCGTAAACTCATAAAACTTGGTACTCTGTGCCGGAGAATCTGACGTCTTCGCCCAATAACCCCTTGCTAGCCTGCAATCCCGAAGAACATGTAACACACTTTCAGGCACCGCCACACACTTAAAGCAATCCTGCTGTACTTGCATTCCACACCCTGCCCTCCATGAATTCGTCATCAATGTTCCCCGAGCTGCCATCCACAGAAATGTTTTACACCTTTGTGGAGTACGCAGTTTCCATATTCTTCTCCATAACCCACGGTGAGGTGAATGTTGCTCCCCTGCCACTAGTCCATATGCTGATTTAATAGTAAACTCCCCACTATTCGAGCCACGCCATATGGGTATATCTTCCTCAGATCCTCGAGCAGACGGTAAGACCTTCCGTAAGGCATGTATCACCGAGAACGGTAAGAAAGAATCAAACTTCGCCCAATCCCACCCACCTGACGACGTGACATATGTACACACCGGATCTACAAGCATGCCATCCGGAATATCTCTAACACAATACCTCAGAAGACTATCATAATGCGGGAGCCATGGGTCTGTCCAAAAACGTACTCGATCACCCTTTCTAATCCGCCAACCCACACCTTCTTGCACCCTTTCCCAGACGTGCCGTATCCCTTTCCATGCTTGGGAACCACTCCGCACTTTCTTTATGACTGGCAAGATATCATCCCCACATTTATATTTTTCGCGCATAAACTTCACCCATAAGGTATCTCGCCGCTTCACAAGGCCCCACCCTAACTTCATCATAAAAGCTTCGTTCTGTTTACGTGCATGACGTAGTCCCAGACCTCCTGCATCCTTCGGCTTACATACTTCATCCCATGTGACCATTGATGGCTTTCTACTCGTACCAGAACTTCCCCACAGAAAACCCCTACACTTCTTGTCAATTTCATCACAGATGGCTGATGGTAACCATGCTGATTGCATGGCGTAGCTCGGAATTGTTGAAACAACTGAAGATACAAGAGTATGACGTGCAGCCATTGACAAGGTATTCGCCTTCCATCCTTTCAAACGATCTTCCATCTTATTGACTATATACTGGTAAGTATGCTTAGACACCCTATCATGATGAACAGGGATACCCAGATATTTACCAAGATCTGCTGTTGGTGTAAACTCTAGAAAAGCACTGATCTCCGACCTTCTGGTATGACAGACGTTCCTTGAGAAGAAAATCCTGGACTTGGCTCCATTCACTTTTTCTCCTGATGCAGCACAAAAATCATCTAAGCAGGCTTTAATAATTGCTGCTTGATCAAGAGAAGCCTCAGCAAACAATAATAAATCATCAGCAAAGAATAAATGTGAGATTGCCACCCCATGCTTCTTTAACCTGAACGGAATCCAATTCTTTGCATTCACCTCCGCTTGAATAAGATGGGCCAATTTTTCCATAACTAGTACAAACAAGTATGGAGAAATAAGGTCACCTTGCCTAACACCCCGGGACGGATTGAACGATGAACCCGGCTTTCCATTCCACATAACCTGCATTTCGGGGGTAGTAAGGCAGGCAGAAATTAGATCAATAATTTGAGACGGGAATTGTAATTCATGTAATCATGCCACCACAAACTCCCAACTGACACGATCATATGCTTTCTCAAGATCAATTTTTAAAGCCATAAATCCCTGTTTCTTCTTTATCGTCTTCATCGAGTGCACAATTTCCTGAGCGAGGATAATATTATCAGAGCTCTGTCTCCCAGGCACAAAGCTACACTGATTTGGTGAAATAATCTGTGGCATAACCCGCTTCATCCTGGTGGCTATGATTTTTGTAACCACCTTATAAATAACATTACATAAGCTAATAGGTCGAAAATCCCGAATGCTCTGTGGGATCTCAATCTTGGGGATCAAAACGATGTAAGTCCCATTAACCCTCCTAACTTCATTAGGTCTACAAAAGATATCCTGCACCATCTTCACCACCATCCCCTTTACGATATTCCATTGGTTCTGAAAAAACAACGGATTCAAGCCATCTGGACCAGGGGCTTTAAGGGGGCCCATGCTAAATATTGCTTGTTGCACTTCTTGTTCCGTAACCATTGCCCCCATCATTTGTAACAAGCTCTCAGAGATCAACGGATATGTGCCCCCAAAAATAACTTCTCCATTCTGATTGTGTTCCTCCGTATAGAGATTTTGAAAAAACTTTGTTCCTTCCCGTTTTAGGTCTTCCTCACTGTAGATCCATACCCCGTCATCATTCTTAAGCGCTTCCACTTGCTTCCTCCTTTGACGACTATTCGTAACTGTATGGAAATACTTAGTATTTTTATCCCCATGTGTATACCAGTTACATCGGGAACGCTGCAACCACATTAATTCCTCCTGAACCAAACACTGTTCTAGCTCTTCCCACACCAACTTCCGTTCATTATCCCCTTCTAGTCTTTCATTTAATTTTTCCAATGTATGAAGCAATCGAGCTTTCCTGTGATTAATATTCCCAAAACTCTTCTGATTCCATTCTATTACCTCTGCCTTGAACCCTGCAATATTTTCCTCCCAAGATCTGGTTAACCTCCACGTATTCTCCACCACAGAAGGAAAAGAATCATCTGTAACCCATGGCGCGAAAAACCGAAATGGCTTCCGTTGCCTACCTCTAGGTTCTCTCACCCATCTCAATAGAAGCGGGCAATGATCAGACTTATATTGAGGAAGGTGCAACAAAGATACATTAGGAAACATATCAAACCATTGCTTCGTTGCTATAACCCTATCAATTCTGCTAGCCGATCCTTTCCTCCTCCATGTAAACTTAGGTCCTTGAAAACCCATTTCTTCCATCCCACTTTCTCTCACCCATTGAGCAAATAAATTATCATGGCGACTTGGTACTCGTGATACCGACCTTCTATCCTCATCCCGTAAAGTTGCATTGAAATCACCACCCACACACCATTTCGTCACGCCACTCTCCCGGATTAAATTAAGCTGCCGCCATAATTCTCGGCGTTTTACATAGTTCGGATGTCCATACACCACCGATAAATCCTAGCTCGATTCCTTCCCTTCATTAAAGACCCCATGCAGAACTTGTGAATCTTTAAAAGTAACCTTAAAATCAACATTATTATTCCAAAGACACCATATTCCACCACTGAACCTGTTTGTCTCGACTACCTCCACATTCTCCATTCCTAAGCGTCTGCCAAGTACTCGTGCCTTTTCTCCCTTCTGTCTTGGTTCAAGAAGGGCTAAAAAATCAAATTTATAATTCCTCTTTAACTCAGAGATCAATCCTGCAAACAATTTGCTCCCAGTACCACGAGAATTCCAAATTAATATGTTATAATCCATAAAAAAAATGATAGAGGATTAACGGCCCACTACTGTTCCTTAGCACCAGGTTTCACCACATCACTCATCTCTGTATCACCCAACTCATGCAAAGTAGAAGTATGACTTACACAAAACTTAGCGTCACTGCCTTCTCCAGGATCCCATTGATTAGAAGCCCCCATATTGTCATCATTCTTCCCTTTTTGTATATTCATATTCCCATACTCCTTTTCACGATTTTTCATTGCAATATCAAAAACTGGCAGCACCTTCCTATTATCTATTTTCGGTTCAGTGGAAGGAGCCCGAGAATTGCCTTGCACTTCGGTCTTGACCCCACCACTCAATTCCAAATTATTTTTCTTCACCAACCCCAACCTTGCTTTAGCCTCCATGATAAGACCCATATTAGCTGGCCCCTCCACTTTGTTCACTTTCGGCAATGGCGCAATTGGTGCTGAATCAACAATTATCTGCTTGGTCCTACTATATCTTTGACTCTTCCCCTCTTTGCTAAGATCCGATGCTTCCTGCGGTTTCTCCACAATTCTAGCCTTTCTTTCCTCCTTCTTTGCACCTTGATTTGTCACCTCCTTTAACGGTTCTCTCTCCCCCAAAGTCCTTGCTGTCCGTAATTCACTCCCCAAGTCTTCCTTAATCAGCGCCTCAAAGCGGGGACTTCTCATTTCCGGAACAGCAACACGTGATCGTTCACCAGAAGCAGGCCGTGGACGTTCCCCTGAAACAGGCCGTGATCGTTCACCTGAAACAGGCCGTGATCGTTCGTCCCTCTGTCCAGCAGGCCGTGATCGTTCATCCCGCTGTCCAGCTAACCCAGCAGTATTGTTTTGTCGGTAAGGTCTTCTTGGTCGCTGGACTAAAGTCCAACTATCAAATCCCACCCCTTCCATGTCCTTAGTTCCGCTACTTTCTCCATTCCCAGTTACACTCCTACCTCCCACCCCGACATTCGACTGATGCCTTTCTTCATTTTTACCATTATTCTCACTCGACTTACTACCCACAACAGGCTCATTAGGATATTGATCGGCCTCTTTATGCAGACACTGTTGAACGTCATGCCCATATCGACCACATTGAAAACAAATACAATGTATACCTTCATACTGAACACGGGTGGCTCTGCCGTTTATCAAAATGAAAGGCCTCAAAGGTGCAGCAAGATTCAATTCCACGCAAATCCGAGCAAATCTTCCCTTCTTCCTTTTCAGTGTGGCCACATCAACCTTGATCACTTTTCCAATTTGTGAACCTAAAACAAACAGCGCTCCTTTATCATAATAATCTAGCGGAAGTTTAGCAAACCGAATCCACGCAGCAATCTTGGTCACCTCCGCTTCATCTGGATCAAAGTCTTGTTTCCATGGTTGCACCGCAACATAGTGATCAAATAATAGCCATGGACCACCTGTGAGTGCGAGGTCATAATCTCTTCTATCCTTAAATTGCACCACGAAGAAACCAGCACCCACATCTATTGGTTCCACTTCCCCGTTCTTTGCCCAGAACTATTGAATTTTTTTTGCAAAATAAACAGGATCAACCATGCGCCCCAGAAGCTTTACTATCAGTGCATTCTGCCACTGCTTAGCCAACCTATCCCTTTCTTCAAGCGAAAAAATCACATTCGGACCCAATGCAGTCATCTCTACCTTAATCCGGTCCTTCCACCCATCTCCATTCCACCAGTCATCTTCCTCTTCTGTATCACACCGCTCCTGTAATACTGCTTCTTTAAAAGACCTCCATTTGGTCTCTGCATGATTTTCTGTTACCTCCCCAGCTCTATCAGTGTTGATCTCGCCAATAGCATGTTCTTCCTTCTCCGCGTCATGCATCCATTCTTCATCCCTGGACACCAGTTGAAATCCTCCTGTGAATCCACCATCACCCGGGTTAATCTTTTTCCTGCTACGATTCAGAGCATCACGCTCCTCTGTCGTCGGCGCCGGAGGACCTCTTTCTCGACTCCTTTCTCTCTCTCGCTCACTCATATTCTTTTAATTCATATTCCAACAAGACTAAGGACTCGTTTGGTACGCTAAACGAAGATGGTAACATTAAAAGATTGAAAATATGCTTATAAATCTAGGGAATTAAATTAAATATTTGATATAAATTTAAAAGATCAAACATATACTTTAACCTTGTTAAATATTATATATTAGACACCATCAAACTGTTGGTTGATATAATAAATGATATCATCCTATAAGAATAAAAACACAAATTCAAATATTAGAAAATGTATTTATTAAGAGAGACAATCAACTTCTAAGCCAAAACCTTAAAAGCATAACCTCTTAATCAAATTAAAAAATAAATATTATATATTGGGCAAATGACAATACCTAGGTCATAGAGACCACCCAACATCAAGATGCATTTTATAATTTGGAACTTTTAATTAATTAGAACATACTGTCATAGCTGAATATAATAGTATTAACAACTTTTTTTTTTCCAACAATGTGTATTAACAACTCAATAATATTCCCAATGGACGGCAACAAGATTGAAATAGAAAATTAATCAGACATAATTTTTTTACCATCACAAACATATTGGGAGGTTATGAAATAAATCAAATGCTGCAATAACAACAACAATAATTCAACTTTATTGACGCAAAGCACACAGGAGGGTGAGGAGTCTAATTATTCTAACATATAACGACATTGTAATTGTAGTATCTCATCAGTGGAGCCATAAGTCAATATAGCTACAGGCCAAATAATTAAGTCCTTTTTGAATATATTATATTGGATGATTGCTTCTTTAAACTTCCTTTCATCAACTGCCTCTTTTTTTAATTTGTCCGTTTGTTTTTCCGTAATGCACTCTTATTACCTACTTTTCTTAAATTGATTGTCTAAAGTTGATCGAGATTATTTTCATATTTTCTTAAATTTCTTTTTCTCTGACATCACTCAGTTCACATAATCGCACAAAGCACCATTTTTGGTTTTGATGTTGTATGGTAGTGAAAAAAAAAAAACAGAAAAATTGTTTAGTAAATGGTATTTTTAAATATTTAATAATATATTAAAAAAATCTTGAAAAATTGAACCCAACATATTCTGCTTTCCACTTGATAGTAAAATAAATTTAAAAATCACAAGTTATTCCAAAAAAAGGGGCTCAATGCATAAGACTTCTATCAAGTGACATGTGAAGAGATAAATGTATATATTCTTATCCCTATACGTGGAGAGGCTGATTTTAAAAGTTAATCTTGTAACCCTTAAGTCACATGATAACAACCTTAACATTACTTTGAAACTCATATTCTAATTTAATCTCATAATTTGTCCAGAACTAAACATGGTTCCAAATTTTTTTGAAGAATGGGTATCTGGATCCTTATCATACAGGGGTCTAATTATTTATGTGAAAAAATAAGCCCTCTAAATCACTCTATTTTGTTTAATTTTTTCACTCTATCCTCGCTAAATATTGTATGTGTAGCAAATGACAAGGCGTGATAGAGACCACCTTATGGCAAAAAAAAAAAAAAAGATAGAGACCACCTTAAGATAAACGCATTATATATTTAATTTGGAATATTTAAATAAGAAAGATACCACCCGAGCTGAACATGATTTGTATTAAGTAACAGGCTAAGCCAATATTTCCAATGGACGGCATCATGATTGAAACATAAAATTAGTGAAGCATTATAAATTGGGATCTTATGAAATAAATCAAATGCACAAATAACAATACTAATAACAACGACAACAATTCAACTTTATTGAGGCTAAGCATATAGGGAAGATCCAACGTAATCCTCCCATCATCGAAATAAGATTGCATATCTACAGTGAACCCATAAGTCAATTGGCCAAACATGTTTACTGTCCCTTTTCTTTTTTTTTTTTAAGCATCTTATATTGTATGAGTGCTTTTTTGAACTTTCTTTTATCCGCCTTATTTTTTTTTTATTTGTCTGATATATGTAAATGCATTATTATTCCTAGGCTATCACATATGTTAGAACTAACTTCTTGCGGCTTAGTTTGATCACTTACTATCAATATTAGATTGACGGTAATCTTTTTTATTTTTAATATAAAATCTATTTATTTAATTTGATTAAACTAAGAAATTAGTTAATACGATATTATTTTTTAAAAAACCCTAATCACTTCCCTCTCTCTATCTCTCTCTTACTTGGATATTGATGACAGAGCATCAATAAGTTAAATAAGAAAGGACTGACAAATATGAGAAATAAGTTTTACAGTTAAAATTAAGATTACTTTTTCCAATAGATCCTACATTAAGGATTGGAAGGGTTATTTCATGTGGTGAATTTTTCTGGAACCCTTTATACTCTTTCAAGTGAGTTACTATATATATGGATCATGGCATGTTATGTTATCCTTTTAATTACTTGCTTGCCGACAAGTTTTGACTCTGTTGTGATTTGTTAATGTGGAAATTTCTTGGAGCTTACTCCTGAAAGAGATATGAACAAGTCTTTCTAATTTCTACGAACCCCAACATATCACTTTCCACTCGCTTATGGCTGTCAAGTCCTTCTTCACCCAATTTCATTCTTGTCCTTACCTTACATTACTGCTTGTGCTCAAATTTAATGACATGGTTTTCAATTTCTACTTTATTCCCTAATTTTATTTTTTGAGATAATCTTAAGTTGACGCTTCCATGATGATATATTTACCGTGTTATAAAAAATCAGCGTAAAATAGATGAAGCTACAATAATGCATGTTTTAGAATTTAGATACCCAAAAATAATCACTTTCGGGTACACCCCTTTGGGGAATCGGAGCAAAAGTGCAAAACAGAGCAATGCAAAGTGTCATGGCTTGGACAGAACAGAACAACGATATATATATTTTTTGGTCAAATGGAACAGGGATATATAATGCATCAAGAGTTAACATACTCCCTTCGGTCCTAATTATAAGACAAAGTTAATTTTTTTGAAGAAATTAAGGAAGCCAATTAAATTATTTTAAAGTGTTTATATTTTTAGTATTCTTAGATTATATATTAGTTTATTAGTTAAATTAATTAGTTTGGAGAAAAACATAAAAACATAAATACTCTAAAGTAATTTAATTGGTTTCTTAATTTCTCCAAAAAATTTAATTTTATCTTATAATTAGGACCGGAGGTAGTAATTATTAGGCCTATAAGAAATCAACGGATGCGATTAACTAGATAAAACTGAAGATTCCAATCCTCATTGATTTTATTTTACATGACCATTTGTTATATTATGTAATATAAACCAAGCTCTTGTTGGGAAAAAAATATAAACGGAACTCTGTTCAATAAGAAATCCTACTCTTAATGCATAGTATGGAATGAATTGACATACAAATTTATTGGTATTGATGACCCATGGTTTTTACTATTTCCCATGTTAATAAATTTGGTGTCTCCGGTTGCAATTATGTTATTTAATTTCTGTTGTATATTTACTAATTATTCATAAGAGATTCTTATAAGTAATGATGAGAATTTATTTTTCCTACGTAAAAGTCATTGGTTGTGTTTTTTCTCATCAATATGGATCAAGAGATGATGAAAGAATAAATTCATGATTATATTAATAAATGATATTGAATTACTGAATACTGAGTATACTTATATGTATTTTTGTTTACATAGCTCCTGTCTCTTGTGGGAAAATGGTTGCTCGATTAATAAATTAAATTGCAATACTGAATATTAATTATACTTATTTCTTCTTTGATATGCATAGTTGTTACATAAAAACATCCTAGTAGTAGTGAAATATCGGTTCTTATTGTAGTATCCTTAAATCTTTTGATTCTAATATCAAATTATTTCAATATTCTGGTCCTCAAATATCATTGTCTTTGAATAATACATGTATTAAAATTGTAGGAAGCAACATTTCTCATAAAACAAATGTATTAAAATTGTTTAGTAAATGGGAAGTCGTGAGTTCAATGTTGCTTGTCAAATCAAGTCATTTTGGTTTAACCTCTAATTTTTAAAAAAATGCTAATGCTCATTAAAAAGTAATTAAGATGTAGAACTTTTTTGTCCACATCACCATTTCTCATCCTAATAAATTTATTTTTTGTTGCAATTCCCCAACATAGAGTTACCAATTGAGGGTTATTACTTATTAGTGTCATATATTTGTGTAAAGCCATCATTACGGTGGATGCTTGTCTTCACATTGAATAATAAGCAAGCTTATAAATAGCATGTTTGGTAACATAAATCACTGTCAAAGCATAGTTTTGGTAGAAACAAATATGGAGGGAGTTGAGAAAGGAGGAGGAGAAGCATGAAAAACGAAAAAGAATTAATAAATGATACATTAGCTTCTATTAATATCAGAAACTCAAATAGACTTTTGACTATATATAGCTTCTAATCTCACCAGAGAAAATGATTATATTGCTGGATGTTTTCTTTTCATGTTTGGATTTTCCCCAAGCTCCTCATCAGAAGGGGGAAAGTCCAGACAGGTGGCAAGCTCCTCATCAAAAGGGGGAAAGTTCAGACAGGTGGCAAGCTTGGAGCAACAAGCCAAATTTAGGATTTCTAGAGAGGGCAGTGAAAATAATCTATTGGGAATACTAACAAGATTAGTACAATTCCTCAGGTTCAAATATTGTATATTCCGTAAACAATAAGCAATAGGAGGATGAAGGTGTGATAATTTAATGCATCCTTCAAGATCTAGCCTCTCAAGTCTTAGTAGTGTTCCAAAATGTGGCATGTCCGTTAAATCTTTGGAGCCACTGAGATTCATGTTCTTCAAGCAACGGAATGCCTGTAAATATAAAGACAATTAGTTTATACAATGTCTACAAGTTAAGAAGGTCTCACAATATCGCACAATTAACGTTACCTTTGTTTCACCCCAATTGACTTTATCACCATCCACAATCATGTAGTTCATCTCCAGCTGAAAACCAGTCAAGTAGGAAGGTTGAAGTTTTTGCTAGAGAACTTTACACACAAACACAACATGCATGATTAAAATAAAAATATATAATTTCTCAATATATAATAAATAGATATCATATATATTTTATTAGTTGATATAAATATTTTGACTATTGCTTATAGATGAGTCGATTTCATTTACTTGTGATGGAATTATCAGCTACCTTTTTTTCACCCCATATACTTGAGATGCAACTATCAGTTAAAATCAATTCCTTAAGACGATATGGTCTAAAACCAATCGGCAAAGAAGTGAAGGGATATTGGTGCCATGAAATATATTGTAGATTCCATGAAAGATTTATCAGGAATCCTGAAAATTTCACATTACGAAATACGAGTAGTCTAAGATTCCTCATGCATGACAAAGCTTCAACCCTTAGTGTTTTCCCTTGCGAATGATCTTCTAGGTCCAAGACTATGGCTTCAATATTAGGATACTCCTGTGAATAAGCACAATTTATATTAAAATGATACAAAGTGGAATTACTTCAATTTTAGGACATTATGTATTAATGTTTCAACTAAACAAAAAAAGTTATAAAAACTTACCGCGTGATTTTGCATAACAGCATATACATCATCAAAATCCCATAATCTACTCCACTTCTCTGGCTCAGAAGGGGATTTTTGCCGAACAATTTCTTTTCCCATTTCTTGCAGTAAACCATGCATTTGTACTTTTTTATCTATGATGGCCATGAGTGATTTTTGAATCAAAACGTGCACAACACGCTTCCTTGATTTGTGTTCACGAGCATCCAAAATCTCTTCTACACAAGTAATCTCCTTCCCAGTAAAAAAGCATGCAATGTCTAAAAACGCTTCCCAACAAAAGTAGTCCAGTTCACGAAAACTTCTTCTGAGGACCTTCATGACCACAAAGCTAGCGACCTTTTTGAATTCAACTAATGCGGTGCTCCATTCAGAGGATCTTGTATTATAAAAGAATGAGCCCAGTTTTACAATTGCTAGTGGAAGGCCGCTAGCATATTCGAGTGCCCTATTTATTACCTCCTCATCATAACCTCTTACTGGAAAATCACATCTGAAAGCTTTCCGACAAAATAATTGAAGAGCTTCATCTCTACTCAATAATTTCACCCTATAAATATATGCATCAAGCATCTTAAACTCCTCAAGGACTCCTTCATCTGTGGTTGTTATGATGATTCTGCTCCCACCACCTAACAAGCTGTCATCGATAGTCTGGATTAATGGTTTTAGATTTTGTTAACTAACAAGATCATCAAGAACTAATAGAATATTCTTGCCATGTACCATCCCCGTGCTCGTATGAAATTCTGATAGGTTAAGTAGGAAATAGGAAGCATCAAATTGGTGAGAGATCCTGTCATATACAACTCTGGCAAGGGTTGTTTTCCCTATCCCACCCATGCCACAGATGCCCACAACTCGAACCTCATTATGTGAACCCAAATCAAGAAGCTCTTCTACTTCTCTCACTCTAGATTGCATTCCTACTAAGTCTGCATCAACATAACATAATTGATGACGGACTTTTTTCTTGACCTCTCTAACAATGTCATCAATAACTTGTGGACATGGGCTGAGGTAAATTAAAAGCAAAAAACAAAAGCACCAACTTAATCACTTGTTCAGTGAACAGATAAGCTGTCATAAAAAAATATGATAGAGAAAAAAGCATGACAAAAATTTACTCACTCGTATGGAACATCCCAACCAGAGAGATTGGCAACTCGTTTCATAGCTAACCTCCAGCTGCGAACCTTGCGTAAATTTGTTGTGAACCTGTGTTCATGTTCAGCGAAAGCTTTTTCAAAAGAATTACTCTGGTTTTGTACCTCTGATGGATCAACATCATAGAAAATTGGGATAACAATGTATCGCGGTTCATGAATGCGCTCAGCAATCTCAGAGAGCTCCTCAAGGCACCACACCGAAGAAGCATAATTTTTGGAGAAGACAATCATGAAAATGTTGGATTGTTGAATTGCTTTGAGAAAGTGGCGTGGAAGAAAGACGGAATCTCCTGGATCAAGCTTCTTGTCATCACAAAAGGTGTTCAAATCGTCAGTTTCAAGAGCAGCCCAAAGCCTATCCGTGAATTTACAAGTTTCATCGTCTCCTTCGAAACTGAGATACACATGAATCGGCCTTAATAATGAGCTGCTGCTGCTGAAACTCTCCATGGGCATAACCTTTCAGTCTTAATGATCGATCAGCTGCTGAAACTTAATGATTGCAGTTTGTCACTGAGTCACTTTCCGGTCACTCGGTTGAGGCGAAGTTTGGGAGCTCCGTCAATGGGTCTGCGAATGAATATGAGTCCCAGAAGTAAGAAAAAAAGGAAAAAGAAAAGGAAAGAGTGGTTGTGAATAGACTTTTGTCTACATAGCTTCCGTCTCTTTTTTAAAAATAATTAAAGTACATCACTTCTCTAAAACTTTTACATGCTCTTGGCATATGACAGAGACCAGCCCACTTCAACGAATCAAGTGAATTATATAAGTTGGAATTTCTAAATTAAAAAAAATAAAATACCAGCAAAAGCCGACTGTTTGATTCGTTACCATTCAATATTCCCAGACAATTCAGTCCACACCAACGTTATTAAAAATAACAAATGAATCTGAAGGGAGTTGAGAAAGGAAGAGAGGAGAGGCATGAAATACAAAAAAAATTAATAAATATAATGATACAACATTTCTGAGTACCAAATACTCAACAAATAGTGCACTTACATAGATTCATGCCTTTATCACTTCTGTCTCCTTGAAGAAAATGATAGATGAATGGTTCTTCGAAAAGCTTGGACAATTAGGAAACTTGGAGCAACCAGCCAAATTTAGGATTCCTAAAGAGGGTAGCGAGAATAACTGATTGGGAATAGTGGAAAGACTAGCACAATTATTTTTCAAATTTAAGACTCTGAGATACGAAACCTGAGCAATGGATGAATGAAGTTGAGATAATTCAACGCATCCTTCAAGATCTACCCCTCAAATCTTGGAAATCCTTTGAAATCTGGAAACTTTGTTAAATCTTTGGAGCCACTAAGATTCATGTTTCTTAAGCGAGGAAATTGCTAGGGAGAAAGACAATTAGCTACATCCTCGTGTGCTTCGTCTGAGTAGGGTGATTCCTGAACATGAAATTATGCAAGAAGGAAGGTTAAAGGTTTTCATAGAAAACCTCGCACACAAACACTTGACACATATATACATTATGCATGAACAAAGAGTTTTGATTATTGCTTATAAGCGAGCCATTTTCATTTACTTGTGATGTAATTATAGGCGCATACCTTTTCTTTATCCCATACACTTATGATGCAGTTATGAGGAGCCATTTCTTCATCTCATATACTTGTGATACAGCTATCAGCCAAAATCAATTCCCTCAGTTTATATGGTGTAAAACTTGACGGCATAGGAGTGAAAGGACAGTACTGCCATGAAATATATTTGATTCTCCATGCAAGATGCTTTAAGACTTCAAAAAATTTCATGTTACGAAATGAGTAGGCTGAGACATTTCATGCGTGATAATCCCTTTAACCCTTGATGTGCTTCTTTTTGAATTTTCTAGCTCCAAGACTATTGCTTTAACTTTTACAAATAGCATGAGAATAACACATTTATTAAAAAATAATGCATAGAGGGATTACTTCAATTTTCGTACCTTATATTTTGATGTTTCAACAAAACAAAAATTGTTATAAAAACTTACTGTGTCGTTTTGCATAGCACCATATATATCAACAAAATCCTATAATCTACCCCGCTCTACTAGCTTAGAAGGGAATTGATGCCGAACAATTTCTCTTCCCATTGCTTGCAATAAACAATGCATTTGTATTCTTAGATCTATAATGGCTAAGAGTGATATTTCAATCAAAAACTTGCATATTGTATCTATTAGAAGAAAATGTAGGAGTACTATCAAAAATTCCTTCTACAAATTTAATCTCCTTCCCTATAAAAAAACATACCATGTCTAAAAATATTTCCTTGCAAAAAAGACTCAGTTCATCAAAACTCTTTTTGAGGATCTTCATTATCACAGAATTAGCGACATTTTTGAATTCAGCCAAGGCACTGCTCCATTCAGAAGCTCTTCTATTATATAAGAATTGGCTCAGCACTAAAATTGCTAAAGGAAGGCCACAAGCATATTATATTGGAGTACATTATCTATCTGCTCCTCATAACCTCTCATTGGACCCAAATCAAGAAGCTCTTCTACTTCTTTCACTTGAGATTTCATCCCTACCAGATCTACATCAACGTAAACTAATTCACACATTTTTCTCTTGACCTTTATTATGATGTCATTAATAACTAATGGCTCTAACCTGAACAAAGGAAAAATAAAAGCACCACTTTAATCACCTAGTCAACACATTGTATTGTTGAATGATGATCAACAGTTACTTGAACATCTCTATAATTTTCCTATTGATGAAACCAGAAAGTTATGATGAAGAAAAAAGCAAGAGTAAATTACTCACTTGGATGGTACGTCCCAACTAGAGAGATTGGCCACGTGTCTTCTTGCTAATGATTCTAACTTTTCAAAAGAATTACTCTGATTCTGCGCCTCTGGTGGATCCACATCATAGAAAACAGGGATAATGAAAATAATATATAAAAAGAGTTGCTTAATGATTTAAAACAATTATTCTATGTGAACTGGATTAGTTGATTCATCAATACCATAGTCCTAAAAAACTTTGAAGTTTGAACAGGATCTTCCCACCTTTCAATTGGCAGTAAGCATGATGGTCAATACAAAAGTCTGCAAGCAAGAGTTTTTTTTTTCCCACACCCTAAATGGGGAGTGTTTATGAATTATAAATTCCACCTCAGCAGAGTCACTGTGAACATTGACTTCAGTGTAACCTTGATCTCAACATAGCTTCAAACCACCTAAAACAGCAATAAAAACGGTCTCAATTGTCAAATTCAAGATAATATACATAATACCAAAATGATATTGTGTTTTTTGTTTTGGGGCTAAATTTCAACACAAAGTTCTACTCTTAGTGCATAGTATGGAACAAATTGACCCTTGGTATGTAATTTGGAGTGTATAAAAGATGAAAAAGAAGTTGCACATGTTGAGAAATGATGTTCATTTAGTGCATCTTCTCCTATATTGCCATGTACAAACAAAGGAATTTCAAATAAGCAAGTAAATATATTTGAGTCTAAAAATGCAGGGGAAAAGAAGACAAATAAGTGTATGATTTGAAATTTGAAGAGGAGATACTTAATGAACAACTAAACATACAGTATGAAAACTGACACACTTGTGAAAATGAGATTGTTGCTTCAAGTTAGTAAATCATCATCAATATGAACACAGGGGATGTGAGAAATCTTTGCTCAATCTTTGCTTCTCTGCTTTTGGAGAAGTATGACTATTCAAATCCCATCCCATTCCACCAATGTCCCATGATTCATTCATCAATTGCTTTCAGAAGGTCGAGTAGGAGTGATTCCCCTGTTTCCTTCTTCTCATCATCCCCCTGTTGATACATTTGAGTGTTTGTCTAGTTATATAAAATAAGTGTAAAAGAAATGAAGCTACAAACTAATGCATGTTTTTGTGTAGGAAAATAGTGGCAGTGGGTGATTCAGAGGAAAACAGAGTGTTGTGTCGGACAGAATAAACAACATGCTGAGACCAAAATAAAAGGCCAGTATAAGCAACACCAACACTTGCAATATAAGAAACAGAAGGGATTTGGTTAGCAGAGGAATAATACATATATATTGAGAAAGGCATGAGAAACAAAGATGAATGATAAATGATTTAGCATTCCCTAAAGCTAAATCCACAAACACTTGCATGGTTCAACTTCTAAACACCTTCTCAAAGGAGAAAAATTCAAATAATGCAGATAAAAGCAGCATCAGGTTGATGAGGCAGTACAAAGTGGATTTTGTGGCTTGCGAATAATACTTGAATAATTAAATAATCCCAAATAAATGCCTCAGAACTTTTTTGTCATTTCAGCATGTTCGGGCACTGATGTGAGTTTTCCTTATTTTAGAGAGGGATTTAGATGTCTTTTTCCTTTCTCATGTTTAATGCAACCCTTGAAGTCTGCTTATTAGACATAGTAAAAACCTTCAAAATTTGCAAAGGAAGAAGCCTAAAAGTAGCTGCACAAGATTGTGAAAGAAATATTCGCCCATTGATAGACGTAGGTGAATTAGGCTTTAGGCAACCTTTAAATAAATAAAGTTTCCCTACGGCAAAATGAAAATAGTATATAAAAGAGTTGCTTTTGTAAATAATACGAGTACTTAGGTAGTTAGTATTGATATTTAATTGTACTGTATTGTTGTACTGGCATAATTGGCTTATTGGTCCGAGAAGTAATAGTCATAGGTCTATATATATGTGAGTATCTGGACAGACTGGAATACAATGAGTTTCAGATTAATGAAGAATGTATTATTCGGTGATTCTCTGGGCCAGTAATTAACACTATGTAGACTGAATTAGTTGTTTAATCAATACTATAGTCTTAAAACACTATGAAGTTTGAACAAGTTCTGCTAGTTGGACCTCTATCCTACCTTTCAATACGTAGTAAGCATGATGATCATTACGAAAGTCTGTAAGCAAGAAATTTCTTTCTATGAACATTGACTTCAGTGTAACCTTGGTCTCAACATGGCTTCAAACCTTCTACAACAGCATTAAAAACTGTCTCAATTGTCAGATTCAAGGTAATAAACATAATAGTAAAATGATATTTTTTCCTTTCGCTAAATTTCAACACAAAGTTCTACTCTTAGTGCATAGTATGGAACGAATTGATGCTTGGTATGAAACTTGAAGTATATAACAGATGAAAGAGAAATTGCACGTGTTAAGAAATGATATGTTCATTTCGAGCCGCTTCTCTTAAATTGACATGTACAAACAAAGGAATTTCAAATAAGCAAGTAAATATATAAATCTACAAATGCAGGGGAAAAGAGGATAAATTAGTTTACGATTTGAAATTAGAAGAGGAGATACCTGATGAACAACCAGACATACAGTGTGAAAACTAAGGAGCTCTTGAATGAAATTGCCGCTTCAAGTGATTATATCATCATCAATCTGAACACAGGCGATGTGAGAAATCTTTTCCCAATCTTTGCCTCTATGCTTTTGGAGCTGCCTCTTGAGCAACGGGCAGCCCGAAATTAGTAGAGTAGAAAGAGAACTTGGTAGACCCTTCTTTGGAAAGTGTTGGAGCTTAGGACAATCCTTAAGTTCCAACCAGTTCAGATAGGACAAGTTGCGAAGAACTTTGTGTTGCAGCCGTCTCATATTTGAACAGTTAGAGAAGGTAAGAGTTGATGGCAATAGTCCATCCTCAGGAAGAGACTCATCATCTGTGTCTCCAAGCCACAAGTATCGTAGAGAAGTATGACTATTCAAATCCCATCCTATTCGAGAGGCTGTGAGTTTCCGGCATCCAGAGACTACAAGATGTTTAAGATTTGATGGCAAACCTCCATCAGGAAATGACTCTATTTTTGGGCAGTTTTCTTTGAATAGAAATTTGAGGGAGGGAAAGAGGCTGTGCACACGCTCTGGCAGTGAACTCAAATTCTCCAATTCTACAATTGCAAAAAATTCTAGTTAGGGGGCTGAAAACCCTCCTTGAGGAAAGAACACAAAATTAGGACAACACCACATATTCAATTGTACAAGAGAGGAATGGTGTCCCACTGAAACAGATATCGTTTCAAGATTACTACAGTCATGCAGGCTTAACACCTGAAGCTTAGGGAATAAATCGAGCGGAAAAGACTTGAGAGAGTGACATTTTTCTCCTATATTCACTTCAATAATGAAGTTATGACGGTGGCTAAATGTCAATGGGAATTCCAAGTGGGGACAATCAAAAAAGTTCAACTCTTCAAGGCAGGAATTGGCAATTGTATACTCAATTTTTTCAACTGATAAGATTTCTATGAAGCGCCCAGAAATTTGAAGAACTTTAAGGGTTGATGGAAGACAATCCAGTTTCACCTTTCCACAATCACTTAGAACAAACTCAAGAGGAGATGGAGCCCTTGGAATTGAAGCCACAAGATTCTCACAATTTTTAATAACAAGCTTCCTTAGAGAAGGAATTTGTGGAGGAAGGTGCTCTTTTAGTTTGGGACAGTCTTCTATATACAACTCATGAAGATGTGGTAAAACGCCCAGCAGATTTTCACATTTCCATTCCTCCCAATTCTTCATATGTCCGAACCTCAGGATTTTTAGGGACATAGTGTTAGAGTTATTTCCATGAAATTCTTGACCAATAGCCACTATACTATCAAACCCTATAATTATAGTGACTGGAGTGATGGAAGGAAGTCTAGTGATGGCAAGGATGAACAATTTTTGCAATGGCTCAGCTTCAAGGATACTACTTTGAACATCGAATGATCTGCAAACCAATTTGGAAACCCAACACCACCATAGTTTCTAATTGATAGCTTTTTTAAGTTCTGATGTGGCTGGAGCTTCTCTAAGACATCCTTGTCATTTTGTGATTCATCATTGTTCCCACTCCATTTCAATGTTAACTTCTCAAGGTGTATCTTTCCTTTCCAATTGGCCTCTAAAGCATCCACAGGATTAATTACATTCTGCAAATTTAAGATGGAAAGGGATCCCCAAAGATTCAGTTCTTTTAATTGTTTGATATTGGTATCTCTACATCTACCCACAATAAACGTTGACAACATTTGAAGATTTATGAGTTTGTCCAATTGCTTTGGCATCTCCTTCACCATAGTTTGACGAAAATCAAGATGGCGCAGATTCACAAGTTTATGCAAATGAGTGGGTAACTCTTCCAAACAATCACATCCCCACAGCTTTAACGTTTGTAAATGATAAAGCTGACATATTGAATCAGGCAACTTCTTTATTTTAGTTTGTGACAAGTCCAAATAACACAAACATTTGAGATTTCCTATTGAATCAGGCAACTCAGCCATGCAAGAATAACCAGACAGAGATAAGACCCTCATGCAATTAAATGTAGATAGTACATGTATAAGTTTATAAGACATTCGGCGATCATATTGTATTCGATTTATGAATCTGTAACCCTGCATGGATAGCGGCAAGAAAGTGCATAATCTAGTAGCCTGGAATATGATCTCAAACTGTTTGAACGTTTCATAATCATGTCTTAAATATGAAATATGGCGGGTCATTTTTGTCAAATTATTTGCTTCATCTACCTCCAACCTATGAAAAAATTTTCCATATTCATCTTTTGCCAAATCATTAACAAGGTCATGCATGACAAAGCGCATTTCATCCCCAGTTGATCGCTGGAAAAAAGACCTCGACCACAGGTCATGAAAGAATTGCTCTCCTACTTCCCTTGCATCTCCGCTTGGATGAGCACATGGCAGAAAATTTTCAGCCATCCACAATCGAATTAAAAGCTCCTTGTCAAAATCATAATCTTTGGGAAATATGGAACAATAAGCAAAACATCTCTTGAGAAGAGAGGGAAGGTAGTGATAGCTCAATCTTAAAGCAGGGAGAATATGGCTCTTCCCTTCCCACATCTCACTTTTCAAAATGTCATTCCATTGCTCATTGGATAATTTTGTGTACAAGAGACCCCCAATGGCTTTTAAAGCTAACGGCAAGCCTTTGCACCTTTTAATAATTTTTCTACCTATTTCTTCAAGGTCAGAGTACGAATGAGGAGCATCTTCATTGCGGAATGCATGTCTCCTAAACAATGACCAACTATCTTCTTCTGACAAGGGCTCCAAAGGAAGTATTTTAGTTGAATGCATGGTTGAAACAACAGTTCTACTTCGGGTGGTAAGAAGAATTTTGCTTCCTGGGGCTCCATAATTGAAAGGTGATTGCAAGTCCTCCCATAGCATATAATCTTCATTCCACACATCGTCTAGAACGAGGAAAAATCGTTTCTGGGTCAACAACTGCTTCAGTTTAATTTGAAGCATATTCAGATCATCTGTATCATCCTTAGACGTAGTAATTGCCTCAACAATTGTTCTTGTTACCCTCAGGACATCAAATTTATCAGAAACACACACCCAAACTTTTAAGTCAAATTCACCCTTCACCCTCCCATCATTGTAAACAAGCTGGGCAAGAGTACTTTTACCCAACCCACCCATACCCACAATAGAAATGACAGATAGTTGACTGTCATCCTTGCCTGATAACAACCATTCGATGATTGTTTCTCTGTCATTATCTCTGCCGTAGGTTCCAGCTTCATCCACCAAAGATGTCGTTGGCAATCTGTTTGATACTGAACTTCCCATCACTTCAGCACCATTACTACGTTCTTTCAATCTTAACACATCCTTTTGAGATGCAAGATATTCCAGATTTTCAAGGACTTTTTTCATCCTTGATTCAATTTCCTTATCAAATGAACTAATAGAAGCACCGAAGAAATTCCGTACCTTGCCAACAGCACTGGATTTTTTCTCCAGTTCGGCTTCCACCTTGCGTTTGCACATTTCGTAATCAATCTGATCCAACACGTCCTCAACATCGTACACCGCATCCTTGACCATATCAATCCAGCCCTTCACATTTCGATTAGCGATCTGCCTCTGCTCTGCATCATCAACCACAGTGTCAATGGTTTTCAGCATGAAGTTTAACTTATCCAGCAACTTCTCGTTCAATTTTCGTTTTTTGAAGAAATCCAGAACATCGGGAGAAGCCAGCTTGTCAAATGCCACCTGAAGAAAAGCAGAGAGAAAAGCGCCACCAACCAACGCTCCTGCCATGGATAGAGAGACTTTGAGTTTTTGCAGAAAAGGATTAACCAAACGAAGGAGATAATCGCAAAGCGAGCGAGAGAGACGAAAGTGCCCAGCTGGAAAAGTAGTGTAGTTTAATGAGAACTAGGTAGGCATGTTTGAAAACATCTGCCTCTTGTGATGTCACGACGAAGACTTTTCAAGTTTTAACTAGCAGTCTTATTCGAAGAGTCAGGGTCTGAATTATTTTGAAAATATTTCCCTGTCGGGATGTCACGATAATCAAAAGATAATGATCCATTTCTTTTATTTTTTCAGAAGAATAAGTATTTATCCAACAAATAAAGAGGTTTATAAGATAAAAAAAAGGATTCGAAAAAATATAGAGAATTAAAAATATTTTAAAAATTTATGAGATAAATATAAAAATTTAAAAGATAAATATGACTATTTATAAGATAAATAAAATGATTCAAAAAAACATAGGGAATTAAAAATATTTTAATCATTTTCAAGATGAATATGAATATTTATAAAATAAATAAAATAAATCACAAGATAAATACAGTTAAGATATCATTATCTTTTCATCCACAAAAATTAATTACATTTTGATTACAAGATGCAATGAACTTGCAAAAAGTTTTGGGAATTCACTTAAATTAATTTACTGCAAAGTGGCGCTGACTGAAATTTTCCCATCCTTTAAGGCTCTGCGAATGAAAGAGACCAATAAAATAAGAACCCTAAAATGAAGAGATATCAAGGGAGGACTGTTCAGGTAGAAATTTCTTGGAGCTTTCCCTGAAAGAGATACGAAAAAGAATTTGTAATTTGTACGCATCAGTGTTATAAAATTCGAGCTGAACCGGGAAACCAGCGAAATTTGTTGGTAAACCAGTTCGATTTAAGCATCAGTCAGGTCCACTTTTTTTCAATATAAAAAACTATTTTTTTAATATTTTTTTCAGAATTTTATATTAATAGTCTTAAAATTTTCACTGATTTGATCTCTAGTTAGCTCCGGTTTAACTTTGATATGATCCACTTGCCCTTAATCTAATACCCTAACCGGTTCAGTAATTGATCTGGGTTTAATAATCTTGGCACGCATCGATACCACACAACTATAATTTTCTTTATTCTATTTAAAAAAAATTGAAAGTGTCTTGTAAATAATATCACAAAAATAATATTTAAAAAAATTAATAGTAAAACATTATTGCTCAGAATGACTCTCTTTAATTCAGTCTTTAACGCGGACATAGATATTTTTCTTAACATGGGTTTGGATAGGTTACTCTTTAAGAGCCTGATTAAATTAACGGTTACAAAAGTGTCTTTTTTTTTTTAATTTGATTTTTATAAATTTAAAATAAGGTAAAAGCTAGATAAGACTGACAAAACTTTTATTTTCTGTTTTGTATTTTCTTCGAATTTGATTGGTCTTTGATCCATGAGGAAATTACTTTGAAAACTCCTCCTCCATCTTCCTGCTATCACTTACCCAGCAAGTTCCCCGGAAACTTCCACCGTATGGGTTTATGTGATGGAAAAGTGAACACACTGTCATACAAATTACAAACCCTCGTTCATATCTCTTTCAAGGCAAGCTCCGAAAAAAAAAATCACGGTTTCCTCTCCAAAATCATGCATGGTTACTACACTAGTACACTTTGATCATTTTTGTTTTAATTTGCTCAACTTAAATAAAAATAAGAAATTTAATACCTAATAATCAATTAATTTGATTCTAAGTGGAATCAATTTTGATTTATCATAAATAACAACTTTTGTGCCTATCAATTTTGGGAGTTTTATATATTTTAACCAAAAATAGAATGTGCTTGAATATAATTTTAATAAAATATCCTCAACACAAAATTGAACATTCAAAACCATATATTGAAGTGTATTGAGCGGGACTCTTTGCTTATGCTGGGAAAATAATCAATATTGGCACTGAGTGGATAAAAAAAGTACCACTACATTATTAATCTATATCATAATGTGCTTTAACTCAATAAATTTCTGATTAATTATTGTCAATGATAATAAACTTTTTATATATATTTAATTATTTTTACCAGCAACCCTCAATCACTATTATCAAGAGATATATAGAAGAATAAGAGAAAAGGAGTGGTACGTGTGAGAAACAGACAAGATTAATAAATTAAATTCTATAGCATTTTTTAATACCAAATGCACTTGAATAAATGGTTGTCCCTTCTGTCTCGGTCAAGAGCGTGCTTGCTGAATACTTTCTCTTTCACCAAGTTCCTCAAAAGAACAAAACTTAAAATAATATATGTAAGTTTGGAGCAACCAGCCAAATTTATCATTTCTAAAAAGATTAGATAAAATAAACCATTGCGAATATTAATAAGATTACTACAACAAGAACGAACAACTCGCAGGAGCAACAACTACACCACATATAAACGCACTCTAACCTTACACTCATTCACAACCTATGTGTCACACCCTTATCTTTATTTCACCTTTTTCAAAGTATTTACGGAAAATGATACGCAGTTCGGTGGGCAACACAGGAATAGCATAAATATACTGATATTAAACGAAAATTTATATACATGAGTCTTCCCCGTAGGGTTTGATAATATGTACAAATTTTGTCCAAAATATCCAATATATTAAAATTAAACCAAATAATTCTGATCTTGGAACCTGCACACCTCAATTGTCCGTGTCAACTACTTTGCCTTTAGAGCCACTGGTTCCCGCTGGAACATTTATTATTTATGAAAAAGGGTGAGATTCCAAGGAATCTCAGTAGTAACACATAATCCATCATATAAAATGCGAAAATTAAATATGTAATGCACCATATAATGTAAATGAAAAATTCATACTATAACATGTGTGTACACAATACTCAGGGCCAAATGACTGTTTGGATGCCCTACATGTCCGTGTACCTCAGCTGAGTCCCATACCACAGCTAGGTAATGTGCCCTAGGCACGTGTTCATATAACAGAATATAGCAACATATAGCATATCAACATTCACATAGTGTATGAGAGATAGAGTTACTACCTTATGTCCCTTTTTGCTACATCAAAAATAGTTCCTCGAATTATGTGCCAACGGCTCAGGCGATTGATTCGGTCCTAAAATTTCAAATGTACAAGAATTAGGTTAAAACCCATTCGTGTACCTCTTCAGAGATTTCCATAATATTTTTGGTGGTTATATTAGTCTATACTGAAAATTTACCAAAATGCCCCTGGAACCCGGTCCCGGCCCCACTGTACCCGGTCCGACTATACTTTTTCAAAAATTTTGACCCAAGCTCTTCTAACATATTTTCATCTAAGGAATCCATTTTTAACCTCGGTTTTTACAAAATCACTGCCAAACAACAGTTTCACTATTTTCCAGAAACTGACATATTTTCAGTCAACTTTGAAAATTCATAACTAATTGTAGAAAATTCCAAATTGACTGATTCCAAAGCCTAAATGAAGGTCTTTAAATGTACTTTCATGGAAAAATATCCAAATATGCTTACTGACTACATATATTACCCAGAAATTCGGCCAACAATTACTGTTCCAGATGGCATTTCAGAAACAAAGCTCAACTTCAAAAATCCATATCTTTTAATCTACTAGTCCAAAAATTATGTTCTACCCATAAATTTAAAGGTCTAAATGTCTTCCTTAAATCTGGAAAGTTTCATAATTTTTTGTTAAAGTTTAGTTTTCCAAAATTTCGCCACAACCAATCTAACTTTCAGAAATATAATCTGTCAGCAACTAAACTTCAAAAATTCATAACTAACTCTACAAAAATCAAAATGGAGTGTTCTAAAATTCTATGGAAAGCTATTTAAGTTTAGTTTCATGAAAAAATATCAAAAACTACTAGATGTTATCTAATCATTCCCAGAATTTTCGAAAATCATAACTGTCAGGCTTGAACGTCCAGAATGTTCTCTGTTACTGACTTAACTTTCAAAAATCATAACTCTCCCTAACGATATCAAAATAATGATTTCTTGGACTCAATGGAAGGCTATGAATGTCTAATATATTCATGTAAAATTTCATAATTTTTCACTAAGGTTTTCCTAGTCAAAACGCAACATGAATCTGACTGACTCCCAAAAAACGTCAGTTTTGACAGTCTAACTTCAAAAATCAATAACTCATCCATTTTCATTCCAAATTGTACTTTTCTTGATTCTATCATCAACTACACATCCTAAACTATCTATATAAACAGACCCATTCGAAAATTCCATCTATAGCCTCTGTTTAAGATTTTACAAGTTTCAGGTATGTACTCTGTTTTTCGGATAGCAAAACAGAATTTAGAAAACTAGCATGTATATATGAATTTGTACTCTAAACCTCACGAATTTTAACTCTATACTGTCCGACACATATTTCCTGAGGTTAATGATCGAATTTCATAACCAAAGAACTCCAAAATTCACCCCAAAATCGTCACACAATCACTGGTTTAACAACTTTTCGGTAGCAGAAACTTTCCGACGAATTTTCTCTTATTCCAGCCACAAAACCACCACAGAAACCACTCAAATCCAACATGAAAATAAGGATAAATGTGTAGGAGACTCACCTAAATATATTTATGATGTTGGATGTGGAATTTGAAGCTTCTTCTTCCTTCCTCAATTGCACCGATCACTCTTGCTCTCTTGACTCTCTCTTTGTTCTCTCTTTCTCTATTCAGTTTTCTTTCTTTCTTTCACTCTCTCTTTGACCAGCTACTTGGTCGAATGAAGAGCAGAGGGAATATTTAATTAAATGGCTGAGTGGGTGCAAGTGTGAATCATATTTCCGGATAAGTGTGGTGAGGTGATGAGAGTGTTTGTCCGTGAATGTGTGTGTGGGTCAAAAGGATGTGCAAACAAAAGGAAAAGGAGTGATTAATGTTAGTGTGTGTGTGTGTCGGCAGTTTTGTTTTAGACAAAGTGTCGGCAGCTATTAATATATATATATATATATAGGTATATTTTTATCCTATTAATTACACACACTAGGCCCTAATTTTTCCCTTTGTCTAATTTAAGATTCCTTAAATTTTGTAGGTTCCATAATTTGACTTATTATCAAATTCCCATTTAAATTTTCTTTTTAGAAAATTTTAACCTTCATTAAATTTGGGATATTACATTTCTTCCCCCGTAAAATAAATTTCGTCCCCGAAATTTGTTACAAATACATAGCCATAAACTCTGGGTAATACTTCCTCATATTTGCGTCTGTTTCCCATGTGGCCTCTCTAGGAGATAGCCCTTTCCATACAACTTTTACAAATGAGATGCTCTTGCTTCTGAGCTTCTTCTCCTGCCAATCGATGATTCGGTCAGGTGTGACTTCATAAGTCAAATCGTCCCGCATTTCCACGTCTTCATATTCAATTACATGCTCTGGATCCGGTTGATACTTTTTTAATTGGGAAACATGAAAAACATCGTGCAACCTGCTCAGATTTGGTGGCAAAGCAATGCGGTACGCTACTGGCCCAATCCTCGCCAAGATCTCAAATGGTCCAATATACCTCGGTTGCAACTTCTTTACTCTTAGTGCTCTGCCAATACCTGTAAATGGTGAAACTTTCATAAACACATGGTCACCGACTTCAAATTCTAGAGATTTTCGCCTCTTATCTGCATAACTTTTCTGTCGGCTCTGAGCAGCTAACAACCTTTGCTTAATCAACTTTATCTGCTCCGTGGTTTGATCAACAAGATCTGGCCCAAACAATTCCCTCTCTGACAACTCAGTCCAGCATATTGGTGATTGACACTTCCTCCCATAGAGTGCCTCATATGGAGCCATTTGTATGCTCGAATGATAGCTGTTGTTGTAGGCAAACTCTGCCAATGGAAGGAATTTGTCCCAACTACCTTTAAAATCAAGAGTGCATGCTCTCAACATATCCTCAAGCGTCTGTATTGTTCGCTCTGTCTGCCCATCTGTTTGAGGATGATATGCTGTGCTGAATCTCAATTTAGTACCCAAAGCCTCGTGAACTGCCTTCCAAAACTTGGAAGTAAATCGAGGATCACGATCTGAAATGATGTTCTTTGGAGTACCATGTAATCTTACAATCTCCTTGATGTAAATCTCCGCCAATTTGTCAGGGGAATAGTGGATGCTGATAGGTAGGAAGTGGGCTGTTTTTGTAAATCTATCAACTATCACCCAAATTGCATCATGATTTCTAACCTTAGGTAACCCTGTCACGAAATCCATGGTAATGCTTTCCCACTTCCACTCAGGAATCTCCGGGTTTTGTAGAAGTCCTGATGGTCGTTGATGTTCAACTTTCACTTTTTGACACGTCAGACAACGAGCGACGAACTCAGTCACCTCCCTTTTCATTCCTGGCCAATAGTATTGAGCCTTCATGTCATGGTACATCTTTGTAGCCCCTGGATGTAGAGTATACCTGCTCTTATGTGCCTCTTCCAAGATTTGTCGTTTCAGTTCCGGTTGTGGTGGAACATAAATTCGCTTCTTGTACCTGACTAGTCCACTGGGTGACAAGTCATAATCCTGAGTTTTGCCCTTATCAATCATACCTCTGATAGATAGTGCATCCTCATCATGCAGTTGGGCTTCTTCAATCGCTGCCCTCAGATCATTGTATACTTGGCTAACACTACTGCCTAACAGAATCTGACTAGACAGATTTAGATCTCTAAAATCCTCAATCAGTTTCTGCTCATAGATCATCATGGCTGCCACCTGCATTGATTTACGACTCAATGCGTCAGCAACAACATTGGCCTTTCCAGGATGATATTTGATTTCAAGATTGTAATCTTTTAACAATTCCATCCACCTGCGCTGTCTCATATTGAGCTCTTTTTGATCATACAGGTATTTCAAACTCTTGTGGTCGCAGTACAATTCTACGGTCACACCATAGAGATAGTGTCTCCAGATTTTTAAAGCAAATACAATTGCCGCCAACTCAAGATCGTGAGTGGGATAGTTCAGTTCATGAGGTTTCAGCTGACGAGATGCATATGCCACCACTTGGCCATGCTGCATCAACACACATCCCAATCCATGCCCACTGGCATCTGTATACACAACATACATAAACTGTGGATCTGGGATCGTCAGCACTGGGGCTGATGTTAACCTCTGCTTCAATTCAATGAAGCTCTTTTCACAATTATCGTCCCACACAAAATGTTGAGTTTTCCGCGTCAACTTTGTCAAAGGCAAAGCTATTCTGGAGAAATTCTGTATAAACCTTCTGTAATACCCGGCAAGACCCAGAAAACTGCGTATTTCAAATACAGTCTCTGGCCTCTTCCAGTTTAATACTGCTTCCACTTTGCTAGGATCAACAGAAACTCCTTGTTGAGAGACTACATGGCCCAGAAACTTTACCTCTGAAAGCCAGAATTCACACTTGCTCAGCTTAGCGTAGAGTTGCCTATCCCGCAATATGTTCAACACAATTCTCAGATGCTGCTCATGTTCGACTGTACTCCGCGAGTATACCAGAATATCATCAATGAAGACTACTACGAACTGGTCCAGATACGGACGAAAGATTCGATTCATGTAATCCATGAACACGGCAGGTGCATTGGTCAACCCAAATGGCATCACAAGAAACTCGTAATGACCATATCTGGTTCTAAAAGCAGTTTTTGACACATCCTCTGCTTTGACTTTCAATTGGTGGTATCCCGATCGCAAATCGATCTTTGAGAATACACAGGAACCAGACAATTGATCTAGCAGATCATCGATTCTAGGGAGTGGATATTTGTTCTTGACGGTCACCTTATTTAATTCCCGGTAATCTATACAGAGACGTAGGCTTCCGTCTTTCTTTTTGACAAAGAGCACTGGAGCACCCCATGGTGAAACACTTGGCTGAATGAATCCTTTTTCAAGTAGTTCTTCAATCTGCTTTTTCAGCTCTGCCATTTCGCTTGGAGCCATTCGGTATGGGGCTTTAGATATTGGACCTGCTCCAGGCTTAAGATCAATAGAAAATTCCACTTCCCTATCTGGAGGTAATCCACCAATATCCTCCGGAAACACATCAGGAAACTCGTTCGCTACAGTGATACTTTCTAAAGGTACTCCGGCCTCTGATTGTATAGAGAAGAATACCATGTATCCTTGACAACCTTTTTGTAAATATCTCTCGGCTTCAGCAACCGAAAGAAAGTTAAGGTTGGTTACTATACTGGCTTGAAATTGAGAATTAGGGTATATAACCCTCTTCTCTTTACAATCCAGCAATACACCATTCGCTGTCAGCCAGTCAATCCCAATAATCACCTCTAACCCTTGTAGGGGTAAACAAATTAGATCTATAGTTGATTCATGACCCTCGTCATTTACCACACAATTTAGACACACATCGGCTGTGACAATTTTAGTACCCATGGGCGTCGATACAATCAAATCATACGGAAATTGATGCATATTCAAACTTAACCGCCTCACACAGTCATATGCAATAAATGAGTGGCTAGCGCCCGAATCATACATAACATGCACTAGATTGCCATTAAGAGAAATTGTACCTTGAATCAGCTCTGAAGACTTCTTAGCTTCATCTTGAGTCAACGTGTAGACCCTGCTTGAAACCTTAGGCCTTGCCTCATCCAGATGACGCTTCTGTGGACAATCTCTAGAAATATGCCCCGGCTTACAGCATATAAAACAAGTAGGAGGTCTGTTAGGATCTGTATTCAATGGGGCTCCACTGCAAGTTTTTCCTCGATGGAAAGGTTTACGGCAATGCCAACATGTTCTGTTTCCAGAGAATCCCTGGTTCCCACGGCCTCCAGTCTGATTAGGCCTTTTGTTACCACCCCTAGAAGGTCCACCTTGATCTTTTCGCTTCTGTGATGAACCGCCACTGCCATAAACACCCTTGTTACTGTCTCTAATAGCCAAACTCAACATACGTTTCTCGATGTAGCGGCATTCTTCCGCTGCTTTGCTGAATTCAGTAAAATGTTGAGAAATCAATTTCTCTTTGAATTCGTGTCTTAACCCTTCAATCATCATATCTGCATTCCATTCTTCATTATCATGCAGTTTATGGTATGACGAGTATCGTGACAGTCGAATGTACCGGGCTAAATAATCGTCAAAGCTCTCCTGGTCTTGTTGTTTAATACACAGAAATTCTTTTTCTTTTTCTCTTCTGACAGTTGGGGGAAAGTATTTCTCGTTGAACTTTTCCTGGAATAATTCCCATGTGATAGGAATATTCCTTCCCCTCAAAGTGAGATCTGTGCCCTTCCACCAACGATCAGCATCACCTTCCAACTTGTAAATGGCTAGCCGAGCTTTCATCTCGTCTGGGCATTGCAACATGTCAAAAATTTTATCCAGACGTGCCAACCATTCTTCAGCCAATTGTGGATCAAACTTTCCTCGAAACATAGGTGGCTGTTGTTTACTGAACCTGCTCAACCAGGTTTGAATGTCTACCTCCGGCTCTGGTGGTATATCCTCTGGTTGAGGTTCCACTAGTACTTCTTCACCATTACCCCTCATGTATTCGTCCATGCGATTCTCCAGATGGTCTTGCCTTTGTTGTACTTCCTGCAGCACTTCTCTAATTCCATCCATAGTAGCTTGCTGTTGTGCTAACATATCAAGAATTTGCTGCTGAAATGGATCTGGTCTGGCCCTCGGGTTTTCTTCATCGTTACCATGCTGACCCCCAGTTCTGCCACTTCCTCGACCTTGGCCTCTACCTCTTTGTCCACCTCTTAGTATCACCATCTTTAAGTTTCACTATACAATTTCACATAGTCATATATCAGTATACTATTCTGATAATGCCAGAACCGCATGCTCTGATACCAAAATGTCACACCCTTATCTTTATTTCACCTTTTTCAAAGTATTTACGGAAAATGATACGCAGTTCGGTGGGCAACACAGGAATAGCATAAATATACTGATATTAAACGAAAATTTATATACATGAGTCTTCCCCGTAGGGTTTGATAATATGTACAAATTTTGTCCAAAATATCCAATATATTAAAATTAAACCAAATAATTCTGATCTTGGAACCTGCACACCTCAATTGTCCGTGTCAACTACTTTGCCTTTAGAGCCACTGGTTCCCGCTGGAACATTTATTATTTATGAAAAAGGGTGAGATTCCAAGGAATCTCAGTAGTAACACATAATCCATCATATAAAATGCGAAAATTAAATATGTAATGCACCATATAATGTAAATGAAAAATTCATACTATAACATGTGTGTACACAATACTCAGGGCCAAATGACTGTTTGGATCCCCTACATGTCCGTGTACCTCAGCTGAGTCCCATACCACAGCTAGGTAATGTGCCCTAGGCACGTGTTCATATAACAGAATATAGCAACATATAGCATATCAACATTCACATAGTGTATGAGAGATAGAGTTACTACCTTATGTCCCTTTTTGCTACATCAAAAATAGTTCCTCGAATTATGTGCCAACGGCTCAGGCGATTGATTCGGTCCTAAAATTTCAAATGTACAAGAATTAGGTTAAAACCCATTCGTGTACCTCTTCAGAGATTTCCATAATATTTTTGGTGGTTATATTAGTCTATACTGAAAATTTACCAAAATGCCCCTGGAACCCGGTCCCGGCCCCACTGTACCCGGTCCGACTATACTTTTTCAAAAATTTTGACCCAAGCTCTTCTAACATATTTTCATCTAAGGAATCCATTTTTAACCTCGGTTTTTACAAAATCACTGCCAAACAACAGTTTCACTATTTTCCAGAAACTGACATATTTTCAGTCAACTTTGAAAATTCATAACTAATTGTAGAAAATTCCAAATTGACTGATTCCAAAGCCTAAATGAAGGTCTTTAAATGTACTTTCATGGAAAAATATCCAAATATGCTTACTGACTACATATATTACCCAGAAATTCGGCCAACAATTACTGTTCCAGATGGCATTTCAGAAACAAAGCTCAACTTCAAAAATCCATATCTTTTAATCTACTAGTCCAAAAATTATGTTCTACCCATAAATTTAAAGGTCTAAATGTCTTCCTTAAATCTGGAAAGTTTCATAATTTTTTGTTAAAGTTTAGTTTTCCAAAATTTCGCCACAACCAATCTAACTTTCAGAAATATAATCTGTCAGCAACTAAACTTCAAAAATTCATAACTAACTCTACAAAAATCAAAATGGAGTGTTCTAAAATTCTATGGAAAGCTATTTAAGTTTAGTTTCATGAAAAAATATCAAAAACTACTAGATGTTATCTAATCATTCCCAGAATTTTCGAAAATCATAACTGTCAGGCTTGAACGTCCAGAATGTTCTCTGTTACTGACTTAACTTTCAAAAATCATAACTCTCCCTAACGATATCAAAATAATGATTTCTTGGACTCAATGGAAGGCTATGAATGTCTAATATATTCAAGTAAAATTTCATAATTTTTCACTAAGGTTTTCCTAGTCAAAACGCAACATGAATCTGACTGACTCCCAAAAAACGTCAGTTTTGACAGTCTAACTTCAAAAATCAATAACTCATCCATTTTCATTCCAAATTGTACTTTTCTTGATTCTATCATCAACTACACATCCTAAACTATCTATATAAACAGACCCATTCGAAAATTCCATCTATAGCCTCTGTTTAAGATTTTACAAGTTTCAGGTATGTACTCTGTTTTTCGGATAGCAAAACAGAATTTAGAAAACTAGCATGTATATATGAATTTGTACTCTAAACCTCACGAATTTTAACTCTATACTGTCCGACACATATTTCCTGAGGTTAATGATCGAATTTCATAACCAAAGAACTCCAAAATTCACCCCAAAATCGTCACACAATCACTGGTTTAACAACTTTTCGGTAGCAGAAACTTTCCGACGAATTTTCTCTTATTCCAGCCACAAAACCACCACAGAAACCACTCAAATCCAACATGAAAATAAGGATAAATGTGTAGGAGACTCACCTAAATATATTTATGATGTTGGATGTGGAATTTGAAGCTTCTTCTTCCTTCCTCAATTGCACCGATCACTCTTGCTCTCTTGACTCTCTCTTTGTTCTCTCTTTCTCTATTCAGTTTTCTTTCTTTCTTTCACTCTCTCTTTGACCAGCTACTTGGTCGAATGAAGAGCAGAGGGAATATTTAATTAAATGGCTGAGTGGGTGCAAGTGTGAATCATATTTCCGGATAAGTGTGGTGAGGTGATGAGAGTGTTTGTCCGTGAATGTGTGTGTGGGTCAAAAGGATGTGCAAACAAAAGGAAAAGGAGTGATTAATGTTAGTGTGTGTGTGTGTCGGCAGTTTTGTTTTAGACAAAGTGTCGGCAGCTATTAATATATATATATATATAGGTATATTTTTATCCTATTAATTACACACACTAGGCCCTAATTTTTCCCTTTGTCTAATTTAAGATTCCTTAAATTTTGTAGGTTCCATAATTTGACTTATTATCAAATTCCCATTTAAATTTTCTTTTTAGAAAATTTTAACCTTCATTAAATTTGGGATATTACACTATGCAACCAACCATTTCAATAAAAATGAACAACAGAGTCACATTGCATAAAGACAAATGGCCACAAAGAAAACACACAATATTAACCCATAAAAATAAGCTCTCCACCAAAATTGCAAATACCATAAAATGATTTCTCTTGCAAATGGCTTATTCTCCTATTACTCTTAAGGTTATATTGATTTCTCAAATTTAAGAATTTGAGAGTTAAATGAAAATTAAGAGATAGTTCCAACTATCAGCCAAAATCAATTCCCTAAGATAGATGGGTAAAAACTTGAGAGCTAGCAAAGAAATGAAAGGATACTATTAATGCCATGCAATTAATATTTCAGAGGTTGCTTGATAGATGCTTTTAAGACTTCCCAAGAGATATATGTTCTCCTTTCCCTAGCTTTCATAACGCACAAGCTAAGTGCTTTTTAATTCATCGATTATGAGCCCATTTGGTACGATGGAAATGAAGACATGGAAATGGAATTGTGACTGAATTCCATATATGAGTTTGTTTGGTATGATGGAATTGGAATTTTTTCCAATTCCATATCCACCAAAATACCCAGAATTGATTTCCACACTCAACCCCTAAGATTTGCAATTCCATGTATAAAGATTTCATATTTGCCCCTCACCACCTCCATCAAGCTTCTAAACATCAACACCTGTGACCCACGCCCGACCTTCGCCACCGCCTATGACCCATGCCCGAGCTTCGCCGCCGCCTGCGACCCACGCCCGACTTCGCAGCCTCCTGAGACCCACGCCCGACTTCGCCGCCTCTTGAGACCCACGCCCGTCTTCGCCATCGCCTGTGACCCACACCCTAGCTTCACCGACGCCTGGAAAGATTTTTTTGGAAATATAGCTAGTCTTATTCATGGAAATCGCGTCTGGAGAGATTTTTTTTCTCAAAATTTCTGGGAAAAAAAATTTGTTTGAGAAGGGCATTTTGGTCTCTTCACCTAAAAATCATGTCTCATTTCTTTGACATACCAAACATACTTTTAAACATCATTTCCATATCTATATTTATATCCATTTCCATTTCCATCAAAATCAATTCCAGCGTACCAAACGGGCCCTATATATAATTCAACATTTCCACGAATTCATTATTCATTATACCACAAACTCTGGAGAACCTCAGCGATAGACAACATCAGCGAAAAGTTATGTTTAGCTCAATATAGAAGAGTTGGAGAAATTTTAATTAATACTGCAATCTGACTCATCCTGAGTCACTTTCGGTCTTAATGATCGATCAGCCCTGAGTCACTTTCCGGTCACTCGGTTGAAGCAAAGTTTGGGAGCTCCGTCTGGCTCTGCGAATGAATATGACTCCAAGACGTAAAAAGAAAAGAAAAGAAAAGAGTTGTTGTGATGGAAAGTTCTGGGAACTTTTATTTTTGAATAAAATTGAAGTTGACTGCCATTTAATTTTGTCTTCGAGCAAAGAGGAAAGCAAAGAGCCTCTTCTTAGCCTCTTCTTACTCACCTTTTTTTGTTTTTGGACTGACTCTTCTAACTCACCTTTAAACAAAGGGTAAGGGTGAATCCATCTGTCTAATTTATTTTTAGAAGTGTAATCAGTATTCTTAAAAGTTTTAGAATATAATCAACACCTTAACTTAATTTTTGAGGTGTATCAATACCCTAATGTATTAAAAATAGAGTAATTATATTTTTTCACTAACAGAATGCTAACTCTGTTTGCTGACACACTCTTTCTTCTCCTCTTTCATTGATCTTCCACTTATTCATTTATTTTTTTAATAATTAAGGGTACAATTTTACCTCTAATGTATTAAAAATAGAAAAATTGCATCCCTTCATTATCAGAATATTAACTCAAGATTTGAAGTTTATCTTTTCCATCTTAGTTCCCCTATCATTTCTGTAATGAAGTGAAGAAGACGAAGTCAAAATAGCTGTGATAAGGAGTTCTCACAAGGAAAGGAGAACTTGTTGAAATAATGAAAAGGATAAAGAAGGGATAAATATGTTGAAAATCGATGAAAGAGCAAAGTAAAGAGTGTTTCAGCAAATAAAGTTAGTATTCTATTAATGAAAGGGTGTACCTACTCTATTTTTAATACATTAGGTTGTTAATTGTATCTCTAAAAGTATATTAGGATACTGATTATACCTATAAAAAAATTTTAAAATGCTGATTACACCTACAAAAATATATAGGTGACAGACTCTCCTTTATCCTTAAATAAATAAATAAAAATGCCTCTTCCTGAACAACTTAGTGCTCGTCTGTTTTTTTTTTGCCTCGAAAGCAACTTGGTACTCCAACGCGTGCAAGCAAGCACACAGACTTTATTGAACTGAGGGACCCAAATTTGACTATTGGGTCTAACTTTTTTAGTTTTTTTTTTTTTTAAATATCAATCTTTATATATTTTCCCTCTTTTTCCCCCGAAGACACCCACCACAAATAATTTTTCATCTTTATTATAATACATCAATTGTCTTTAATAAACTTATTTATTACTATTTTTTTATTATGCCCACATTTTTAACTAACTCATTTAAATACACATCATTAAAATAAGGATAAAATTAGAAATATTTATCAATTTTGGACCAATTTAATTACTCAACTTCTATTCCTTAATTCTTGAGAAATGGTACCTGGTGACTTTAAATAAGGATAAGATGGAGTGTGTGTGTGTTAAATTATAACCTTGAAAAACTTCACATGTGAACGGTCCGTGTCAATTGAAACATTTTCAAAGATGCGTATGGATCTAGACAGTTTTACAGGAGGGTTCATGTAATAATAATAGTAAATAATATAATTCAAGAATACAGCTTCTCTCCATTCTATTATTATCGATGAAATGAACTTTAGGTGAGTTAGATTTTAAGGATACAAATGTTAGTACATGTTTCTAGACTCAAACACCCATTACAAATAATCCATTAAGAATATACTCACTATGAATCTTCTCATTGGAGGTATTTCTGTCCAAGGTATTGTTAGGTTTTAAATATGAGCATATCTCTTAACAGAAATTCAAAACGTTTTCATCATATTGCGAGATGCTAGTCCTTCTGCTGGACCTAACTCGATTGTTTAAAAAAATAGCTTGATGCGGCGATAACTTCTATCAACGTGACAACGATGTTGAGGTGAGAAGCTCTGCTAGCAATGCAGGCATCTCGCGAGGCTGAACTTTTGATGAAGTGAAGGATGGATGGCAAGTGGTTGAAGGCTGTGGAAGAAGAATGATATATATTATGCTCCATCACGTCTCGTGTCAACACCCGTTTCCATTTTGATATGCGCAGGGCAATAATGAACAAGTTCCATAGGCAAACAGAAAAGTACAGTTATACTGATAATAAGTATTTGTTTACAGACAGACATTAACAGAGCAAAATTCACTAATAATTACAAATATATACAGAATATCCCAAAATATTCCAAGTACAGGCTAAATGTAACCACCAACTATGTCTCGAGAAACATGCTCGTCAGTTTCCCGGAACTATGTCCTTGCCTTTTGAACCGCTGGCACCCGCTGAGACATTTGGATTAGAAAAAGGGGTGAGATTCCAAGGAATCTCAGTAGAAACATACGATCAATATATAAAATGCGAAAATTAAATATGCAATGCACCGTATCAAGTAAAATGAAAATTCATATCATCCGTGTGTGTACACAAAATTCAGGGCCAACTAACCCGTTGAAACCCCTGCATGTACCTCAGCCGAGTCCTTGACTACGGCTAGGTAAGACCAGTGTACCTCAGCTAGGTCCTAGACCACAGCTAGGTAATGTGCCTCCAGCACGTGTTCAAATCACAAAATACAGTAACACACATCATATAAATAGTCACATAGTATATGAGAGATAGTAGTCCCTACCTTAACCTCTTTCTTGTCTCAAAGGGCCCGCCCCGTAAAACGTGTCAACTAAAGGCGTTCAACTCGGTCCTAAAACATCAAATATACAAAAAATAGGTCATAACCCATCCAAGTATCATTTTAGACACTTCCATAGTGTTTCTTGTGGTTATATTAGCCTATGGTGAAAATTTACCAAAATGCCCCCGCAACCCCGGCCCCGCTGTACCCGGCCCGATGGCACGTTTTTCCAAATTTTTGACTATGGCTATCCTGACGTATTTTCATCCAAGGAATCCATTTCCGGACTCAAAATTACCAAATTCAATGTCAAATTACGAAATTGCCCTTGGCAGCCCTACTTTTAGGGTTTTAGGGGCGTTCCCGTAATTATGCTTTCTCAGCATTTTCTGAAAAAGTGCCCAACTGTAACCCCACCTATTTTTGCCCACTGAATCCAATGGAATCATCAAATCATTGAAAATCCAACTCTAAGGCCCTCAAACATCCCTGGCCAAAATAATTGTGTTCTCCGGGAAAAATCGGGGTTTTACGATTTCGGCTCCGTAAACACGTTCCTTTCTACTCCTAACTACTTTATTAACAATCTAATTGAGTTATAACAACCATTTGAACTAAAATTGGGCAGCATAACCCTTAGATATACACTTTTCCAAAATTTAAAACTAATGGCAATCCGGCGAAATTTCACCGATTAAATTGCCCACAGCAGCCAGAATAGTTAATATACAAAGGTTTGGAAGTTACCTCAAGCTCCAATGAGCTTTTCCCAAAAATGGCTGAAACCCTAACCTTTAGAGAACATATTTTTGAGCCTCCAAACCCTAAAGAACAAAGAGGAGTAGCTTAGAGTCAGAGATATACGCGTTAGGAGCGAAATCGTCGGAGAAATCGGCTTACCTTGTGATTTTTCTTCTATTTCTCTCTCTAAACTCTCTCAACTTTCTCACACTATGTTCAGGTCTGTTTCTCGTGGTTTAGAAGCTGAATGAGAAAGATGAAGTTTATATTATCATATTTCATAATATTATAATAATTTGTTTAATTTTCCAAAATTACTAAAATCCAATTTATGTACATAACTTCCTACATTCACGTAACCATGCCATCATATCCAACCAATATTTCCTTCTTTATGCCACATGTAGGAGACACCTAGGGGTCCCTCCCTATGGTCTCAATTGGCTTCACAACTTGTTTCGGTTACGTATACACGTAAGGTCTCAATTTTGGTCAAAATTGCACTTTTTGCTCAAATTTTCCATAAATTCATATTAAATTGACCAAAATATTCTAAATATATTTTTAACCTTTATTTTCCTTAATTAATTGAAATTAACTTCAATTAATTGAAAAATAATTTATTTTGTGCTATTTTGGCAAAATTACGATTTTGCCATTACCTTTCTAATCCAATTTCTTTTCTTATTTTTCTTTCACCAATTTTCATCTATTTTTGGACCAAATATTTTCTCTAATATTCCTTCATTTTTGGACCTTAATATTGGGCTTTTTAAATTACCCAAATTAATTCCATAATTATTGTTTGCCCAATTTCCCATGAAATTGAACATTTATAAATTCATAAATTCCAAATTCATGAATATTCACCATTTTATTGAATTTCCCAAATAATTACAATATATTTGGTGAATATAAAATTTAGGGTGTTACATCTCTACTTATCGAATCCATAATGCGTATGAGTAAACTCAAAAATTGTCTTGAAAAATCAAAGAAATCTATTTGGCATCATATGAATCTCGCATTTACATGATTTAGGGAAAATGACGTTTGGCGAAGTTTTAACATAATTAATTATAATCAAGGATCACAAATTTTAAAGAATTTTAAAAAGAAATTAAAGATCAAGGTCCTTCATTGGTCCATTCCTAAATATAAGGCATAATTGACTTTTTTTAGAGAGATTAAAAAAGCTTAATAAATTACTTAATCATATCATATATTGTGTATCATTAGATTTTATATTAGTTTATAAATTTGGCAAAATAGTTGGGAGAAAAAATGATAAATATAAATATTTTAAAGTAATTTAATTGACTTTATTAATATTTTAAAAAAAATCAACACTATTTTATATTTAGGATAGGGGGAGTACAACTTTATTTCTTAATACCAAATACACTTAAATAAACTTTTGTCTACATAGCTTCTATCTCTTTCAAGGCGATGATTGCTGAATACTCTCTCTTCCACCAAGCTCCACAAATGGATAAAACGTCGAACAATATGCAAATTTGGAGCAAGAAGCCAAATTTAACATTTTTAAAGATGGTAGCGAAAATAAATCATTGGGAATACTAATTAGATTACTACAATTTCTCAAATTTAAGAATTTGAGCCTTGAAAAACAAGAAGCAATAGATGGACCAAGGTGTGATAATTTAGTGCATCCTTCAAGCTCTAGCCTTTCAAGAACTGGAAGTCCTCTGAAATTTGGCATCTTTATTAAATCTTTCGACCCACTAAGATTCATGTTCCTCAAGCAAGAGAAAACCTGTGTAAACAAAAAAAGTGTACCAGAAAAATAGCTAAACAATTTACTTGTTTGGAACAACGATTGAAATATTTAAAAGCAGCTTTTCAATCGTGATTTACAGTATACAAGGTAAGTATGTGAGAAGAATTTTGTCTCAATTTATGCGAAAAGTACTTCTAAGCTCCTTAAAAGCTATCCTAAACATGCTTAATATATCTAAAAGGGTTAATATAACTTTTGGTCTCTGAAGTTTGATCCAATTTTGGTTTTGGTCTCTTAAGTTTAAAACCGGTGGTTTTGATCTCTGAAGTTTGACTCTTGGTCCCTCAAGTTTGAAATTTTTTGTTTTGGTCCCTCAAGTTTGAAAAGGACTTGATTTTTTCCGGTTCGGTTTTCCACCAAGTCCTTTTCAAACTTGAGGGACTAACAGTTATAAACGGAGTAAACTTGAGAGATCAAAACAAAAAATTTCAAATTTGAGAGACCAAGGGTCAAACTTCAGGGATCAAAACCACCGATTTTAAATTTAAGGGATTAAAACCAATATTAGATCAAATTTTAAGGACCAAAAGTTATATTAAACCATCTAAAAAGTTAGAATGACGCAAGCACAGTTAAAATTATTGTCTTTTGTTCCTGCCATCTCACGTGATCCATGCTTTATGTACATTTTCTTCCCACATAGTTGTGATGATGCAGCTATTAAGCAAAGTCAATTCCCTAAGATAAGATGGTTCGAATGCAAATAGTAAAGAAGTAAAAGGATATTGGTGTCATGAAATATATCAGAGCCGCTTCAAAAAGATAATTTAGAACTTCCAGCGTGAAAAGGGAATTATGACGATTAAAAAGAGAAAAAAAGGTGATAAGCTTCTAGGTATACAATAGTTAGTCTTTTAACTCATTTGTATTTAGTAAGGCCTTGACACCTCAACAATATATTAGAGGTGAAACCCATGGTCTGGTCTTGTGTTCTGTGGATTTTGATCAGTCCATATTACTTAATCAGTGAGTTTGTTTATTTGAACTACCAGTCACATAGGTAAGTAATAGCCCATGGGTTCAGTCAGAGAAAATAAGGTGTGGAGGAAATAAGGGAGGTTAGAGAATAAATTGTTGTGTATTGATTTTTGTGAACCCATATTATAAATATATGAGAATGAGATTATGATATTATAAATTGATATACATGTAATCATGTGACATTTTTTATAATACTATAAATTTACAATTATCTTACTTGATACCTCATGTGCACTTACTTGTATGTCTGATGAGATGGATAGTTGGTTTTTGAGATTTTTGTTTTACCCCGTTGATTTAACATTTTTTTAGGTGATATTTCCCATGTGGGTTGATCAGGGAAGACTTTGGAAGCTTGAACTATTTCTGCTAAGAGTAGTGCTTCCATTCATTTTGGTTTGTATTGAATAGTTGTATATTGCCACAATATGACTCATTTGGCATACTCTGATTTGTTTGAAACTGACTGTAGTAACTAAAAACTTTTGATTAATTGTTGCTGGATGGCAATTGGAGGCCTTTAGGCATTTGCATGTGTTTCGGAAAATAATGGATCCATTTATATGAACTTTAGACGTTAACATGTTTTCGTATTTTAATGAGATTTTATTTGGATATCTATACTAGGATTGATAGTGAATGATTATTTTGGATTTTAAGAAATCTAAAACCTAATTATATGGTTGAATTCCTTTTAAGGGGTTTTATTCTTTTAACCATGATAGTCCTTTTAAAAATTAAGTTTCAAATTTTCTATCATAATTAACATGTTTTAATAATTAATACTCTTTTAAAACCATGATAGTGTTTGGATGAATGATTTAGTTAAATATTATTGATTATTGCTATGAGAAAAGGATTTTACACATTGGGACACCAAACTTCCTTCCATAAATATATGCATAAGAATATATATGCATAATACATATGACTAAAAGAGTATAATTATCATGATGTGATGTCTTGTATCTTCATATAGCTAGCTATCTTCCTCGCATGACCTTTTTAATTTTTATTTCCTTGAAATTATCATTTTTTAAAAGAAACTATTATTTTAATTAATTGACACATAATTTCACATCGGTACACATACAAATACGCACGCACTGTCAGGAAGAAAGGCTGCTCGATAACATTAGACTTCTACACAAATACATGTTTACAGCTCGTCAAGCATCTATTTACAATACGTTGAATCTTTTTCACAACCTTAACCTCATATTTGATAAAAATAAGGTTTTCTTACGTTAAGTAGGCGAAGTGTTTTGTTTACAACCCGTCAAGCGTCCATTTACAACTTCTTAAGCATATGTTAACAACATGTCGAGTCGTTTTTACAACTTGGTCTTATGGCTGGAAGAAACTACATTTGTTCACAACCTCAACCTCATATTTGTTCTCACAACTGCATCAGTATTTTCCATTGGGGCTGTCAGAACAGCCGACTTGGTCATAAAGTATCAAGTTATTAACAACTTGTTATGCCTATTTTATCAAGTGCATTAGTCATATTTATAAGTGAATTGTAATTCTCCTATGAGTTTATAAATTGCACATCTTCCCACTTTCACAGAAGCTAACCATGATTTTAACTCATTACTGTGCATGTTTGATTACGTGTGTGTTTGGTTGGACTTATTTTTGGACAATAAGTCCTTATTATGCAAGCCGAGATAAAACTCCTCTCACATACTTACCTCGTATACCGTGAATCACGATTTATAAGCACTTATTATCCAAAAATAAGCTATTCCAAACGAGCACGTACCTGCTGACAATTTTTACAACAACTGACGCCAGTTTTCACAAGTTCTAATGTATGTTTTCACAACATCATGAGTTATTTTTATAAGGTGACTTCCAACCAGCAATAGTCTGCAAAATTCATGTCTCCCTTGTAATTGCAACACATCATGATTTTAAACAACTGCTGGAACCTAATTTTGCAACTTCATCACTGTACTGTCACAACTGATCATATAACATTAAAATATTAAGTTGTATGACGGACGGTGACTCCGAGCGGAGCAGCAACGCACGGCGACTGGGAGCGGAGCATTGATGGACGGCGATTGGGAATAGAGCGGCAATGACAGAAGGCGAGAAGCAAGGGCAAGGTTTTCAAATGTTTCTGAAGCACGAGTTTGACGATTTTGATTTTGAACGAAGGAGGGTTACAATTAGAATTGGGGCATCTTTATCATTTTATTTTGAAAAATAATTACAGAAAAGTCTCTAAAGACTTGGGAGTGATTTTCTGGGACATTTAACTTTTTTCTGGGATTTTTTTATTAATATCTCTAGTCCTTAAGACTTGGGAGTGATTTTCCCTAAAAATAGGTAAAAAAAATTATCACTCTTTGTTTCTGGAACCACTCAATTTTGAGGTACGATTTTCTTGTGGATTCGGTAGTTTTTTTTTTTTTTGGATAAAGGAATCGATAGATTTTTAATCTGTATCCAAAGAACAGTTCATCAGATTGTAATTGAATAAGCGATATCTCCTATGTTTCCACTGTACGTGAACATGATAAAATTGTTTTTGTTCTTGTTCTGAGCTCTTTCTGATTTCCCATTTGATGCGAAGGTATAAAGTATATCTTTTCCACTTAAGAAAGGACAAATTCAATGTCACTGCACGTGAAATACATCTATTTTTGATCACCACATGTTGATAAATTTATTTTATTTTTTGTATTTATTATGAAATTTAATGTTAAAATATTTAAAATATAATCTTATCTTTTATATGTAATTATTACAAAAACTAATATCCTTTTTAATAATTTGATAATGAAAAAGTGATTCTAATAACAATACCTAAATATTATCATTTTGTCAAAATCACTTTTTTTCCTAAAATCTATTATGCTTATAATCTATTATCTAAAATTATTTTTATTATTTTTTCTCCAGAAACTATTCTCCAAAAACTAAATCAAACACTCTCCAAATGGCAAAGAAGTGAATGGATATTGGTGCCAAAAAATATATCGGAGCTTCAATGGAAGAGTCTTTAGGACTCAAAAAAATTTCACATTACGAAATATATGAGTAGTTTAAAATTCCATATGCATTAAAAAGCTTCAACCCTTGGTGTTTTCCTCTGTGAGTGACTTTCCAGATCCAAGACTATTGCCTTTTTTTTTTGCCTGACAAGACTATTGCTTCAACGTTAGGAAATGCCTGCGAACAAACACATTTTAAATATAGTATTAATAAATAATAATAAAATATTCAATAATAATAATATTTTATTTTTAATTAAAATTATTTAATAATTAATTTTATAATATTTTTAATATAAAATTTTATAAATTTTGCAACGGAATGTGCCATGGAAAAGTTCCATGGTATCGTGGCAAAAAAATTTTCACAAAATTTGCGATATAATTCCGTGGTTAATTTAGCCATTGAACTTTTTTGTGATTAATTTCGTGACAAATTTAGCTACGGAAAAATTCCAACGAAAAAATTTCCAATAGAATTTCTGACGGATTTTCCACAGAATTTGCCACTGAAAAAATTCTGTAGCAAATTCTGTCGGAAATTGAGTGTTTTTTTTTTTAGTGCTCTATCTGGAAGCCGCTACGTCAACAGTGATGAAGGGAAGTTGCAAAGTTAGCAGAGCTGGAGCGAAATTCATAGAGAAGCCGCGAGTTAGAAGAGTAGTGAAGGTTTTTGTTGAAGGCATTAAGGCGTCAGGTGGAGTGGGAATCGACGCAATATTTCCTTTTCTTTAGAAAAAAATAGTTAATATATTTTTAAGACTTCCTTAAAGCCATGTGGGTTAAAATTAAGGTCTTGGTTTTCTATAGGACCCGATACTATAAGTAAGCTCGATAAATAAATTATAAATTATGGGTCAAATTCCACCCATAAATTGATCATCCATTTTTTTAATAATTAACTAGGTATAGTTAAGTAGTTAAAAGAAATTCTCTAATCTCTATCAGATGGTCCTGAGTTATAAATGACCCACTTAAAAAAAGTTATTTAAAATATAACTATAATATAATTATATTTTGGGAAAAAATATTTTTTAAAATTTATTTATAGTATTTAATTATGGTTATGACATGTTATATTTCAAATTTATCTATTTCACAATTAAATTCCAAAACTTTATATAAATTATGGCTTCTGGTGCTTACTAAACTGATTCCATAATTATTATTGTTATAGCATCTTAATTACGGCATCAGTTGAATATATAACCGATACCATATTGTACATTATTGCGTCAGTTACACTTCAAACAGAAGTAAACTTATGTCACATGAAATATCACTTCAGTTCTTTAAGTAACTGATGCCATATTGTACCTTATAGCGTCAGTTACATATTAAACAGAAGCGAAATTATGTTACATGAATTATCACTTCTATTCTTCAAGTAACTAATGCAAAATCATGTAGTTAAATTAGTATTTTACACTAGCGAATATAATTATATTTTGGAAAAAACTATTTATAGTATTTAATTACAATTATGACATGTTTTATTTTAAATTTATTTATTTCACAAGTAAATTCCAAAACTTTATATTAATTATGGCTTCTGGTGCTCACTAAACTGATTCCATAATAATTATTATTACAGCATCTTAATTGTCAGTTACACGTAAAACAGAAGCGAAATTATGTCACATGAATTATCACTTCGATTCTTTAAATAACTGATGCAAAATCATGCAAAATTATGTCACATGGATAACAAGTAACAACCTTTCTTGGATTTATTTGTTGTAACGTTAGTTGCCACATTATAGAGTTGTCTCTGTTAATGTGGGTATGCTCTGCTCTTTTATCTACTCTTTGGTTTTTGTTTATTTGTTGTTTGGTTCCTGTTGCTTATTTCTATTTCAACAATTTTTTGTTTGGGTTTTGTATCCACGGTTAAACTCTGATATCAATTTGAAGGACTGAGCTCTAATACTAATTTGAAGGTTTGAGCTTTCATATCAATTAAAAAGACAAAGCTCCGATACCAATTTAAAGGTTTTGAAGGTTGTTCTCTTTTATAAAGATAGACATCCAGTGGAAGACAAGGGTACTTGAAGAAGAGTCATAAACAAAGTTTTTCAAACCTATGCTTATGAGCTGCAAAACACAAACTTTGCATATGATAGAGAGAAGATCTTATTCACTATTTGTTCACTCCAACATAAGAAGCGTTGTGTTGGATGAAATTAACAATATGATGGAGGGAAGACCTTAGGGAAAATTGGGGATGAATCCCTCATTGGCAAATTAGTTGGCCAATGGTACCCAGTTGTCCTAAGAGCTTATTCACTATTTGTTCACTCCCCTCTAGTTCATGTTGCTTATAAGGATAGAGCTCTGATACTTATTTAAAGATTTTGATTTTAAAGGTTACTCTCTTTTAAAAAGATAGACATCGCGTGGAAGTTAAGGGTATTTAGAGAAGAGTCATAGACAAAGTTTGTAAAAGAGACAATATGTGGAAGATAAGGGTATGTGGAGAAGAGCCATAGACAAAGTTTTTGAGACCTATGCTTATGAGTTGCAAAATACGAACTTTGCATATAATGGAGGGAAGACCCCTTATTCCCTCTTTGCTCACTCCAACATAAGAAGCTTCATGTTAGATGAAATTAACAATATATATGATAAAGGGAAGACCTTATTCACTATTTGTTCACTCCCCTCTTGTTCATGTTGCTTATATATATTTCAACGATTTTTTTTGGGTTTTGTATCCATGTTTTAAACTCTTATATCAATTTGAAGGTAAAGTTCTGATACATGGTTTGAGACATCTTTGATATCAATTTGAAGAACAGAGTTCTGATAATAATTTAAAGGTTTTGATTTTGAAGGTTGCTCTCCTTTATAAAGACAAACATCATGTGAAAGACTAAAACGGTATTTGGAGAAGAGTTATATATAAAGTTTATAAAAGAGACATCTGGTGAAACCAATTGTGACATCCTAAACGCATTGCAAGGAGGTATATAGACCACTTTGGGCTATAACATTATGCACAATTCATGGTAGATAGGGTTGGCCTTCGTGTATTGTGGTCAATTTGTTACAAAGTACAATTTAGCTTATACTCTGTTCTTCAATCTTCATGAACAAATTCAAAACTGAATTGATGCACTATTAGTTTTTAATTTTTATTCTTTTCTGGAAATTATTAAAAACATACCTATAGTATAATAATATAAATTATCATGCATTCTTCAAAAATAAATAATGCGAACTCTTTTTTCTCTATGTTTTTTTAATTCTTGAAAGTGTTATGAATAGGTGGAAAAGATTTATTGGGGTAATTTATATAGCTTTTTTAATCTCTCCAAATTAATTAATTAGGAATTATATTAAGTATAAGAGATAGTAATTAACAACTGGGAATTAATCATATGCACATATTTAAAAGTGTAGATATTGCCATCAAATTATAGAGGTAAAAGGGGCGTTGATCACAAGGATTCTATGTAATTTCATACATTTTTCTTGAGTTTTTTTATATGTTTTGGCGTACTTGTATGTATTTTTAGTACTTAGGATTAAGAAATGTATATTTTGTTTTGGGTTGGGTCACATTGACTGTGCAAGTTTTGGCTTTGATTTTGGGTGTTTTACTGGCTAATTGATGCTATCTTTGTGTATTTTAACTGAGGAAACTAGCCATTATTTGTTAAGAGTTAGAAGCCCTTGGAAAGAAGAAACAGTCCTTGTGATTAACCCCTCTTTAATTTGATCTCCAAAGTATCACTTTGTAAAAATTATTGTTTTCTTTAAATTGAGTTTTGAGAGCGGGAACCATAATCAAGAGTTTTCATATAACCTAAACCAAAATTTACTTCTAACCTAATTTACGCTTAAAGTTTGAATTATATAGAGGCGAATTAAATCTAAAACAGACAATTGTCAACACCTTAAACACATTTGTACAGCTTTTTTCTTCGTCTCTTCTTTTTCTACTATTGCCACCAACAAATATTATGCTTATTTTTAAACTAATTATGAACAAAACACAGTTACATGTAAAAGAATAAAGGTTGTTGGGGGAAAAAAAATAATTAAAGTACATCACTTTATTCTTTCTTATCGCTCTATCTTCTCTAAATATTTTTCACGCTCGTGGCATATGGCATGGACCAGCCAACTTCAAGTAATCAAGCGAATTATATAATTTGAAATTTCTAAATTTAAAAAAAAAAAAATACCAGCAAAAGCCGACTGTGTGATTCGTTACCATTCAATAGTCCCGGACAATTCAGTCCACACCAACATTATAAAAAATAAAAAATGAATCTGAAGGGAGTTGAGAAAGGAAGAGAGAGGAGAGGCATGAAATACAAAAAAAAAGTTAATAAATATAATGATACAACATTTATGAGTACCAAATACTCAACAAATAGCGCACTTACAAAGATTTTTGTCTACATAACTTCTAGCTCGTTCAAGAAAATGATTGTTGAATGGGTTCTTTGAAAAGCTTGAACAAATAGCAATCTTGGAGCAACCAGCCAAATTTAGGATTTTTAAAGAGTGTAGCAAGAATAATTGATTGGGAATACGGGCAAGACTAGTACAATTTTTCAAATTTAAGAATATGAGATATGAAACCTGAGCAATGGATGGATGAAGTTGTGATAATTTAAAGCATCCTTCAAGATCTAGCCTCTTTAGTCTTGGAAATCCTTTGAAATCTGGCATCTTTGTTAAATTTTTTGAGCCACTAAGATTCATGTTTCTCAAGCGAAGAAATTGCTGTGGAGATAAAGACAATTAGCTACATCCTCGTGTGCTTTGTCTGAGTAGCGTGATCCCTGAAAATTAAATTATGCAAGAAGCAAGGTTAAAGTTTTTCGCACACAAACACTTGGCACATAGGAGTATATACATTATGCATGAAAAAAAAAAATTTGATTTTGTCTTATCAACTAGTCATTTACATATACTTGTGATGTAATTAATTAAAGGTACGTACCTTTTCTTCATCCCATACACTTATGATGCAATTATGAGGCAAAATCAATTCCCTTAGCTTATATGGTGTAAAACTTGACGGCAAAGATGTGAAAGGACATTGGTGCCATGAAATATATTTGATTCTCTATAAAAGATATTTTAGGACTCCAGAAAATTTCACTATGAGTAGTCTGAGATATTTCATGCGTGATAACCCTTCAACCCTCAAGGTGCTTCCTTGTCAATCTTCTAGCCCCAAGACTATTGCTTTCGCTTTACAAATAGCTTTAGAATAAACACGTTTATAAAAAGAAAAATAATGCAAAGTGCGATTACTTCAATTTTCGTACATCATATTTTGATGTTTCAACAAAACAAAAAATGTTATAAAAACTTACTGGGTCATTTCTCTTCCCATTGCTTGCAATAAACCATGCATTTGTATTCTTAGATCCATAACGGCTAAGAGTGATTTTTCAATCAAAAACTTGCATATTGTATCTGTTGGAAGAAAATGTACGAGTACTATCAAAAATTCCCTCTGCAAAATTAATATCCTTCCCTATAAAAATACATGTCATGTCTAAGAATATTTCCTTGCAAACAAGACTCAGTTCATCAAAACTCTTTTTGAGGACCTTCACTATCATAGAATTAGAGACATTTTTGAATTCAAATAAGGCACTGCTCCATTCAGAAGCTCTTCTATTATATAAGAATTGGTTCAGTACTACAATTGCTAAAGGAAAGCCACAAGCATATTGGATACTCTATCTATTAGCTCCTCATAACCTCTCATTAGACCCAAATATAATCAAGAAGCTCTTCTACTTCTTTCACTCGAGATTTCATCCGTACCAGATCTACATCAACGTAAACTAATTCAGATATTTTCTCTTGACATTTATTTTGATGTCATTAATAACTAGTGGCCCTGACCTGAACAAAGAAAAAATAAAAGCACCAATTTAATCACTTAGCCAACAGTTGCTTGAACGTCTCTATAATTTTCCTACTGATGAGACTAGAAAGTTATGATGAAGAAAAAAGGAAGGGTAAATTACTCACTCGGATGGTACATGCCAACCAGAGAGATTGGCCACTTGTCTTTTTGCTAACATCCACCCGTGTACCTTGCATAAAATTTGCTGTGAACTTGTGTTCATGTTCAGCAAAAGCTTTTTCAAAAGAATTACTCTGATTTTGCGCCTCTGGTCGATCCACATCATAGAAAACTGGGAAAATGAAAATAACATATAAAAAGAGTTGCTTAATGGTTTAAAACCATGATTCTATGTGAACTGGGTTAGTTGATTCATCAATACTATAGTCTTAAAAAACTGAGGTTTGAACAAGATCTTCCCACCTTTCAATTGGTAGTAAGGATGATGCTCATTAAAAAAGTTTGCAAGCAAGAAATTTCTTTATGGACCCTAAATGTGGAGTGTTTATGAATCATAAATTCCACCTCAGTAGAGTCACTGTGAACATTGGCGTCAGTGTAACCCTAGTCTCACATGCCTTCAAACCTTCTACAACAACAATAAAAACTGTCTCAATTGTCAAATTCAAGACGATATACATAATACCAAAAAGATATTGTTTCTTTTTGCTGAATTTCAACACAAAGTTCTACTCTTAGTGCATAGTATGGAAAATTGGCGCTCGGTATGTAATTTGAAGTGTATCACAAATGAAAAAGAAGTTGCACATGTTGAGAAATGATGTTCATTTAGTGCAGCTTCTCCTATATTGCCATGTACAAACAACAGAATCTCAAATAAGCAAGTAATATATTTGAGTCTACGAATGCAGGGGAAAAGAAGACAAATAGGTGTATGATTTGAAATTTGAAGAGGAGATACCTGATGAACAACCGGACCTAGTGTGAAAACTAAGGGGCTCATGAATGAGATTGTTGCTTCAAGTTACTATATCATCATCAATCAAAACACATGAGATGTGAGAAATCTTTGCCCAATCTTTACCTCTGCTTTTGGAGCTGCCTCTTGAGCAAGGGGCAGCCCATCGTAGAATAGAAAGTGAAACAGAACAGGGAGAATGAAACAGAGCAGCCAACGTTGACATGAAAATATTGCATATGATGTATGCAATGACGTTGTGAACAGGGAACGACGACAGAGGGGTTGGTGTATGGTTGCCGGTTCTGACTTTTGCATTATTTTAAAGAATTTATAAGGTTATAGTTTTAGTATAAATAGGTGTGTGTTTTTCATTGTAAGGCATCTGAGTTTGGAATAAACACATTAGAGTTTGATTTCTATACCATTTTGGTACCAGAGCTGAGTTCCAGAGTGCCAGAAAGCGAAAGAGTGAGGAGTGGGTGAGAAACAAAAAACGTGAGAAAAAGGGGGTGTCGGATTTTCACTCTCGGAGCGGTTTTTGAAGAAACCGACCTCACCATCGTGTTCAGAAGGCCGAAAAACCTAGAAATAGCCTCGGTCACAGCCGTGAAACACCTCCACGCGCCTCCACGGACGTCGCTGGAAAGTGCCGAAAAAGTCGCCGGAATTTCAGACGGTCGCCGGAGTTCAGAGGTTAAAGATGATGACGTCATCATCCACATCATCCTGATCTGCTGCGTCAGTGCCAGGTCAGCCACTCGTTGACTGCCACTTGTTATAACCGCCACGTCATCAATCCTAGTCAGTCAAACTTTCAGAAATTGCAATTTGACCCCTAATTTGGTAAAAACTACAATTTCTACCCCAAAACTTTCTGAAATTACATTTTGGCTCCAACTTTCTGCCAAAATTACATTTCGGACCCCTAAAATTTCTGAAATTACATTTTGACCCCAGATTTTTGCCAAAATTACATTTCCATCCCTGAAAGTTAAGAAATTACCTTTCTACCCCAATTGTCCATAAAATTTCCAATTTTTCCCTTACTTGCCATAAAAAAAAAACCGATCCTATCATTGTACCTTTCCACCCTATACCTAACCTCAAGAATAATTCCAAAATGCCTCCAAGACGCAGAAACACGCGCGAGATTGAGATAGACGAGATGAGACGTCGGATACAAGAACTGGAAACCACTGTACAAACACAGCAAGCCATGCTAGAATCTCGCAGTGAATATCCAGAGGATGATTCAGATAACAATAGTTCGTCGTCCACTGACTACCGCCATCGTCCTCAACAACAGTCATTCCGCCTTAATGACATTAAGGTAGACATTCCTGAATTCGAGGGAAGACTTCAACCGAACGAATTCATTGACTGGTTACAAACAGTTGAACGAGTCTTTGAATACAAAGAGATTCCAGATGAGCAGAAAGTTAAAATTGTTGCAATCAAATTGAAGAAACATGCCTCCATATGGTGGGAGAATCTCAAAAGAAGGCGTGAAAGAGAGGAAAAGAGCAAGATACGAATGTGGGACAAGATGCGACGCGAGCTCTCACGTAAGTTTCTTCCAGAAAATTATTATCAAGATAATTTCCTTCAGTTACATAATCTCCACCAAAAGGCTATGTCTGTAGAAGAATATACAAGGGAATTTGATAAGCTTATGATGAAGTGTGATATCCAAGAAAAGGAGGAGCAAACAATAGCCCGTTATCTTGGAGGGTTTAATACTAACATTGCCCATCCAGTGCAGCTCCAACAATACTGGACTCTAGATGACGTCATTCGTCTAGCCATCTGTATTGAGAAACAGTTTCCCAAAAGGTTTTTGTTTCAACCGTCTTCCTCCACTGAAATTCCTTTTGATGAACATGAAGCACACATGCATCGACCTACACAAATGCATCAACATAACTCTTCAAGCAAGCCTACACAAGTATATCAGTCTAACTCTTCAAGCAAGTCTCCACCAAAGGCTACCAAGGAATTTAACTCTAAAGCACCTAAGTGCTTCAAATGCCAAGGGTTCGATCATATCGCTTCAAAATGTCCTACCCGTAGAGTTGTTACCATTATTGAAGGGGAAGCTTTTGCAGTATTTGAAGAAGCAGAGGAGCTTATGCCTGACAAAGAGCCAGTCTTTGATGAAGAGCCAATCTTTGATGAAGAAGTCATTCCTCCTGATCAAGGTGAAACACTTGTGATTAGACGAAGCTTGCATACAGCCACAGTAAAAGAAGAGCCTTGGCTACGTCACAACATTTTTCATACTTGCTGTACTACTCAAGGTAAAGTCTGTGACGTCATTATCGACAACGGAAGCTGTGAAAATGTAGTCTCTAACTACATGGTAGAAAAGCTGCAACTACCAACTCACAACCATCCGTACCCATACAAGCTCCAATGGTTCAATAAAGGAAGCGCAGTCAAAGTGTCAAAACGATGCCTGGTTACTTTTTCTATTGGAAAAAGGTATCACGATGAATTTTGGTGTGATGTTGTTCCGATGGACGCTTGTCATCTTCTTTTGGGAAGACCTTGGCAATATGATCGACACGCTCTATACGACGGGTATGCAAACACATATTCCTTCCAGAAGGATGATGTGAAGATTCAGCTTGAACCTTTGCCACCAGATAAACACGTCAAAATCAAAAATAAGTCCAAGTCATTTTTACTGAAGCATAAAGTTTCAGATCAATCTCCATTCATTGATGATGATGTTGTTTTTGACTCGAGGACGAGTCCTGTCCAACCCTGGGGGAATGAAACAGAACAAGGAGAATGAAACAGAGCAGCCAACATTGACATGAAAATATTGCATATGATGTATGCAATGACGTTGTGAACAGGGAACGACGACAGAGGGGTTGGTGTATGGTTGCCGGTTCTGACTTTTGGCATTATTTTAAAGAATTTATAAGGTTATGGTTTTAGTATAAATAGGTGTGTGTTTTTCATTGTAAGGTATCTGAGTTTGGAATAAACACATTAGAGTTTGGTTTCTATACCAGAAAGAGAACTTGGTAGACCCTCCTGTGGAAAGTGTTAGAGCTTAGGACAAAACCAAAGTTCCAAGCAGTTCAGATTGGACAAGTTGCTAAGAACTTTGTGTTGCAGCCTTCTCAAATTAGAACAGTTAAAGTAGATAAGGGAAGTAAGAGTTGGTGGCAACAATCCAGTTTCAGGAAGAGACTCATCTTCAACATCTCCGAGCCACAAGAATCGTACAGAAGTACGATTATTCAAATCCCATCTCATTCGAGAGGCTGTGAGTTTTGGGCATCCAGAGACTTGAAGATTCTTAAGATTTGATGGCAAACCTCGATTAGGAAATGACTCAATATGTGGGCAGTTTATTATGAATAGACTTTCGTGGGAGGGAAAGAGGCTGTGCATACGCTCTGGCGGGGAACTCAAATGCTCCAATTCTCTAATTAGAAAATATTCTAGTTTGGGGGGCTGAAAACCCTCCTCGAGGAAAAAATACAAAATTAGGAATAATATTAGGGTTTTTAACCTAAGACAGAGGTGCCAAAATTGCTAATTCTTGGCTTTAGAGAGGCTTGGCACAAAGTGAAAACACTTGGGGGAGTTCTTGAAACATTTTGGGCTCTTGGAGGAAGAATCTTGAAGAGGTTTGAGAGTTTTCTTGGGTTTTTTTCGCTTTTCTCTTCATTTTTCTGCTGGAATTTGTTTTGAACATGGATTTCTTGTTTAGATTTAGTTCATTTCAGATTATATCTAGTTAGGCTCTTCATTTAGGATTATTTTTACCCATTGTATGAATTGGAATTACTAGATTTTCTTGCTTTTGTTAGTTATTGAGAATATATGCTGATTTTTCTTTATGCTTAATGCTATCTCGTGTTTGATCACCACATGATTAGATTAGTTCAATTGAATGATGCTTAAGAGAGCTATTTTAGTTGTAGAATTTGAGAAAAATCATGTTAGACTTGAAATTTATGGATTAAATGGAGGGTTTGTTGTTAGAATAGAGATATATCTAACAACCTAATTTAGTCTAATGAAAGATTTTTTTGGAAAGATGGTTTCTGTTAATTATAAATAAGAGATTAAATATTTTTAATGAAAATTAAAAATCAATATTGACTTGCAACAATCTAGCATAGTCTAATGAAGAATTATTTTGGAAAGATGGTTTTCATTAATTATAAACAAGAGATTGAATATTTTTAATGGAGATTAAAAATCAATCTTGGCTTGAGAGAGGGCTTGGTTGATTATTTTAGAACTTTTGACTAGCATATGAACTAATTCAACTAGCATAAATGGATAATTGCATGGTTTCTTAAAATACAATGGGGGAAGAAGTAATCTTAAACTTCTAATCTCTTGAAGTAGAATCAATTTTCCGATTGCCATTGTTTTACTTTATTGTTTTTATCAATATTCCTTATTTAACTTACTCAATTTCAAATGATTTCATTCAACCTAGTTAAGAACATAGATACAATAGTTGGTTCATTTTTATTATAATTCTTATAAAATGACACTTCTTTTTAATAACTATATTATTATTTACGTTCCATGCACTTGCGGTAAGCTAAACAATAATCTTCAAAGAAGACTGCTTCAAACAATATGCAAGTTTAGAGCAACCATCTAAATTTAGGATTTCCAATGACTTCACACAAAACAAGGAATTAGCGATACCAACAGGGAGTTGTTCTAATAGTTTAAATAGAGGAGTGGATGGTAAGGGAAATGAAGAGATCTCTTGCCCTTTGTTACTCCACTTGTGAAAGAAATTTGTACAAGTCCACTTGGAATTTATTAATGACTGTTTTTTAATTTTATCGTTGTTTAATTTTCCTTAAAAAGAGCAAAAGAGGAAAATGATTTATTGATGTAGAAGAGATAAAATTTTAATAAGGGTAAAAATATTATCCATTTTAAACATATTTAATAAACTGATTGTCATTTTTTAGTATGTGAGAATTAGTTGAAACAGACTTAGGGTGTGTTTGGGGGGAGCGTTTGGCCCCCCAAAAGCTTAATTGAGCAAATAAGCTCAATTGCCAATCTGGAAAATAAAATTTGAGTGTTTGTTTTTTAAAGTGTGCAGTTGAACTTAATTCAATCTTAATAGCTTTTGCCATAAGCTCAATTTCTCAGCTTTTATTGATTCAGCTTTTGGGGAGAGTGAGAATGGTTAAAATATTTTTTCAGTTGTGTCCAGTGTACTATCAAACTTAATGCAATTTTACCCTTAATGTACTTTTTTTGCTACAAAAATTAATTTCAACTATTATTTGGTGCTTTTAACCCTTAAAATATTTTTTCAACTGTACCCAGTGTGTTATCAAACTGATTGCAATTTTATCTTTAATGTACTTTTTCAGTTCCAAAAATTATTTTAAACTATTTTTTGGTGTTTTTAACCCTTTAAAATATTTTTTCACCCATTCTTTCTTACTATTATCACAAAAGTCACTTGTGCTTAAGTCAATCCAAACAAGTTTTACTTTTGCAAAAGTCATTTATACAATCGCTGTTCCAAACATAAATCACATCACACAATCGGGCTTTTACCAAAAATAGAATTACTAAAAACTAAATTGAGAAACTCTATTTTTCCTATCGCTGTTCCAAACACACACTATAATAAGTACTAGAGTAGCAGTTTCAAAATGTTTGTAAAGTCACAAGAAATGCCTTCTAACACAAAAAAGAAAAAAGAAGCCCGACGTGCGCACAGTAGAGTCTGAAACTTTTCTCTGATTTTTCTGACCGTTGCTTCTCAAAGGTCATCGGTTTCGGACGCTGTTTCTTTGTGATCGAAGTAAATCTGCTGCTGCATCTTCCATTCCGAAGCTGATCTTCCATTTCCGTCGCCGATCTGAGCCTACTTCTCCCATTCGGATGCTGATCTGTACTGTGTTCGAACTGGAGTTCCGCCTGTGACAATCTGGGCTTGTTTTTCCGTCAATCTGAGTTTGTTTTTCCGTTGATCTGTTCATATTCCTGGTCGTCGATGTGCTATGCTGCTCTGTTCGAATTTTCTGAACCAGGTGCATTGTGTTGATTTCTTTCTCTGTTCGATTTAGCTTGCTGCAGTTTTTTTTTTGTTTTTTTTCTGAGAAAAAAAAAATTCAGACAGAGAGAGAGTGAGAGTGTGGAGAGAAAAGTAAAGAAAAGTGAAATTATTTATTGTATGCTCAAGAGATGAACGAGCGGGAGAGAGAACGTAGTCCCGTGAGAATGGTTTTAGCGCCAATGCTGGAGGAGAGGGAGGCCTTGGAGCATAGCAGGAAGAAAGTACGTGATGATGATGAAGAGTTCACAAATAAGCAATCCTTAGCCCCACGGGTTGAGGATTGGATGAGTAACGATAATATTGTACAAGAAACCACCATACCTGAAGCACCTAAACGATCATACAAGGATGCATGCGTGGATGAGCAGACGCAGAATGATTGTTCAGATGATGAAGAAGAATGGTGAAGAGGGGACGGATGGAAGTCTAGGATTGAGGTGGAAATGACGAAGAAGGGACCAAATATAATTGTGTCTCCGGAGTTTAAAAAGAAGCTAGTGAGGAAATGGTCGACATCGTTGTTCGTTAGGCTCCTTGGCAGGATGGTGCGTGAGGATCAATTGGGTCGAAAACTGCAACAGCTGTGGGGACGAAGAGGCCAGGTTGAAACTATTGAGATAGGATCCGGGTATTTTCTAGTTCATATGAGCAATAAGGAGGACTATGATTTTGCATTAACAGGAGGCCCTTGGTTATATATGGATCATTACCTAGCAGTGCAACCATGGAAGTCAGAGTTTGATCCTGACTCTGGTGAGGTTTCCAAAATCGCAGCGTGGGTGAGAATTCCTAAATTCTCAGTTGATTTCTATGATAAGGGTATGTTACATGTTGTGGGTAACCAAATTGGAAGGGTTCTAAAAGTGGATACAAACACCCTTCAGAGAACCAAAGGTCGTTTTGCCCGTATATGTGTTGAAGTCGATCTGAGTTTACCTTTACTTCCGTCATTGATGATTAATGGGAAAGAGAAGAAAATTGTTTATGAGGGTTTGCATTTGATTTGCTTCTCATGTGGACGGTATGGCCACGACACGGCGCATTGCCCTAATAATCAAGCAAGAAGCACGTTAGAGTCGCCATGCGTGTCGAACCCGTCGGCTTCCACCTATTCAACACAAAAGTCTACATGCTCTGAGACCACAGCCAGGGTGTATGGGGAGTGGATGGTAGCACCGAGTTGTAGAAGGGGACAATGGACTTCGAACATAGGGAATGGTAATCAGGGGCGTGAGTCTAGAAGTGATTTACGTTCTCGAAATACGGGAGGAGGATCACGTTTTGAGGCTCTTAATGTTGAAGATATGGGAATTAATGATGGAGGTTATAATGATAGTGGAAATCAAGGCAAGATTCGTGTCAGTTCTAAGCCAGGAGAAAGATCGCGTGAATCAAAAGGGAACTCTGGTCATCTAATTGACATAAGTAAAGGGAGTAAGGGGAACAAGGGATCGGATAATCTGAATGTAGGAAAAAAGGAGAAAATTTGTGAGAATCTGAATAGTGTTGGCCAATTGAAGACGTTGAATAAAACACGTGCGACACAGACAGCTAAGAAGAAAGGGATTGAGGAGGGAGCTTCCCACGGAACCTTGAGTAAGGGATTGAAAATGCAGCAAACAAGAAATCAAGTTGACTCTCAGTTGTTGAACTCTCACATGTTAAATCATAATGCCGAAATGTCGTATAATTCAAGTGGGGAGGCTGGGTTACGAATTAAAAAAAATATTATTCAAGTTGACCGTAAATCCACTACTATCCGCCTAAAAGACATTGATCCTCTTGACCCAGGTGCAGAACGAGGGGAGAATTTTGTAAGTCCAACTAATCCTCTTGGGACTGTTAAGGATGTGGTGATGAATGGTGTTGATGAGGTGAAGGAGGGACATATGTCTCAATAATGACTTGTTTGGTTATGATCTTCTTCATATTTATCAATTTTTATGATTATTATGACTTGGAATACCCAGGGTGCCGGTGGTGCCTCTTTTAACAGAGTACTTAGTGATGTTGTTGTCAGACATGGTGTTAATTTCTTTGCTTTGTTAGAACCCAGACAGCAAGGTATGAAAGCCAAACTCATTGCAAGGAAATTAGGATGGACGAATATGCATATTGTAGAAGCTCGGGGATTTAGTGGAGGTATATGGTTATTCTGGGATTCTACATTTCATTTTTCTGTGACTTGTTGTGGTGATCAATTTGTTCATGGGATGGTTAACAAAGGCACAGATGTAGAGTGGTCTCTTATTGTGGTATATGGGAATCCAAATATGGTTATTAGACGACAACTTTGGCCCACTCTTAAGGGTATTCAACATTCAATTGTTGGAGGCTGGGTAGTGATTGGAGATTTTAATGCTGTTTCATGTCCTGAAGATCGCTGGAGTAAGAAACATAGGGAGAATAAAGGTATCGATGGGTCCTTCCGAAATTGGTTATTGGGCAGCGAATTACTTGATATTGGTTTTAGTGGACCTCGATTTACATGGGGCAATTTGATTACTCAAAGCAGAATTGATAGGGCCTTGGTGAATAATTGTTGGTTTACAGAGAATCCTAATGCAACTGTGACACACTTGCCAAAATATAAGTCCGATCATTGTCCGGTGCTTTTAGATACTGAATCTCATGTTCTTACTGCAAAGAATCGAAGGCCTTTTAGATTCTTTGCCCCCTGGGTTATGCATGAAGATTTCAAGAATTTTGTGCAGTGTCACTGGGGGTTGGGTGATGACTGGTGCAGATCCATAGATCAGTTCACGGAGGATTTGAGGTTATGGAATAAGGAGGTTTTCGGTAACATCTTCTATATGAAAGAAAGGTTATATCATCGTTTAGATGGGATTAATGCAAAGATAGCTTCAGTTGGTATCTCTGAGTCTCTTGAAAAGTTACGAGGGGAGCTATAGGGCGAGCTGGAGAAACTCTTGACATGGGAAGAAGTCATATGGCTACAATACTCTCGAGTTAACTGGTATGTGGATGGGGATCGTAATACCAAATATTTCCATTCAGTGACTAACAGCAGGCGAAGAAGGAATAAAATAGAGGCTTTAAAGCTTGACACTGGGGAGTGGACATATGATGCGGTTGAAATTATGAAAATGGGAAGTCAGTTCTTTGAAAATTTATATACGGAGACCCAGATATATAGTGGATCTTTGGTTTTTGGACGCACGTATCCTGATATTGATGACGTAAATATGTGTACTCTGGGGAGATCGATTAAAGATCACGAGATTAGACGTGCTTTGTTTGATATGGGGCCTCTGAAAGCACCAGGACCAAACGGTTACAACCCGTTATTTTATCAGAGCCAATGGGAAACGGTGGGACCGCCTGTCATTGACCTAGTTAAAAAAGTCTTTAATGATCCAATGTGGATACGAAAAATTAATGCCACTCAAATTGTACTCATTCCGAAGGTGGAACATCCTGAGACGATTAAAGATTTCCGTCCCATAAGTCTTTGCAATGTTGTGTATAAAATAGTTACGAAGGCTATATCAAATAGACTCAAGGCAGTCATGCCTTTAGTGATAGCCCCGAATCAGTGCAGTTTTGTGAAAGGGCGCCAGAGTTCGAACAATATTATCCTAGTTCAGGAGATCATTCACTCTATGAAGTCCTTAAAGAGGAACAAGGGTTTTATGGCCATTAAGATCAATTTGGAGAAAGCTTATGACCGGGTCAGATAGAGTTTTATTTCCGACTGCTTAAGAGAGTTCAAGATTCCTGACTATCTTCTTAGAGTTATTCAAGCTTGTATCTCAACGTCTCAAATGCAACTGATTTGGAACGGAAAAGCTACTAATATGTTTGCCTTCCCGTGGAGTTCGACAGGGTGATCCAATATCGCCGTATCTTTTTGTTATCATGATGGAAAGGTTGGGGCATCTCATCCAAACAGTAGTAGATGAGGGTGACTGGAAACCTTTTAGGCTCTCCAAAAGAGGTACTCCTGTCTCTCATATTTTTTTTGCTGATGATCTCATTTTGTTTGCAGAAGCAGATCTTGATCACGCAGGGGTTGTGAAGGCCATCCTGGATGACTTCTGCGACATTTCGGGACAAAAAGTGAATGCTGGAAAGTCAAGAATTTACTTCTCTAGAAATGTGAATCACATCAAGTGCAAAGAAATCAGTGAGTTTTTGAATTTTACTCCGACGTCGAATTTGGGGAAATACCTGGGAATGCCTATATTACATGAACGGAGTTCAAAGGCAACGTATAATTTCCTCCTGAATAAGATGGATGCTCGTCTAGCGAATTGGAAGTCCAATATGCTATCGATGGCGGGCAGGCATACTCTTGTGTCCTCTGTAATGTCGGCTATGCCTTCTTATGCTATGCAAACAGTGCCTCTACCTTTGGGAACTTGTGATGAAATTGACAAACGATGTCGTAATTTTCTCTGGGGTAGTAGCTCAGTTAGTAGAAAACCGCATCTAGTCTCCTGGGATTTGGTGTGTGCACGTAAAGAAAATGGAGGCCTTGGTCTCAGAAAGGCTCGTTATCAGAACCAGGCTTTCATGATGAAGCTTGGATGGAATATGATTAATAGACAAGACTCTCTCTGGGTCAAGTTTTTGCGTGAAAAGTATAAAGCCGGTAATGATATTATTCCTAAAATTGAAAAGCGTCGGTCAGAGTCAAGTACATGGAGGGGTATTCGTAACAATTGGGAGAAGGTCAATGATAGTATATCATGGAGAGTAGCAAATGGAGAAAATATTTCTTTCTGGAAGGATGTGTGGGTGCCACATTTTGATAAGCTTCAGAGTTTAGTAACCCAAGCATTGCCTAGAGATGTTACTAAATGGAGAGTAGCTGACTGCATAACTCCCTCCGGACAATGGGATATGAGTAAGTTTGATTACCTACTCCCAGGACATGTATGTACCGCTATCAGACGGGTTAATATACGTCAGCTAAATGGGGAGGATTTCCCAGCATGGAGATGGTCTTCTGATGGCAATTTCTCCCTTAGCTCTGCTTACAAATACATGGTGGATACTCCACGGGTTCACAATAACTACCGATGGAAATGTGTTTGGAAAATGAAGGTCCCTCAAAGGTACCGTACTTTCTTGTGGTTGTGCTTTCATGGTCGTTTAATGACGAACATGGAACGGTTCCATCGTGGTTGTCATCCTATAGGTACTTGTGAAGTATGTCATAATGCAAGTGAATCAATACTCCATGTTCTACGGGATTGCCCGACCATTTCTGAATTTTGGAATAGTTTCTTATCGCCGAGTTGGTGGGATCTATTCTTTGGCATATTGGATAGAAATGACTGGCTTGCATGGTGTATGGAGAGAAAGGATGTTGTACAGGGTTTTGAGTTTCGTCTTTGGTTTACCGTCTTATGCCGATATATCTGGTTGGCTCGTAATGATCGATGTTTTAACAACAATTCTTGGAGTACAAATGCCATTTTAGCCCGTGCTCGTGCATGCTTAGTATGGGGTAGTACAAGCCTGTGTAAAAATCATAATGAGAAAGAGAGTTGTACACATTAGAAACCACCTCCGCCTAGGTGGGTGAAGATTAATACTGATGGATCTAGGAGTGACAACTTAGGGATGTGCACTTGTGGTGGTGTATTGCGAGATCACGATGGTGAGTTTTTGCTAGGGTTCATGTATCGAATTGGCCAAGGGACGGTGGTCTCTGCTGAAGTATGGGGTATATTGTGGGGTCTTAAAATCGCCTGGGATAAAGGATACAGTTAAATCTTGATTGAGAGTGATTGTTGTGAAGTCATGGAACTTATTCAGGTAACGGTGTCTCAAGAACACCTAGATTTTCAACTTATCATGGAGATTCGCACATTGTTGGATCGTGACTGGGAAGTCGGGATGTTACATTGTAATCGTGATGTTAACACAGTTGCAGACGCCATGGCAAAGGAGGCTTGGAAGATGGCGTTGAATATCCATATCACTGAATCACCTCCTATAGTTATTAAGAGCTTATTACTTACTGATCAAAATAGGTCGAGATCGTAGGTAGACTCAGGAGGATAGCTTCTGAGGTGTTTGTAGTTTTTCATGTACTATCAAAAAAAAAAAAAGAAATGCCTTCTAGAAGTTGGAACTCTACCTTCCTCCAAATCTTATACTTCCATGATTCCTTCTAAGCTTCAAATTTATGAATGAATATGTCTCAAAATGAAACTTTACCTCTTGCTAACTGTATCTATTATATTTATTCTCTCTTACTTATCCTCTTTACATAGAAGGGTATAGTTGAAAAATAATACATATTTATTATATTTACATGATTTTAATTGTTTTCTTGATGAGATGAACGACATCCTCCTACTGTCCTACTGTGTAAAGTGTACACACAATACAAACTCAAACGAGGCCTTGCCCCCAAGTAAAAAGTACTACATAGTATATAGGATTTACACACAAATATTTACAGCGGTTAAACGCTCACAGGTCACAGCTTATGTAGAACAATTTGAGCACCATACTGGGGCTTAAGAGTAACCGCTTCGGTTGGAGCATGAGCATAAGTAGGCGAAAGCTCAAACCAGAAATGTTGTAGAATCATAGAAATAGCCATCTTTGCTTCCAGTAAGGCAAAGTTTTGCCCAATGCAAATTCTTGGACCCCATCCAAAGGGAAAGAATGAAACTTGCCCTTTTGTTGCCTTTAAAACTCCTTCTGCAAATCTCTCTGGCTTGAATTCGTTTGCATCATCACCCCACAATTCACAGTCATGGTGAATCAAACCTATTGGTAAGATAACACGCACTCCTTTTGGTACTGTCAGATGTCCAAGTTTCATATCCTTAGGAACTGCTCTAGCAAGCTCAAGTATTGGTGGGTAAAGCCTCAAGACCTCGTACAAAATCATGGTCACCTGTAACAAAACTAATTACCATAAGATTTTGTAATAAAACTATACTCTTTCTGCTCCTCATTATAAGGAACTGGCTATCAATTTTCACATACCAATAAAAATAGTTAAAAGCATTAATTTTGTCTTAAAATTCAAGTGATTTTCGATATTAACCTTACTAACTATATTAAACTCTAGTATCATATTAACTATTACTTTTTGCCACTACCCTTGTTAAATATAGGCATGCATGGAAAAAAAATATTTAATGCATCAGAAACTAACAAGTGCATTATAAAAAGAACAAAAAATACTTGTTAGTTAGGTCCTTATAGTAAAGATTAGAGGAAGTAGTATGAAAATATTTTTTATAGTGTGATAGAACAGTATGTTATTATTGACTCTGAAAAAGGTAAATCCTTTATATTGTAATTTTATTAGAAAAACTCATACCTTGTTACTCTATTTATTATATAGGGAAGCATATAAGTACTTACAATCTTGAGGTGATTTAGTCCATCAAAGTCAGGTTTTTGGTTGCCAATTACTTGTAAGACTTCCTCCCTTGCACGTTTTTGCCATTCAGGGTAGTTAGAGAGCAACACCATGGTCCAAACAAGCAGAACAGACGTAGTCTCTTGACCTGCAAAGTAGAAAATCTTGCATTCCTCCATTACATCTTCAATAGTCATAACATCATCCTTGCTATTTCCATGTTGTTCAATTTCCTTGTGATTTGACTCCAAAAGTATGCCTAATAAATCATCCTTTGGAGCTTCCCCTGCCTCCATTGCTTTCTCTTTTTTGTTGATTATGGCCTTAAGTGAAGCTCTAATCTCCCTGTAATTTCTTGTCATCCTTTTCTTGTCACCGGTTGGTAGAAACCTACAAATAAAAAAGCACTCCAGGTTATAATTATGGTAACGATAAGAAGAAACAACTAATTTGAGTGATTGTTCTGAGAAAAGGTATTGTTGGTTTAGAGTAAAAGTGCTTTTAAATCTCAATTGTACACGTGGTCTGATAATTTGGTGTTTCCTATATGATACACAGGTACACATGTTTCAATTATCTACTATCCGTTCTTACCAATATCCCGGAATATAAAGTTTGAAGAAAAGTTTCATAAAAAGTTCAGCTTGCTCTTTTAGAAGCTCGAATATTCTTTTTCCTTCTTCATAGCTGCTTCCAAAAGCTGTCCGAGATATAATATCACAGGTCACATTCTGAAGGAAAGGCCATACATCGATGTCGCACGAGCCCTCTGAAGACAACATTTTCTCCCACTTGCAAACCATATCATTGATGCTTTCATAAAATATAGGCAACATGATCTGTGGCAGAGTAATGTGATGGGAAGATTAAACTTTCAACCTCAAACTAAGCAAATGAACTTCTACGGTAAAGAGATATAAGAGCTTATGAAAAAAAGAATAGAAAGTAAAGAAAAATCCCAAGTTGATATATTACAAAAGCTTGAGCCACTAAAGGGAAAGTGAAAAAGTAACCTTCAATTTTTCAACATTAAATGCAGGATTGATGATCCTCCTGTGCTTAGCCCACTGGTCACCATTATAATTGGCAAGACCAGTGGCTAGTAACTTGAGGACGGGTTGTACATCAGGTTTGGGGAAGTCATATATCTTGTTCATTACATCTTTGATTAGCACTGGATCAGTAATAAGTATCCTTGGTGATGTTCCGATCCACATGAAAGGATTCTTTCCTGCATAATAATAAAAAGAAATTGAAGCAAATACTACATGTCACCTGCAAAATCATTCCAATACGTATCTGTTACAAAATCTAACAGTTGACCCTGACCACCTCTTTCAATAGATGAAGGAACATGTACTTACTTAAAAGAAGGATTCTCCAAAACCAAACACTGTCTGTTTGGAACAAAATTTATGGCCAAAATATGACCGAGATGAAAGCATACCGTATTGGTTGACAAGATGATTGAAAAAGGAAGAAGCACGAGGGATTATATCGTGGGAAAGATTCATGGGTTTGGATTTGGCTTGCATACGCATGCTGAACATTTTGGTTGAATCCCCTGTAACTAGAGTATATGGAGTTCCTTGAAGACCTTGCTGCCTGAGTAGCCTCTCCAGCTTCTTCGGCCTCAGCCACAGCCAGTTCACCACCTTCCACGCCGCCCATATCAGAACTAGAATCGCCACCGGAACGCCGATTGCTTTTGTGGCCTTTGATGCTTCCATTGATACTGCAGAGTGAACAGAGAAAATGGAATGGAAGATAGGATGTTGATGATGTTATAGGTGACTAATAGCAGATTCACAAATTTGTTTTCCTTTCACTTTCTGGGTCAACAAAAGATGCCCGTATTTCAAAAACCGTCTGCTAATTCTGCTAGTTAGTGTTTGAATATTTTGAAAGTAAGAGATGTGTTTTTTATGAAGTTTTGATGATTAAAGTAAGAGATTTGTATGAAAAATTGGGTAAGGAGTTGTAACACTATAAGTCATCAAATTATTTCTCTTAAGTTTTTAGAGATATGTGTGAAAGGTTATACTTAGAGGTATGACAGTTATACCTTGATGAAAAGTTGTATTATGCTTATAAAATTTTTTTACATAATATAAAGTTATAGCTCTTTATATGTCTGTTTATGAACCAGCACATGAGATTCATGAATCTAACAAATTATGACTTTTAATTGAACATGTGTTACTTAAGAGGCACCGCTTCATAGCCTATAAATACTCAGCACCATCAGTCATTTTGACACATAAAAAAACACATAACAATAAGAAATCAAACTCATTGCCTTTGTTCTTGAGTACACACAAAGATAAAGTCAAATTATCACTTTGTAAAAGTCATTGTTGTTCTAACTTGAGTGTTGGGAGTATAATTCATACGGAAGGGTTTTTATTGTATCCTATAAGAAATTCATCCGTTGATCCAAATTGCACTTTGTTATATAGGAATAGGTGTGGGCAAATTATATCTAAAGAAAAGTGCTGCCTATGCGTTAAAAATACTATACACTATTTTCTTTTTCATCTTTTATTTTTATACTGTTCAAAGATTTAACCTCTCCAACATCCGGTGGACAATAATGATGGATATAATGGGGCTTGAAAAAAGATAATTTGCTCAATCAATGAATTTTAATCATAATTTAATTGAAGCAATTAAAATAAAATTAAAACATACCATTTTTCCATTTCATTCGTGGGTGATGTTTGTAGATGATCATGAACAACTGGACGAACAGATGAACAGCGGAAATCATGAGCAACCTGGAAAGATCAAAACAGATGATTTGAGTCGCGTCCGAGGACACTGTCCTATAGAGTTATTCTGTGACCACCGGCAGAGAGGAAGCGGCACTCCCCATGATCAAACAGACCCTTCTTGATATAATCAAGGCAATAGAACTGGTGGAAGGTAATGACAACGACAGTCAGAAATTCAAGAACAGAGGAGAGGAGAGGAGAATGCTGTGTACTGAGCACCCCGCCTATGATTTTAAACCCCAAAATAAAGTGACTTTTCGGCAAGCCCAAATAAATATTATTTTTAGATAACCAAAAATAATATTTCCGGTGAGTAAAAATATTTTACAAAAAGTGCCGGTACCATGTATTTATTCACGCACAGGGGAGAAATCGTCAGATTTCAACTACATTTGCCTTCCGGTGGCCCGTTATTGTGTGTGCAAACGCACCACTCCTCTAGGCCTCTTTACAAGCCCAAGATAGTATAGTGATATATATAAGCTAATGACCTCTTATTCCCAAACAATATAGGACTAGCTTCTTTGACACACCCACTCATACACTTGTATTTTACAACAATGTTGCCATCAGGCATAATCAATTGAATGAGTGAATCGGACAAAAATCTCGATGATGAACAAGTGAACGGATATATTGATGCCGCGAAACTTATTGCAAAGGGTTCTAGAAACTTTACATTGAGAAATATGAGCAATCGAGTTGATCAGATATGATAAAGCTTAAATCCTCAATTTAACCCTTTTTTAAACTGCATCTATGTTAGATTTTATTTTAAATATTTTTCAAAATACAAATTTTAAATTGAGGATTGATTGATAATCAATATTTAATTGCAAAATCAATGTTTAAATTTGTTGAGTTATCATTTTTTTTTTTTGTGAATGAAACTAATGAAAGTGTTACATTAAGGGATAAAAAATATACTATAAATTTGGGGAACTAAATTAAAATTTGATGTAAATTTAGAAGAATAAACGTATACTTTAACTTTGTTAAATATTATATAGTATTAGGCACCAATTAACCGTTGGTTGATATAGTCAGTGGTCTCACTCCATAAAGAGGAAAACATAAATTTAAATCCCGATATGTACATTTGTTAGGAGAGACGAGAATATTTTACACCCTAAACTTTAAAAGGAAAAACCCTTTATCAAATCAAAAAATAAATATTATATATTGGACAAATGATAGAGATCACCCAACATTAAAATGCATTATATAATTTGGAATTTTTAATTAATTAGAACATACAGGCAAAGCTGAATATAATTGATAGGCGATTGCTATAGGCCAAATAATTAAGTCCTTTTTTTAATATATTATATTGGATGAGTGCTTCTTTAAACTTTCTTTCATCAACCGCCTCTTGTTTTTATTTGTCCGTTTGTTTTTCCTTAATGCACTCTTATTACCTACTTTTCCTAAATCGATTGTCTAAAGTTGATTGAGATTATTCTAATATTTTCTTAAATTTATTTTTCTCTGAAATCACTCAGTTCACACAATCGCACAAAGCACCATTTTTGGTTTTGATGTCTGTATGGTAGTGAAAAAAAAAAAACAGAAAAATTGTTTAGTAAATGGTATTTTTAAATATTTAATAATATATTAAAAAACTCTTGAAAAATTGAACCCAACATATTTTGCTTTACACTTGATAGTAAAATAAATTTAAAAATAGTGTATCGTGGGTCATGGTTTTGGTAAAATATTTGATTTTTGAATTGCTTTGAGATAGTGGGGGCCTGAAAACAGTTTATAACTTCTTTTTTCCCTATTAATGATAAATTTCAGTTTTATTATTTTTAAATGTATAATTTAGAAAAATTATAAGAAATGGTTGAATATAATTTTAATAAAAACATCTTCAGAAAAAAAAAAAGGAAAATGCAGAACCAATTTAATGTGGACACTGAGCTGGAATAATTAACAAGCAACATAAGTGTTCTAAGATACCAAAAGAATTCAGGTAAAAAGAGATATCAAAAGAATTTATCATTAAATTATTATTCAGGTGAAAAAAGAAATCAAATGAAGAAGAAAGGGTTGTTATTTGTAAAGGTGGAGATTTCTTGGAGCTTGCCTTGAAACTGTGGGATATGAAGAAGGGTTTCTAAATTCTAGCTCCCCTGCAAGTATGCACGTCACCGAATACAAACTAACTAGCATGATGTGACCGAGAACTCCAAATGTCAAGTGTGCTACACAAGTTGGTATTTATAAATGAAAAAAACCCCAAGTTATTCCAAAAAAAAAAAGGGTCACGTAAGGCTTCTATCAAGTGAGATGTAGAGGAATAGATGTATATAGTTTTACTTTTATAAGCAGAGAGAGTTGGTTTCAAGAGTTGATCTTCTGACCCTTAAGTTATATGTGAATAATCTTAATGTTACTCAGAAACTCATCCTCTAATTTAGTCTCATAATTTGTCCAGAACTAAATATAGTTCCATATTTTTTTTGAAGAATGGATAAATGGATCCTTATAATACAAGGGTCTAATTATTTAATTATGTGAAAAAATTAGTCGCCTAAATCACTCTATTTTGTTTAATGTTATCACTCTATCCTCGCTGAATATTGTATGAGTGGCAACTGACAAGGCGTGATAGAGACCACCTAAAGACAAACGCATTATATAATTAATTTCGAATATTTAAATAAGAAAGATACGACCCAAGCTGAAACATGATTTGTATTAAGGAACTAGCTAAGCCAACGGTTCCAATGGACGGCATCATGATTGAAGCATTAAATAAGTCAAGCATTATAAATTGGGATGTTATGAAATAAATAATATATAATAACAATACTAACAACAACAACAACAATTCAACTTTATTGAGGCTAAGAAAATAGGGAAGAGAGGAGACCCAATGTAATCCTCCCATCATCGAAATAAGATTGCATATCTTCAGTGAAGCCATGACTCCATGAGTCAATTGGCCAAATGTGTTTAGTCCTTATTTTTTTTACGCATCTTATATTGTATGTGTGCTTCTTTGAACTTTCATTTATCCGCCTTATCTTTTTCTTCTTCTTCTCTTTCTGATATATGTAAATGCATGATTATTCCTAGGCTATCACATACGTTAGATGTAACACCCCAAATTTTATTCACCAAAAATATATTATAATTATTTGAATAATTCAATAAAATGGTGAATATTCATGAATTTGGATCTTGTGAATTTTGAAATATTCATATTCATAAGGAAATGGGAAAATTAATTCAAAAATTGAATTAAATTACAAAGGGGATAGCAAAATCATAATTTTGCCAATTTAGCCAAAGATTAATTATTTTCCAATTAATTAGAGTTAATTTCAATTAATCAAGGAAAATAAAGAAAAATGCATAAAAGGGATTATTCTCGGTGGAATAAAATCAAGAATTTGGGGAATTAGGGGGAATTATACATAGTTCAATTAGATAACTTGTGGAATATATGAAAAACATTTTTTCTCTCCTCTACCTTCCCTCAAATTCGTTTAATACATGGAAAAATAAGGGAAAAAGTTAGTTAAACCCATTGGACATAAATGATAGGAAGGTATGGCATAAAGTTGAATAAGTATGGCCTAAAGCAAGGGAGTATAGTGGGAGGTATGGTGAAGGGATGGTGTACATGAAAGGTGGAGAGATCTCATCCATTGGCTAGATCAAGGGCTAGGATGAAACATGAAGACTAAAATATTAAAACACATATTCTCCCTCCCCTTGTGCATATTTCATCCAAGCCATAGAGAAAAGGAAGAGAGAGTGAGTTTGTGAAGCTCTTGAAGCTAGAGAGAAAGAGGAAGGAAAATCAAGGTAAGAGCTTGTGTTCTAAGGTGATTTAAGCTTCTTATTTTGTGTATTCATCCTCTAATCTCTTATTCTTCATGAAAATCATGGATTAGCAAGCTAATCTTCAAGGTTGAGAAGAGAGAGAGGATGTCCTAGAGAGAGAAACACCAAGGATCAAGAGGTAATCTCCAAAACCTCAACTTCTTAGTGTATTGAAGTTGTTGTTGGTGATTGTTGTTTGGTTTATGTGATTTTTGGTTAAGTTGTAAAATTGGAAAAGTCATAACCCTAAGGGGTTATGCTGCCCAAAATCCTTTAAATCATGATTATGAAGTGTTTAAATGAGTTAATCAAGGATTAGAAGTGAAAAAGTATAAGTTTTGGAAGCTAAAACACAAAGCTCCATTTTTCTATTTTTCTCTCAATATTTTGGCCAGACCAGATCTGGTAGTAGGAGTTGGATTTTCATGAAATAAATGGTTCCATTGGACTCAGTGGGCAAAAATAGGTGGGGTTACAGTTGGGCACTTTTTCGGTAGAGGCCCAAAAAGCATAATTACGAAAACGCCACTGAAATCCCTAAATAGGGGCTGCCAAGGTTATTTTCGTAATTTGACAGTGAATTTGTTGATTTCGAGCCCGGAAATGGATTCCTTGGGCCAAAATAAGTCAGAATAGCCTTAGTCAAAATTTTGAAAAAACGTGCCATCGGGCCGGGTACGACGGGGCCGGGCCGGGGTCCCGGGGGCATTTTTGTAAATTTTCATCATAGACTAATATAACCACAATAAACACTATAGAATAGTCTAAAATGATACTTGAATAGGTTATGACCTATTTCTGGCACATTTAATATTTTAGGACTGAATTAGGGGCCAGATACGACACGTTCTTCGAGGAACATTTAGAAAGGGGATATTAAATCTTTGAGGTAGGGACATTATCCTTCATATACTATGCCATAAGTTATGTGATTCTGTGGATGCCATTGTTTTGTAAATGCACTTTATTAATCAACATGATTTGCCTAGAGAGAGGCAGTTAGTGTCATAGGTGCACTTACACTGGGAGTTGGCAGAAGTCTAACCGGTGTAGATTGTGGGGCTGAGTCCTACTTATGTATACATGACGATGATGTGTTTATATTGTTCATTAATTTGTGCATACCTTGGCGCATGTCATATTTACTTTTTGCATGTTCTATGAACGATATTATGTCTCTACGGGGATTTTTCGGAATCTCATCCTACTTTTAAATACACACCTCAGCGGGTACTAGTGGGCCAAAGGGAAAAGATGTAGACGCTGGAAAGTGAGCGGCACTTATCTCGAGGCGCAGACAAGATCGTGGTAATAATTAGTCTATTTTATGATATTTTGGTGAAATTTGTAAATATTAAAACTTTCGCTGTATTTTCCGTTTCTGTCGACGAACAATATCGGAATTGTAAACGAACGACGTTGGGATCGTAAACGAATATTTTATCAGTATAATTGTACTTTTCTGTATGCCCATTGAATTTTGTCTTTATTACTCTTCGATTATCAACATGGAAATGGGTGTTGACATTAGAACTAAAGTCTTGGGTCTAAGTTTGATAACTTACTATCAATATTAGATTGCCGATCCCTCCTATCCTTAATCTAAGATATATTTACTTAATTCAATTATATTAAAAAAATTAGTTAAGTTAGTTAATATGACATTATTTTTTGAAACATCCTAATTACCTCCCTCTCTCCATCTCTTTCTTACTTGACTATTGATGAGGGAGTATCTATTGATGAAGGAGTATCAATAAGGAAAATAAAGAAATATTGAAAAATATGAGAAACAAATCTTACAATTAAAACTGAAATAACCTTTTTAATTTGGTTCTACGTTAAGGACTGAAGAGAGTATTTCATGTCTTGAATTTTTCTAAAACCCTTTATACTCTTTCAAGTGAGTTACTACATATATGGATCACGGCGTGTTATGTTATCCTTTTAATTACCTGCTTGCCAACAAGTTTTGAGTCTGTTGTGATTTGTTAATGTGGAAATTTCTTGGAGCTTGCTCCTGAAAGAGATACGAACAAGTGTTTCTAATTTCTAAGCACCCCAACATATCACTTACCACTCACTTATGGCTGTCAATTCCTTCTTCACCCAATTTCATTCTTGTCCTTACCTTACATCACTGCTTGTGCTCAAGTTTAATGACATAGTTTTCAATTTCTATTTTTTCCCCTTATGTTAATTTTTGAGGTCGTCTTAACTTACCAATTGATCAACAGTTATACTAATAAAGGTGCCTATAGTTTGCTTATGAAGACTCAAGGGACAAACATGATCAAAGAAGATTGTGGGTGTGAATGTGATTCCCCTGTTTCGTTCTCCTAATCATCTTGGCTTAAGTTGACGCTTCCATGATGATATATTTATCATTTATATTCAATCAGTGTAAAATAAATGAAGCTACAATAATGTATGTTTTAGAATATAGATAGCCAAAAATAATCACTTTCGGGTACATCCCTTGGGTCAATCGGAGCAAAACAGAGCAATGCAGAGTGTTATGGCTTGGACAGACCGACAGAACAATGATGTGTACTTTTTTCGGTCAACTGGAACAAGGATATATAATGCATCAAGAGTTAACATAATTATTAGGCCTATAAGAAATCAAAGGATGCGATTAACTAGATAAAACTGAAGATTCAATCCTCATTGATTTTATATGATATGACCATTTGTTATATTATGTAATATCAACCGAACTCTCGTTGGGAAAAAATATATATGGAGCTCTGTTTAATACGAAATCCTAGCTACTCTTAATGTATAGTATGGAATGAATTGACATGCAAATTTATTGATATTGATGACCCATGGTTTTTACTATTTCCCACGTTAATAAATTTGGTGTCTCCCGTTGCAATTATGTTATTTAATTGCTGTTATATATTTACTAATTATTCCTAAGAGATTCCTATAAGTAATCATGAGAATTTATTTTTCCTACATAAAAGTCATTGGTTGTGTTTTTTCTCATCAATATAGATCAAGAGATGATGAAAGAATAAATTCATGATTATATTAATAAATGATATTGAATTACTGAATCCTAAGTATGCTTATATATATTTTTGTTTACATAGCTCCTGTCTCTTGCGGGAAAATGGTTGCTCAATGATTAATAAATTAAATTGCAATACCGAATATTAAGCATACTTATTTCTTCTTTGATATGCATAGTTGTTACATAAAAACATACTAGTACTAGTAAAATATCGGTTCTTATTGTAGTATCCTTAAATTTTTTGACTCTAATATCAAATTATTTCAATATTCTGGCCCTCAAATATCATTCTCCTTAAATAATACATGTATTAAAATTATAGGAAGCAACATTTCTCATAAAATAAATGTATTAAAATTGTTTAGTAAATGGGAAGTCGTGAGTTCAATACTACTTATAAATTCAAGTCATTTTGGTCTAACCTCTAATTCAAAAAAAAATGCTAATGCTCATTAAAAAGTAATTAAAAAATAAAATAGAAATAAGATGTAGAACTTTTTTGTCCACAACACTATTTCTCATCCTAATATATATATTGCAATTCCCTAACATAGAGCTACCAGTTGAGGGTTATTAGTGTCATACTGTCATATATTTGTGTAAAGCCATCATTACGGTGGATGCTTGTCTTGACATTGAATAACAAGTAAGCTTATATATAAATAGCATGTCTGGTAACATATATCCCTGTCAAAGCATAGTTTTGGTAGAAGCAAATATGGAGGGAGTTGAGAAAGGAGCAGAAGCATGAAAAACAAAAAGAATTAATAAATGATATATTAGCTTCTATCAGTATCAGTACCTCAAATAGACTTTTGACTATATATAGCTTTTAACCTCACCAGAGAAGATTATATTGCTGAATGCTTTCATTTCATATTTGGCTTTTTGCCATGCTCCTCATCAGAAGGGGGAAAGTCCAGGCAGGTGGCAAGCTCCTCTTCAGAAGGGAGAAAGTCCAGACAGGTGGCAAGCTCCTCATCAGAAGGGAGAAAGTCCAGAGAGGTGGCAAGCTCCTCATCAGAAGGGAGAAAGTCCAGACAGGTGGCAAACTCCTCATCAGAAGGGGGAAAGTTCAGACAGGTGGCAAGCTCCTCATCAGAAGGGGGAAAGTTCAGACAGGTGGCAAGCTTGGAGCAACAAGCCAAATTTAAGATTTCTAAAGAGGGCTGTGAAAATAATGTATTGGGAATACTAACAAGATTAGTACAATTCCTCAAGTTTAAATATTCGATCGTGGAACAATAAGCAATGGAAGGATGAAGGTGTGATAATTTAACGCATCCTTCAAGATCTAGCCTCTCAAGGCTTGGTAGTGTTTCAAAATTTGGCATGTTGGTTAAATATTTGGAGCCACTAAGATTCATGTTCGTCAAGAGAGGGCATGGCTGTAAATATAAAGACAATTAGTTTATAATGTCTTCAAGTTAAGGTCTCACAATATCGCACAATTAACATTACCTTTGTTTTACTCCAATTGGATTCACCCCATTCTTCAGTCAAGTAGTTGATCTCCTCTAATGTTAACTGAAAACCAGGTAAGTAGGAAGGTTAAAGTTTTTGCTAGAGAACTTTACACACAAACACAACATGCATGAATAAAATAAAAAATATATAATTTCTCAATATATAATAAATAGATATCATATATATTTTATTAGTTGATATACATATTTTGACCATTGCTTATAGATGAATCCATTTCATTTACTTGTGATGGAATTATCAACTACCTCTTCTTCACCCCATATACTTGTGATGCAACTGTCAGCCAAAATCAATTCCTCAAGATTATATGGCTTAAAACCAAACGGCAAAGAAGGGAAGGGATATTGGTGCCATGAAATATATTGTAGCTTCCATGGAAGACTCTTTAGGGATCCAGAAAATTTCACATTACGAAATAGGAGTAGTTTAAGATTCATCATGCGTGATAAAGCTTCAACCCCTAGTGTTTTCCCTTGCGAATGATCTTCAAGGTCCAAGACTATTGCTTCAACATCAGGATACACCTGTGAATAAACACAATTTATATTAAAATGATACAAAGTGGGATTACTTCAATTTTAGGACATTATGTATTAATGTTTCAACTACACAAAAGAAGTTACAAAAACTTACTGTGTCGTTTTGCAGAACTGCATATATATCATCAAAATCCGATAATGTACTCCACTTCTCTGGCTCAGAAGGGGATTTTTGCTGAACAATTTCTTTGCCCATTTCTTGCAGTAAACCATGCATTTGTACTTTTTTATATATGATGGCCATGAGTGATTTTTGAATCAAAACGTGCACAACACGCTTCCTTGATTTGTGTTCACGAGCATCCAAAATCTCTTCTACACAAGTAATCTCCTTCCCAGTAAAAAAGCATGCAATGTCTAAAAACGCTTCCCGACAAAAGGTGTCCAGTTCACGAAAACTTCTTCTGAGGACCTTCATGACCACAAAGCTAGCGACCTTTTTGAATTCAACTAATGCGGTGCTCCATTCAGAGGATCTTGTATTATAAAAGAATGAGCCCAGTTTTACAATTGCTAGTGGAAGGCCGCTAGCATATTCGAGTGCCCTATTTATTACCTCCTCATCATAACCTCTTACTGGAAAATCACATCTGAAAGCTTTCCGACAAAATAATTGAAGAGATTCATCTCTACTCAATAATTTCACCCTATAAATATATGCATCAAGCATCTCAAACTCCTCAAGGACTCCTTCATCTGTGGTTGTTATGATGATTCTGCTCCCACCATCTAACAAGCTGCCATCTATAGTCTGGATTAATGGTTTTAGATTTTGGTAACTAACAAGATCATCAAGAACTAATAGAATATTCTTGCCATGTAACATCCCCGTGCTCATATGAAATTCTGATAGGTTAAGTAGGAAATAAGAAGCATCAAATCGGTGAGAGATCCTGTCATATACAACTCTGGCAAGGGTTGTCTTCCCTATCCCACCCATGCCACAGATGCCCACAACTCGAACCTCATTATGTGAACCCAAATCAAGAAGCTCTTCTACTTCTCTCACTCTAGATTCCATTCCTACTAGGTCTGCATCAACATAACATAATTGATGACGGACTTTTTTCTTGACCTCTCTAACAATGTCATCAATAACTTGTGGGCATGGGCTGAAGTAAATTAAAAGCAAAAAAAAAAAGTACCAACTTAATCACTTATTCAGTGAACAGATAAATTGTCATGAAAAAAATTGATAGCGAAAAAAGCATGATAAAAATTTACTCACTCGTATGGAACATCCCAACCAGAGAGATTGGCAACTCGTTTCGTAGCTAACCTCCAGCTGTGAACCTTGCGTAAATTTGTTGTGAACCTGTGTTCATGTTCAGCGAAAGCTTTTTCAAAAGAATTACTCTGGTTTTGTACCTCTGATGGATCAACATCATAGAAAATTGGGATAACAAAGTATCGAGGTTCATGAATTCGCTCAGCAATCTCAGAGAGCTCCTCAAGGCACCACACCGAAGAAGCATAATTTTTGGAGAAGACAATCATGAAAATGTTGGATTGTTGAATTGCTTTGAGAAAGTGGCGTGGAAGAAAGATGGAATCACCTGGATCAAGCTTCTTGTCATCACAAAAGGTGTTCAAATCGTCAGTTTCAAGAGCAGCCCAAAGCCTATCCGTGAATTTGCAAGTTTCATCGTCTCATTTGAAACTGAGATACACATGAATCGGCCTTAATAATGAGCTGCTGCTGCTGCTTAAACTCTCCATGGGCATAACCTTTTGGTCTTAATGATCGATCAGCACTGAGTCACTTTCCGGTCACTCGGTTGAGGCAAACTTTCGGAGCTCCGTCTGGCTCTGCGAATGAATATGACTCCAAGAAGTAAAAAGAAAAGAAAAGAAAAGAAAAGAAAAGCAAAGAGTTGTTGTGATGGAAAGTTCTGGGAACTTTTATTTTTGAATAAAATTGAAGTTGACTGCCATTTAATTTTGTCTTCGAGCAAAGAGGAAAGCAAAGAGCCTCTTCTTACTCACCTTTAAACAAAGGGTAAGAGTGTATCCATCTGCCTAATCTATTTTTATAGGAGTAATTAGTATTCTCAAAAATTTAAAAATATAATCAACACTTTAATTTATTTTTTGAGGTGTATCAGTAGCCTAATATATTAAAAATGGAGTAATTATATCTCTTCACTAACAGAATATTAATTTTGTTTTCTGATACACTCTTTCTTTTCCTCTTTCTGTTATAAAAATGGGAAAATACAAGAAATGTCAAGCAAGAGATGAAGAGAGATGAAGAGAGAACTAGAGAGAAAGATGGAGCAATATCTTATTCATTTGGATGCCAACAAAGTGTAGTACACAGTGCTCTATTTATAGGCCCTCATCCACAACCAAGAGTTACACAAAGTAAATGGCAAACTTTAATCCTCATGAGTACACACATTGTAACCTTTGAGTTATGGGCATGAAAACTCCTAAAGATCATTCATTGGAGAGGTTATGGGATGTAGCAAATGGAAGGTCAAGAGTTGGGAGCTCATGGACATCCACCTTGATTAGTATTTTACAACACTCTCCCTTGGATGTCCATAAAAAAATATTGTGCCTCATTAAAACCTTACTAGGAAAAACCCATTGGGACAAAAACCTAGTGAAGGAAAAAGAGTACACAATGTTTACTCCCCCTAATGACAACATCACTTTATGTCTTTAAGCCTACGCATTCCAATACCATGCACTAACTTCTTAAATGTTCTAGTTGGCAGTGTCTTGGTAAACAAATCTGCAAGGTTGTCACATGAGCGAATTTGATGAACATCTATGTCACCACTCTTCATAAGATCATGAGTGAAAAAGAATTTTGGAGATATATGTTTTGTTCTATCTCCCTTAATGTACCCTCCTTTCAATTGAGCTATGCATGTTGTATTATCTTCATATAGTATTGTTGGAATCTTTTGTTCAGGAAACAAACCACACACTGATTGGATATGTTGAGTTATTGACCTTAGCCAAACACATTCTCGACTTGCCTCGTGAACTGCAATTATCTCTGCATGATTTGATGAGGTAGCTGCTAAAGTTTATTTTGTTGATCGCCAGGATATAGGTGTACCTCCACAAGTAAATAAATATCCTGTTTGAGATCTACCATTGTGTGGATCTGATAAAAACCCTGCATCTGCATAACCAATCAATTGTGATCCAGATTCATTAGAATAAAATAATCCCATATCATTTGTTCCTCGAAGATATCGGAATATATGTTTAATTCCGTTCCAATGCCTTCTTGTTGGAGAAGAACTAAATCTTGCCAATAAATTCACAGCAAATGCAATATCAGGTCGTGTTGTATTGGCAAGATATATTAGTGCACCTATAGCACTAAGATATGGTACTTCTGGACCAAGAAGTTCTTCTGTTTTCTCTTGAGGACGAAAAGGATCCTTCTCCTTATCAAGTGATCTTACAATCATTGGAGTAGATAATGGATGTGCTTTATTCATATAGAATCGCTTTAATATTTTTTCAACATAAGTTGATTGATGAAGGAGAATTCCATTTGTTAAGTGTTCAACTTGCAGGCCGAGACAAAACTTTGTTCGTCCAAGATCCTTCATCTCAAATTCTCTCTTTAAACAATCAACAGCTTTTTTGAAGCTCTTCAGGAGTTCCAATTATATTCAAATCATCCACATATACAGCAATTATCACAAACTCTGATCCATTTCCTTTTATGAAAACAGATGGGCAAATAGGATCATTTTTATAACCTTCTTTTAACAAATATTCACTAAGACGGTTATACCACATTCTTCCAGATTGTTTCAATCCATATAAGGATTTATGCAAACGAATTGCACAATTTTCTCGAGAATTCTTACATCCTTCTGGCAATTTGAATCCTTCAGGGATTTTCATATAAATTTCAGTATCTAAAGCACCATATAAGTAGGCTGTAACAACATCCATTAGACGCATATCCAGTTTTCTGCTCACTGCCAGACTAATTAAATACCTTAAAGTGATTGTATCTACCACAGGAGAATATGTCTCTTCATAATCAATACCAGGTCTTTGTGAAAATCCTTGTGCTACCAATCGTGCTTTATATCTAACGACCTCATTTTGCTCATTTCGTTTTCGCACAAATACCCATCTATACCCAACAGGTTTTACACCATTTGGTATTTGGACTACAGGTCCAAAAACTTCACGTTTTGAGAGTGAATTTAACTCTGCTTGAATTGCGTCTTTCCATTTTGGCCAATCATTTCTATTTCTACATTCTTCAACTGACCTAGGTTCAAGATCCTCATTTTGATTAATTATTTCAACCGCAATATTATATGAAAATACGTTGTCGACAACTATACTTTCTCGGTTCCATATTTTTCCCGTAGTGACATAACTCATTGAGATCTCTTCATTATTTTCAGGTACCTGGACCTCTTCTGGGGTCTTTTGATTAGTTATGTCTGCCTCCTCAACTTGACCATATTGGTTAATCGCTCCCTTTTTCTTTCTAGGAGTTTTATCTTTGGAACCAATCGGCCTACCACGCTTCAAGCGTGGCTTAGTTTCATTTGCAATTGATGGTTGTCCTACTGGGACATCAATTCTAATTGGAGCATTTTCAGGTGGAATGTGAGATTTGGTAATTCTCTTAAGGTCAGTAAATGCATCTGGCAGTTGATTTGCAATATTTTGCAAATGAACTATTTTTTGAACTTCAAGCTCACATTGTTGTGTACGAGGATCTATATGTGATGGTGATGTTGTTTTCCATGTAATTTCTTTATTCAACTGCTTATTATCTCCCCCTAATGTTGGAAAAATTGTCTCATCAAAATGACAATCATCAAAACGTGCTGTAAATAAATCTCCAGTTGAAGACTCTAAATACTTGATTATAGAGGGAGATTCATAGCCAACATATATTCCTAACCTCCTTTGAGGTCCCATCTTTGTGCGTTGTAGTGGAGCAATAGGAACAAATACCGCACATCCAAAAATTCTAAGATGGGAAATATTTGGCTCCTGACCAAAAGCCAATTGTAAAGGGGAGAATTCATGATAACTTGTTGGCCTGATGCGTATAATTGATGCTGCATGTAAAATTGCATGCCCCCAAACTGATATGGGAAGCTTTGTTCTCAAAAGCATTGGTCTAGCTATCAATTGGAGGCGTTTAATGAACGATTCTGCTAGACCATTTTGAGTGTGGACATGAGCAACAGATTTTTCTATTGTTATTCCAGTTGCCATGCAATAATCATTAAAAGCTTGAGATGAAAACTCGCTAGCATTATCAAGACGAATTGTCTTAATTGTATGATCTGGAAATTGTGCTCTTAGCCTAATTATTTGAGCGAGTAATCTAGCAAATGCTAAATTACGTGTTGACAACAAGCACACATGTGACCATCTTGTAGATGCATCTATTAAAACCATAAAATATCTAAATGGTCCACATGGTGGATGAATAGGCCCACATATGTCCCCTTGGATACGCTCTAGAAAAATAGGGGATTCAAGCCCAACTTTTGTCAAAGAAGGTCTTGTAATTAATTTGCCTTGAGAACAAGCAGCACATGGAAAATCCTTAAATTGAAGAATCTTCTGGCTCTTCAATGGATGTCCGTGTGAATTTTCAATAATTCTTCGCATCATAGTTGATCCGGTATGGCCTAACCGATCATGCCAAACAATAAATATATTTTTATCAGCAAACTTCTGGTTCACTGTAGCATTTGTTTCAATTGTACTAATATTTGTATAGTACAAACCAGAAGATAATGTTGGTACTTTTTCTAGGACACATTTTTCACTAAATCTAGCAATTTTAATTTGTAAATATTCCATATTCTTCTCATTTATAGTCTCAATATGATACCCATTTTGGCGGATATCCTTAAAACTCAATAAATTTCTGAGAGACTTGGGTGAATATAAAGCATCATTAATAACAAATTTCGTTCCTCTGGGTAATATTATAATTGCTCTTCCGGAGCCTTCAATTAATTTTGTATTACCCGCTATGGTATTGATGCTTGCACTACTTCTTGTTAGATGTGAGAAATATTTTTTATCTCTCAGTATGGTGTGTGTTGTAGCACTATCTATGAGACATATATCTTCATTCTTGTGTCCAATGATCAAAACATCCATAATCTTCACCAAAAGAAAAGAAAAATGCATTAAAACATATTCAAAAATACATGATGAGCAATAATATCCTTATTACATATGAAAAAGGGGAAATGAAAGTAAAGCATAAACTAAATTAAAAAAAACCATAAATTAAAACATTTTTTATTGTTCTTCCAACCAAACTCATCTAATCATGATTCTCAAAAAAATCAGCCACCTCCAAGTGTGCCATATCATCGAGGCCATTAATACCATCTAGCTCATTGACACCATCATTCTTGTGTCCCTCAACATTATCATCTTGAAAAATCAAATTTGTTTCCATATTGTTCGCACTCCATTTCATAGAGGCTTGATAAAGTTTTGCTAGATGCTCAGGCGTACGACAGGTACGTGACCAGTGCCCCTTCATACCACACCGATAACATTGATTCTCAATAACTTTTGAAGAACCACTCTTATCGTTTTTCTGCCCTTCATTATATTTCTTCTTCTGGTGGGTATTAGGATTATAATTATTACTTTCACCTCCATGATAACGGTAATTACCACGTCCCCTACCACGGCCACGTCCACGGCCACGACCACAACCATGACCATGAGCATGGTAATTATTACGTACACTCACATTCGCTTCAGGGAATGGAGCAGATCCAGTGGGACGATTTTCATGATTTTTCATCAACAGCTCGTTGTTTTGTTCGGCTACCAAAAGGTATGAGATTAATTCAGAATACTTTTTAAAACCTTTCTCTCGATATTGCTGCTGCAGGAGCATATTTGAAGCATGAAAGGTAGAAAAATTTTTTTCTAATAAGTCCTCATCAGTTATTTTCTCACCACATAATTTCAATTGAGAACTTATTTTGAAAACTGCTGAATTATATTCACTTACAGTCTTAAAATCTTGTAGCCTAAGATGTATCCATTCATAACGAGCTCGAGGCAAAATCACTGTTTTTTGGTGATCATACCTTTCCTTCAAATTAGTCCACAATTCTAATGGATCTTTTACCGTTAGGTATTCAGCTTTCAGTCCTTCATGGAGATGGTGGCGAAGAAAAATCATGGCCTTGGCCTTATCTTGACTAGTTTCTTCATTTCCTGGTAAAATAGCCTTTCCTAGACCCTTAGCATCTAGATGGATTTCAGCGTCTAAGACCCAGGATAGATAATTCTTTCCCGTGATATCAAGAGCTGTAAACTCGAGTTTGGCAAGGTTGGCCATGATTCAAACTAAAAATAATGATAATAATTAGAATCACGGTAAAATTGATAAAACATAAAACATCATTTTGAATTAAAACATATCATAATCAACATATTTTTAAACAACATAATTAAAAGGAGCAAAATTTCATGAGGAGCCAACAGCAAAATTTCATGAGTAGCCAACATATAATTCAATAAAGAAAATTTCTTGAAAATATTCTCCCTCTCTCTTTCTACTTTTCTCCTTTATATATGTTATTATATGTTATTTATTGGAATATAAATGGTGTATATAGAGTGGAGGAAATTATAGCAATAAAAATAGTGTAAAGAATAAAAGAGATAACACTATATAGTCATATATAATACTATAAATAAAATGACAATAATATGGTAATAAATGTAAATAAGAGTAAATGTAAACAGATACAATATATATATATATATATATATATATATATATATATATATATATATATATTAACATAAATATAGCAATAACAAGGGTGAAATGGAAAATAAATTAAATAATAATAAAATAAAATAAATGAATTATAAATAAGAGGCAAATAAATTAAATAATAATAATAAAATGAAATAAATGAATTATAAATAAGAAACAAATAGAATAATAAATGTGGTGATGAAATAAAAAAAATGTAAAAGGAATAATTAAAAATACAATACAAATAAATAATAAAATATTAGAAACAATAAACAAACAAAACAAAATGGCTTAATAAAATGGAATAATATAACAACATCAGTAAATGAAAAATAAAATAACAATAAAATGAGATAAATAACGTAAAATAAAGAAATATAAATAATAGAATATAGCATGAAATGTAAATAAAATATAAATAAAATAACTATAAAAAAAATGAACTAAAAAAAGCCCAAACAAAACAACAAAATGTATGAGAAGAAGATAATCGAATGAAAATAAATAAATGTAAATGTAAATAACAAAGCGAAATGAAATAGAATGAAATACTAGAAAGTTGTGCCAACATAAAATCAAAATGATAAACAAATAAAATTAACTATTATAAAATGTAAATAACAACAGAATCTAAAATAAAGAAATATAAATGAAAAAAAAAACAAAAATCTCCAATCTCAGCCATGGAACCCGATGTATAAAACAATCGGTAAAAAGATCTCTTTAATTCCATACAATGGCTCAGATCATCCCAGATAGATTAAATAGAGATATGGTAAAAGAAGATAGAGGAAAATGTTGAAACAACGGTAAAGGGAAAAAAAAATACCTTGGTTAGAGAATCGTGCTGATAACGTGTTATAAAAATGGGAAAATACAAGAAATGTCAAGCAAGAGATGAAGAGAGATGAAGAGAGAACTAGAGAGAAAGATGGAGCAATATCTTATTCATTTGGATGCCAACAAAGTGTAGTACATAGTGCTCTATTTTATAGGCCCTCATCCACAACCAAGAGTTACACAAAGTAAATGGCAAACTTTAATCCTCATGAGTACACACATTGTAACATTTGAGTTATGGGCATGAAAACTCCTAAAGATCATTCATTGGAGAGGTTATGGGATGTAGCAAATGGAAGGTCAAGAGTTGGGAGCTCATGGACATCCACCTTGATTAGTATTTTACAACACTTTCATTGATTTTCCACATATTCATTTATTCTTTTAATATTTAAGGGTACAATTTTACCTCTAATTTATTAAAAATAGAAAAATTATATCCTTTCATTACCAGAATATTATCTCAAGATTTGAAGTTTATCTTTTCCATCTTAGTTCCCCTATCATTTCTGCAATGAAGTGAAGAAGACGAAGTCAAAATAGCTGTGATAAGGAGTTCTCAGGAAAGGGGAACTTGTTGAAATAATGAAAAGGGGAAAGAAGGGATAAACATGTTGAAAATTGATGAAAGAGGAAAGTAAATAATGTTTCAACAAATAAAGTTAATATTCTATTAGTGAAGGGGTGTACCTGTTCCATTTTTAATACATTAGGTTGTTAATTGTACCTCTAAAATATATTAGGATACTGATTATACATATAAAAAAATTTTAAAATACTGATTACACCTAAAAAATAAATCGGTGACAGACACACCTTTATCCTTAAATAAATAAATAAAAATGCCTCTTTCTGAGCTACATAGTGCTCCTTTTTTTTCTTTTTTTTTTCTTGGCTCGAAAGCAACTTGGTGCTCCAACGTGTGCATGCACACAGACTTTATTGAACTGTGGGACCCAAATTTGAGCATTCGGTCTAACTTTTTCAATTTTTTTTAAAATATCAATCTTTATATATTCTCCCTCTTTTTTTTTTTTTGTTCATGAGATACCAACCACAAATAATTTTTCGTCTATATTATAATACACCAACTGTCTTTAATAAACTCATTTATTATTATTTTTCTATTATGTCCACATTTTTAACTAACTCATTTAAATACATATCATTAAAATAAGGATAAAGTTAGAAATATTTATCAATTTTGGATCAATTTAATGACTCAATTTCTATTTCTTAATCCTTGAGAAATGGTACTTGGTGACTTTAAATAAGGATAAGATGGAGTGTGTGTGTGTATTACATTATAACCTTGAAAAACTTCACATGTGAACGGTCCGTGTCAATTGAAACATTTTCAAAGATGCGTATCGATATAGACAGTTTTAGAGGAGGGTTCATGTAATAATAATAGTAAATAATATAATTCAAGAATACAGCTTCTGTCCACTCTATTATTATCATCGATGAAATGAACTTTAGGTGAGTTAGATTTTAAAAATACAAATGTTAGTATATGTTTCTAGACTCAAAGACCCATTATAAATAATCCGTTAAGAATATACTCACTATGAATCTTCTTATTGGAGGTATTTCTGCCCAAGATATTGTTAGGTTATAAATATGAGCACATCTCCTAACAGAGATTCAAAACTTTTTCATCATATTGGGAGATACTAGTCCTTCTACTGGACCTAACTCAATTGTTTAGAAAAAATAGCTTGATGCGGCGATAACTTCTATCAACGTGACAATGATGTTGAGGTAAGAAGCTCTGCTAGCAATGCAGGCATATCGCGAGGCTCAACGTTTGATGAAGTGAAGGATGGATGGAAAGTGGTTGAAGGCTGTGGAAGCACAATGATATATATTATGCTCCATCACATCTCGACTTATCGAATCCATAATGCGTATGAGTAAACTCAAAAATTGTCTTGAAAAATCAAAGAAATCTATTTGGCATCATATGAATCTCGCATTTACATGATTTAGGGAAAATGACGTTTGACGAAGTTTTAACATAATTAATTATAATCAAGGATCACAAATTTTAAAGAATTTTAAAAAGAAATTAAAGATCAAGGTCCTTCATTGGTCCAGTCCTAAATATAAGACATAATTGACTTTTTTTAGAGAGATTAAAAAAGCTTAATAAATTGCCTAATCATATCATATATTGTGTATCATTAGATTTTATATTAGTTTATAAATTTAGTAAAATAGTTGGGAGAAAAAATGATAAGTATAAGTACTTTAAAGTAATTTAATTGACTTTATTAATATTTTTTAAAAAATCAACTCTATTTAATATTTAGGATAGGAGGAGTACAACTTTATTTCTTAATACCAAATTCACTTAAATAAACTTTTGTCTACATAGCTTCTATCTCTTTCAAGGCGATGATTGTTGAATACTCTCTCTTCCACCAAGCTCCACAAAAGGATAAAACGTCGAACAATATGCAAATTTGGAGTAAGAAGCCAAATTTAACATTTTTAAAGAAGGTAGCGAAAATAAATAATTTTGAATACTAATTAGATTACTACAATTTCTCAAATTTAAGAATTTGATCCTTGAAAAACAAGAAGCAATAGATGGACCAATGTGTGATAATTTAGTGCATCCTTCAAGCTCTAGCCTTTCAAAAACTGGAAGTCCTCTTAAATTTGGCATCTTTATTAAATCTTTCGACCAACTAAGATTCATGTTCCTCAAGCAAGAGAAAACCTGTGTAAACAAAAAAAGTGTACCAAAAAAATAGCTAAACAATTTGCTTGTTTGGAACAACGATTGAAACATTCAAAAGCAGCTTTTTAATCGTGATTTACAGTTACAAGGTACGCATGTGAGATGAATTTTGTCTTAATTTATGCGAAAAGTACTTATAAGCTCCTTAAAAGCTATCCCAAACATGCTTAATATATCTAAAAGGGTTAATATAATTTTTGATTCCTGAAGTTTAATCCAATTTTGATTTTGGTTTCTCAAGTTTAAAATTGGTGGTTTTGGTCCCTGAAGTTTGACTCTTGGTCCCTCAAGTTTAAAATTTTTTGTTTCGGTCCTTCAAGTTTGAAAATGACTTGATTTTTTCCGGTTCGGTTTGGTTCGGTTTTCCACCAAGTCCTTTTTAAACTTGAGGGACTAACAGTTATAAGCGCAGTAAACTTGAGAGACCAAACAAAAAAATTTCAAACTTAAGGGATCAAGGGTCAAACTTTAGGGATCAAAATCACCGATTTTAAATTTGAGGGATCAGAATCAAAATTGGATCAAATTTCAAGGATAAAAAATTATATTAACCTTAACTAAAAAATTAAAATGACGCAAGCACAGTTAATATTATTACCTTTTGTTCCTGCCATCTCACGTGATCCATGCTTTATGTACATTTTCTTCCCACATAGTTGTGATGATGCAGCTACTAAGCAAAATCAATTCCCTAAGATAAGATGGTTCGAATGCAAATAGTAAAGAAGTAAAAGCATATTCGTGCCATGAAATATATCAGAGCCGCTTCAAAAGATAATTTAGGACTTCCAGCGTGAAAAGGGAATTATGACAATTAAAAAGAGAAAATAAGGTGGTAGGTTTTTAGATATACACTAGTTAGTCTTTTGGTTTATTTGTGTTTAGTAAGGTCTTGACACCCAACAATACATTAAAGGTGAAACCCATGATCTGGTCTTATGCTCTGTGGATTTTGACCAATCCATATTATTTAATCAGTGAGTTCGTTGACTTGAACTACCAGTCACATAGGTAAGTATTAGCCCCTAGGTTCAGTCAGAGAAAATAAAGTGGGGAGAAATAAGGGAGGTTAGAGAATAAATTGTTGTGTATTGATTTTTGTGAACCCATGTGATAAATATGAGAATGAGATTATGATATTGAAAATTGATATACATGTAATCATGTGACATTTTTTTATAATACTATGAATTTACAATTGTCTTACTTGACACCTCATGAGCACTTACTTGTATGTTTGATGAGATTGATTGTTGGAAATGATTAAAGGCGTAACAATATTGACTAGAGGTGTAAATGTATTGACTAAATAAGTAATGATATTAACTAAAGTTGTACGTATTGACTAAAGACTTAATAATATTGATTAAATGAGTAATATTATTGATTAAAGACATAATGATATTAACTAAATAAATAATAATATTAACTAAAGGTGTAAACATATTGACTAAAGGCGTAATGATATTGACTAAATGAATAATGATTTTGACTAAAGGCGTAAATATTAATTCATTCATTCATTCAGTTAATACTATTACTCATTTAGTGAATAAGTTTACATCTTTAGTTAATATCATTATTCATTTAGTCAACACCTTTACGCCTCTAGTTAATACTATTAGTCTATTAAGCCTTTAGTCATTTTCACTACTCATTTAGTCAATAACATTATCCTTTTAGTCAATAACTTTTAGTTAATATCATTACTCATTAAGTGAATACGATTACACCTTTAATCAATACGTTTACTCCTATAGTTAATATCATTATTTATTTAGTTAACACCATTATGCTTGTAGTCATTTCCATTACTCATTTAATCAATACATTTATGTCTTTATTTAATATCATTACTCATTTATTTAATACATTTATACCTCTATTCAATACCATTACACCTCTAATTATTTCCATTACTCATTTAGTTGCATATCATTACGGATATATATATATATATATATCCTCCTACATATATCTTCCAAAGGAAGTTTGGTGCCTAAGGCTTTTGGAAGGAAATAAGGTGGGGTAGGTTCGACTCCCACTAGCCACCACCTTGGCTCCTCATTTTTTAAACCAAAAAAGAAAAAAAAATAGATAGTGCCTTTAGCCAGCGGCTTGAGCTCCAGCGAAGGTGCCCTTTATCTTTTTTTTTTTTTAATTTAAAAAATTGAGGGGGCATTATAGTAATATTACTAACACATTAAAATCTCAATTTAATCTTCGTCACTTCTCTACCAGTTACTTATATAAATAACAAGCCTAAAAGAGAGAAGTTATTTACAAATAGTCCCGGTGGAAGTACAACACTTGTGACTACCAAATGCTCAGTAAATGGTGCACTTACATATATTTTTGTCAGCAGTGCACTGTTTGCGTCTCCTTCAAGAAAATGTTTGCTGAATGGGTTTTTTGAAAAGTTTGGACAAGTGGCAAGCTTAGAGCAACAAACCAAATTTAGGAATTCTAAGAGGGCAGCGAAATAACCCATTGGGAATACTAACAAGATTAGTACAATTCCTCAAATTTAAAAATTCGATCCTTAAAATAATAGTAAGCAATAGATGGATGTAGGTGTGATAATTTAACACATCCTTCAAGATCTAGCCTCTTAAGACGTCGGAATGCTTTGAAATTTGGCATTTTGGTTAAATCTTTGGAGCCACTAAGGCCCTGTTTGGTACAAGGTATTGAATTTTGATGGATTGGGATTGGGATTGGGATTGGGATTGGGATTAGGACTGGGATTGGGACTGGGATTGATACTTTAAAAATACGTTTGGTATGGAGTAATAGTTGGAGGGAATAATCTTATTTATCTTATTTAAAAAATCATCACTGATAATAAAAAGACGTAAATACCCACAACAAGAGAGCTCGATTCTGTTTCAACTTTCTCCTCCTCGTCTCACCCGTCAAGCCCTGACCCTCACCTCCTCCTCCTCCTCTCTTTGGCTCCGGCGAGTTGGCCACCGGCGTGATCTCTGATTCTCTTTATTAGCTTCGTCCTCTGCCCTCTGCGAGGAAGACGATGGGCGACCAGTCGATGACCACGATGTGGCCGATGCAAGACTCTCGAGCGTGAAGCCTGAAGCGCGATTTTCACCTCTCCATTTTCCCTCTAAATCGACGACGAAGACTCGAAGAGATCGTGGTTTGATTTTCCCCTCTCCGTTTTCCCTCTCGTTCGACGATGATGTGAGACTGTGATCATACATGGAGGTACTGAGTCCAGAGATTTGATCATCACTGCCCCTGGGTTGGCCAGTGCATTGGAATAGTAAGTTCACTATGCTGCAAAAAATGAATCTTAACAACGTTTTGAATTGGATCCCCCAAAGTACTGCAAGAGATGCAGTAAGAGAGACCGAGAGGGGAAGACAGAAGTAGCTGGTCTCCCTTCTTCCCTCTTTCTCTCCAAATTTAGCCTGCGCAGTTAGGCAAGAAATGCAGAGGACCTATGTTAAAATCATTCAAGTTCAATGTTGCATTTGTATGCCATTTGTAAACTAACAAAAATTATTTTAAAAAGGAGACACTTCTTATTTTCTGAATTTATTTGACTGACTATCATTACTAGACTGACATTTGACCTAAATGTTGATATAATTGCAGAGAAACTATCGGTTCTTCTTTATGTTTATCTCAACGTCAACCGTTTTGTGCATATATGTCTTTGTGTTTTCTTGGATCAATCTTGCCCTGAGGGGTGTTAACCTTGGGAAGGCAATAACACAAGACTATGTGTCAGATTTTCTCATAGTATATTGTTTCATAGCAGTCTGGTTTGTTGGGGGCCTCACAGCTTTCCATTTGTACCTCATTTGCACAAACCAGGTGACCATCTTGCTCAAAATGTAAAGAAAGTCCAATACACCTATTACTTAAGATGCTTGCTCCATCTCAATCTATTGTTCAGGAGCTAGGGGAATAAATTTTGTGTTTTTTACAGAGTTCCAAAGCTAGCAGGACAAACAAAATAGTTAAAATAACAATTAAAGGTAGAAGCTGGAATGACTTGAACAAGGGAATAATTTTTGTTAGGGCTTGCATGTTTGGCTAATTCATGAACTTTTTAAGAAAGGAAATGATGGCTCAGTGAAGGAAGGCAAGCCAAAGTATCTCATGTCAGACTTGGTGCCTTACGGCTTCATTGGACATGAAGCATTCTGTGTTTTCTTGCATTATTTGTATACTGGAAAGATGAAGGCGTCACCCCCTCAAGTATCAACATGTGTTGATGAATCATGTGTACATGATGCATGCTGGCCTGCTATTAATTATGCTTTAGAGCTAATGTATGCTTCTGCCACGTTTCAGATGAAAGAGCTTGTTTTACTTGTTCAGGTTAGTTGTTCTTGCTTCCTGTTCTAAGTGTATCAATTCGGTTTTTTCTTTTTCCATGCTTTTGTATTTACTTTTGTGCAGAAAGGGGAAAATGGGGCAAACCCAGGGCAATAAACTGGAAGTCTGAAATTAACAAATTACATCCTAATTGAAAACTCATCTGATGGGTGGTTGAATAAACAGTACTTGCTGTTTACGAAATCTACTTGTTTTAATTCTGCTTAGGCTTCTCCATCCATTGAAAATAACAGCAGATGAAAGCTTTCCCAAAGAGCAGTGAGGACTTATAACAGCACTTGGTTGTTTTGCTTTTTCAAGGGCGGAGGTGCAAATTTAGCAATAAACAATATCGCTATGTGCATTTATAAGAACTATCTATTTTCGATTCACAAAGTAGCAATAATCAATTGTTTTGTAGTAATTTTAACAACGATGTTACCCAATTATTACTTATGGATGCACATAGCGATATTGTTTATTGTTACCAAAGTAAAGGATGGGTAACGTTATCGTTAAAATTGCTATTAGAACAATTGATTATTGCTACTATATGAACTGAAAATGGATAGTTCTTATGGATGCACATAGTGATATTGTTTATTGCTAAATTTGCACCTTCGCCCCCTTTTCAATTATGTTAGCAAGAATTGTAAATTGCTCTTAGTTACATGTTTGTGCTTTGGAATGCATTTTCAAGTGAATCTAATTTGGCATGGCTGTGTTTTGCTCCAAGATATGTGTGCAGTTTTGAACTTTTACAAGTTATCTTTCACTTCTTCCTCCACTGCAATCCCTTTATATGTTTTTCTTCCATATGTTGATGTGATAGCGTAATCGTACCATTCTTTTGATGTTACTTGTGGAGCTTTTTATCTCTACTAAAGACGCCAATGAATGAGCAGCATTAGACTTTTCCCCCCTTACAGATAAACTTCAATGTATTCAAAACAGATCTGATTGGGATATCTCTCATTAATGCAGAGGCGTCTCCTCAATTTTGTTGAGAAGGCTCTTGTAGAAGATGTGATTCCTATTCTTATGGCTGCCTTCCACTGCCAACTAGACCAGCTTCTGTCACACTGCGTCCAAAGATTAGCAAGATCTGACCTTGAGAACACAACTTTGGATAGAGAGCTCCCACCTGATGTTTTTAACGAAATCAAATCACTGCGATGCAAAGCTCTGGCAGAATCCACTCCTGATGCAATGCAAGTGGAACCTCCGAATGAAAAAAGTATTAGGAAAATCCTTAAAGCACTGGACTCTGATGATATTGAGCTGTTGACTCTTCTTTTGAAAGAGTCTAGTGTCACTCTAGATGATGCTTATGCCCTTCACTATGGAGGATACTGTTCTTGATTATTTTCTTTTTGCCCTTAACCCTTATTCCGTGTTAAGTTTAAAGTTTACTAAAGTATTTGTCATTAACTTAACGTTTTTCTTTTCTTTCTTTCTTTTTTCCATGTAAAGTTTATTTGTGTATTTTTTCATTGGTGAAGCCGAATCAAGTACAAAAGATCAATAGACATAACTCCTCAGTGAACCACAGTTCTCTGCTTTGTTACTCCTGATGTAAACATCCAAAAACATATCACGCTTAACAAGTTAACAAATGAACGCAAGCGCGTATGCATTATAATTTGCCCCAAATTTCTGGGCATTGTTCACTTAGACTTGGCAATGATACAGTGTCAGGAGTAGGACAAAATGAATAATGAATAACCAATTGATGGACAAAAGCAATTAAAAATCATTGGAAAAATATAATCCTTTTTAATAATCAATGAAAAAGGCAATTCTAGCATGAAATGAATAATCTTCTTTACATAATTAATAATCAATGAAAAAATGTCTAATATGAAATAATAAAAACCTACTTAGTAATCAATGAAAAAATCTACCATAAAGTTAAATAAATAATAAATCTTAGAAATTAGAGTATTTATGCTATCATCCGGTGAAGTACACGAGCTTTTCCCTCTTGAGGCGTAGCATAGAATGCAGTCAGCAATTTCTCATCGGACATCAACTTGATATAAGCTGAATCTCGTTGTTGGTCTGAAAGTCCTTCAACCTGCATAATATCAGTATAAAGAGAGTCCTTCATTTTGTAAGGTAAATGAATGATCCGTCGCCTCCTTAATATGATCATCATACACACACATAGATAAAACCAATGTATTGTCTCAGCCATGCTCAGCCACCAGAGTAACAAGCATAGCTGGGCTCTCTTTTCTTCAGATATTGTCATAACTGTCAACAACCATATAAGAGTTAACAACGAAATATGTCTTACACGTTACACCAGTGAGTTTTGATTCAGTCATCACAAAAACAGAACCAAACATAATTATCTTTTCATCAACAAATTTTATTTTCAGTTTAGCCTTAGGGGTATAGTAAAATTTCAAAAAGTTTTGAAGGCTGTCTAAGAATAATTTGCTAAAGAAGAAATACAACAAAATTTTCCCATCTATAAATGCTCAAACTGTGCATTTATCTCATAGTAATCATTACTTCTGAAAATATATTTCTCACCTCGTCCAAGCAGGTCACTTCTCATTTTCACATATCTATTACCCAGTTTGCTATCCTCTAGCAAAAATCTATAGACAATCATAGTTTAACGTGGTGTTTGCCAAACATCCAAACTTAAGTTTTAAAACTGAGACAAGACCCCTCTCACATATTTACCTCATCGTAAAAGTTATTAAAAAAAACTAATCCAAACACACACTAAGTCTATTTTATTCTCTATATGTAATCATTCCCAATATTCTCAGTATATTCTGAATCAAAAACCACCGGTGAGTTGAAAAGAAATCATATCATTTCTAATTTATATGTAATATTCGTTTTTTATATTTTTATGGTGTTATATCATTACTCTCTAAAAAGGGGGGGAAAAATCTGAATTCTTCATAACTCAAGTTTCAGTTAGATGCTAAAAAAAAATATTCATTTACTTCTTCCATCCTTTTCTAGTCAATTTTTTTAAATAAAAACAATACTAATATGAATGCAACAGTATGCTTGAAATTCTAGGATACACAAGGTAGCCAGGATCATGTCAAAGTTCAAAGGTGAGAACTTTCAGAATAACAACCTAATCAGGGCCTTTCACTTCACAAAGATCTATTCACATGTGGTTAAATTTCAGCAAGTGTATTACAGCAACTCTATTAGTGAAAGCACCCCTTACCACAAGTAACAGCAAGACGCAAGTTTGTGACAGCTATAAAACCATTACCTTTGACAGTAATACACCCATGATTTCAGTGCTTATAGTATAGCAAAAATGCAGCAAATCAAGGCACACTAAGA